>CM076578.1:19077720-19518615 GCA_034641835.2 Pinus albicaulis | reverse complement strand
TTGGGGTACAACCTCCACAAAGCAGGGGCATGCTACTTAACAGAGACTCACACAATCATGCACGTTCAGAAAAACTAAATAGAGTAGGATGGGAAATTTACCCGTGGGTCCTACGGTTGAAGTAGATCCGCATGGAGTCCAAACTCCCTGCAACCGTCCTTCCTTCTTAACCTGAAATACAAGAAGAAACCAGCACAAAGGACAAGTTGTACAGCATATGTCTACTCTAAATGTTAGTGAGATTCATATAAAACATTAAATAAATCATAATGAATGCTTGTATAACAAATATTCTCATACATATAAGCATACACTAACACGTTTATTTCGGGAACAGCATGATACTTCTGTATTAAAAATAGCATGTAAAAAAGTAATCAAGAGGAGAGATCACCTGATCCTTCCAAGGCCTTCGCAGACCGTCGTCCGGATCCGTCCAACCCTTGCCTCGCTAAGTCTCCTTCCAAACTGGTGCATACGAGATAACATATAAAGGGATGTGTATCTCAGGGAAACAAGGGTTTCCTATAATGAACTGGGAAAGTGCAGGAGGCACGGGGAATCAGACTTGGATAGGGAATACCAACAGAGTATAATATCAATAATTCTCTCTCTCCTAGGCCATACACATGAGGGCTTTTTATAGTCCCTCCAGTTAGTTTCAACAGTTGGAAACAGTTGGCCACGGGCTGGGGTGGTTGAACTACCTCAGTAACCATCAACCCAGCGCGAAATTAGGGATTTTTTATATATTTTTTAATCATTTTAATGGCATACGCGGAAAAGTCTAAGTGGACTCGCGTATACACGTGGAAAATCACGGGCATAGTCGCGTATGGGGGATTTTACATTGTTTTTAAGTGAATTTGTCCAAGTCTGTAGGAATGGGTGCCCAAAAGCCATGAAGCAATCATGAATCATGTCAAGGTGAGAAATGATGCTATAACAGATGCCCCCTAATATATGAGGTCAGAAGGGGTACATGATGGCCGAAATGTATTATGCACATAGAAAGAACTTTGCAAGGACAAGAGAGGACTTCACCAGATTTCAGCCTGCCAAAACCAATGAAAGAAACCAGAGAGTCAACTCAATGCTGAGGTGAGCATACCCATGCTCAGTCAAAAATACATCATATGGAAAGTACTGAATAGATCCAACATGTATACAAGTATAACTGAACTGAAAGTACATAGTGAATCATCTGAGCAGGGCCCGGAAATATAAGTCTGAATCAATGTCCAAGTATCACATATAGAAAGCTGAGCAAAGCTGGTGCAACAGGATGTCTGATCATACAAGTAACTGAATCTCCAAGTACCGGATCATAAGAGGTGGATCAAATGGTACAATCACGCAACTCGGGGACCAACATATAAGATGCTGCTGTGCTGAACTGCAACATATAAGGGTGGACGGCAACATTGGCAGAAACTGAAAGGACTGTCAACAGTGAACCGAGAAATGCTGATGCAACCCGAGGTCTTCACCGATCACGACGGCACAATTCTACACAATGGGAATAAATGAGCTGAAGTCGACCATGTGAGAAATCGTTGGATTACCGGGCAATGATGTTTCCTGTTAACCAACGCGAGACAACCCACCGATAATGATAATGAGTGTCAAGGTGCCCCAGTACAATCTGACAAGTGTGAATGAATGAGTTGAAGTCGAACACTTGAAAGAATCTACCAATCAGGAGGCAATGATGAATCCCCACTGTCGATAGCTAAGAGTCTGCCACTGATGACTGCAAACCCTAAGGTACTGACAAAAAGACTCTAGACCTTATTCCCAGAGCAATGAGTCGGAGTCGATGGGAAAAGATCTGCTGGAAAGAAGGTATTAAGGCATCCCACATCAGTCCAGCGCGAGTGTAACCCGCAGGCCAAGATTTTGAAGGAATCGGACGAAGTAGAGTGACGGAACCAAAACTGAAGTACGTTTCCGACATGCACAAGATGAAGCTAGTGCACGGAAGAAACCCTCTAAACCAACCAATAATGAAAGCTGACATAGAGGCGAGAAATCCACCGATAGGGTCAAATGGAAATCAAGGTACTGCACGAATCCCAAGTGTGATAATGTGTGCTGACGTCGAACACAGGGGAAACCACTCAGTCAAAGACCCATGATGATGATCAAATGCCGAGCACGAGGTCACCTATCAATGATGGAAATAGGCCCAAGGTGCGGCTCTAGGTTTGCTCTCAGAGCAATGTGTCGTAGTCGATAAGAGACAAACCCGCCGGCAAGAAGTCAATGGGGACCTTCTCAAACCAGCACGAGCAGAAGACCAAAACATCTGAAAAAAAAAAAAAAAAAAAAAAAAAAATATCTCGATGGAGAACATGATACCGACAAGACGAAGGCCGACTGAATAATAAGTCAAGAGACACCGCAGAATGGCCGACTCAGGCTAGACTTCCCTTGAACAAAAGCACGACTCTGTGATGACCATGGCAGTAAAAAGTGACACTGTATAAGTCTGTCTTGCAGGAGGCAAAACAAACTCTCCATATGATTGGAAGAGATAACCAACCGGGGGAGAACTGACAAGTGAAACATGGTAAAGGTTGAACCTAGGTCAAAACTAGAACCATCCCAAATGAAGGAAATATATATAAGTATATGTTCTTTGTTCAAGGGCGACAAACTGACTCTGTACTGCCATCAAAATAACGAAGATACATCTCGTTCCCGCTCTTTTTGTTATATTTGATTTTTTTGTCTTTTTCATATAATAAGCCTGAAAAAGAATAAAAGAATGCTATGGTACAATGGATAGAATGAGTATCAAGAAAACATATGCACTAGTTCTTGGGACTGGAACAATCCTATGCTCAATGCAAGGTGGCAAAAACTGGTCAGTGATACTCAGAGGAACGTTCTATCCATGGGTACAAAGGTGTCAAGTTGTGATAGCTAAGTGCATGCAATGGTTAACTTGTACATAAAGTCAAGGTCAAAAGTTGGCTTAAACATCGAGTCCAAATGAAGCCGGCTAAAGGCCAGGATAAACAAGTAGCCAATATGCAATGCAGTAATACAACTTAAACGACACCAGGGAGCCTCTAGGGTATAAGCCAGAAAAATGATAAGTGATGAAAGAGAAGAATGAAGCTTCAACACAGAAGACATGGCGGGACTAAAGAGGACTCCCGAGCCTACATAAAAAGCAGCATGGGCAACAAATGATAGCGAGGAACTAACTAGGAAGCCCATGTAAAGGAAGGATCTACCATCAAGTCATGATTAAATAATCGGCGAGTGAAATGGGTGTAATACTCATGACCTGATGGGATCGACCCTAAGGCAAGTGATCAGTATGGAGGCTAGAATGCAAGATGCAACGGAAAGTGATTCCCTAACCTATATGCTAGTGAAGATCATATACCTGCCGTGAAGAGTCGGAAAACATGGATCAAAAACCGGGAAAAATCTCAAAATTGCCAAAATGTACCTGAAACATACCAAACTGGGCACTTCCAAGCAATCGAGTTATACATCATAAGATAGATCGAAAAAATGAGCATATGGAATTTTTGCAAAAATTTTCAATTTTTTAGCCATAAATAGACCAATTACCTCTCATTTGGTTCATTTGTATTTGCTGATTTGGAAAAAGTGCTCTGGAGCTAAAAACTTGTTTCGTCAAATCAGGAACAACCGACCGTCGGAATTCAGCGAAACTTCAGGTAGGATCCTTAATCATCCTGTTTATTCATTTTTTCTGTTTGGAATTTAAAATTAAGTGATTTTTTTCCTTAGAACCATTGCTAAAATATGCGTACCTGCGCATACGCGGGTTCAATGAAGGAAACCCGCGTATACACGCGACTGTGTACAGGAAAAACCGCGTATGCGCAGGGCCGAAACTTAAAAAGCGTATCTAATGCATTTTTTGATGAAATTTCTCAGGATGACCATCTCATGGAGGGAACGCGAGCATAGCGCAATAGACCAAGAGGTCATGCAGGATCGCGCAGCACAAAATATCCTCCGAAACTGTGGATTGTTCAAATTCTTTAAAATGCCCAATATGAAAAGTAATGTGCGATTGCTTGAAATGCTCGTAAATTACTGGGAACCAGATCAGGATTGTTTCATAATTGATCAGATGCCACTACGCATAGAAGTGGAAGATATATATTTCATCACTGGACTCTCCAGGAGGGGAGATCCAGTGGACTTGCACGGAAAGCCCCTGGGAGGGTTGACCGTGGAAGACTATGTCCAAATATATTGCGTAGATAATTCCAAAAAGGTTGGAACACATATTGCAATTAGAGATATCAGGGATTTGCACATGAAGATCCTCCTGTTCACCATCGGCAGAGTGGCAGGATCTGCCTCACTACATCAGGCGTCCAGGACGCAAATGAGCATAGCTTTAGAGTGCTTAGTTCATGTGTACGATTGGTGCACAGCCCTGTTGCAGAATATGAAACAACAACTGACTTCAATCCGCCAAGCAAAAACAAAACTATTTGGCTATGGTACCATTTTGACAACATTCTTCTTTGAGAGGATTCCAGCTTTGAGACCCAGAGTGATCTCGACTATCAGCAGCCCGCAGGACCCAAGAATTGCCCGTTGGGCAGACATGATGAAGAGACTGGGGGGCAGCGAAGTACCCCGCACCACATGGGATGATGAGTTCTTCCTGTGGTGGGGAGAACAGATCATCGCAGTGGACGACTATCCCTATGCCGGGATGGACTTCCGAGGAGATCCAGATCTAGTACTTCCACCCGGCGCGGCATGGGTAGCAGTCGGTAAGTTTTTGCAAAAATTTTGACTTATATAATTTTTTTGGATTTTTTCAAATATGTATGAAAAAATGAAAAACAAACATGTTTTTGATTGGATTCGTAATGACTGACAATAAAAATGATCATGTTTCAGATGTTGAACCAGTTCGTCCTGAGGGACTCCCACGCCATAAGCGTCGCAGGGGCGAGGCAGAGACAGTAGACTCAGACAGGACTCTCCAGGCCGTGCAGAGAAACTTGGAGGGATTAACCCGCCAAATTCCTATGGCTGCCGTGGAGGACTTGCCTGAAGCCATCCAGAGACAGGTGGTTGGAGTACCACGAGACTGGGTTAGATTATTCCGCCGTGTGGCCACTGCAGTTACGTTCTATAGGAACACAGCTGCTGGGCAGGGGCCTCAGGAGTAGATTGATTTTATGTATTAGATGACTGTATATTCTTTTTTGAGACTGAACATGATGGGGCATAAGCCCAAGTTTTGTACGGCATTTATGGATCCAAATTTTGTAAAGTTTTTGAAACATTCTGATGATATATATATAGCGATATTTGATGTGATGTGATAAATGTATCAAATGTGTGATGTTTTTGATGATTAAAATTTTATTGTACTGAATGATTAATATGCCAATCCAATGCTTGATTAGCTAATGAGTCAGCAAACCAATTGTCAGCCCGAGGAATATGAATGAATGTTAAAAATTGAAATGACCTTTGTAACAAATGTACCCTCAAGAACAATCGTAATAAAAATGGATCTCGTACCCGATAAGTGTTGTTCAACTGCGACACCACCAGCTGGGAGTCCAAGAAAACTACCAACGAATCAACACCCAAAGATATTGCCTTCGAGAGTAGATGAATGACTGCAGTGTATTCTGCTACATTATTGGAAGCAGGACCAATGCAGACTCCTCTTGATACCAACAGCTGACCGGAAGGATAATGAAGCACCCAAGCCGCGGAAGCTAAGTTCCGGGTGTGTCTACTAGCACCATCGGCGAAACCAAAATGACTCATGACATCCAAGACAACCTGCCAAAGCAGATCAAAAACATCACCAACCCATCAAAAATCGAAAATCAATCAGATATGTACAAAACAAAAACTACAAATATATACAAAAGCAAGATGTCAGGCCAAAGCCTAGGCATAATACTTCTTCAAATAGAGCCCATTTCGGGGCTCCAGCAACTCGTTCCCTTCGAATTCAACCAAGGTATACGCTCCTTTCTTAAGGACTTCCTTAACGATATAGGGGCCATACCACATTGACTTAAACTTTCCTGCCCCCAAGGCATCTTTTTCTTGGGCATAGACCAAAACAAGGTCACCTTCGGAAAAGACCCTAGGCTTAACTGCCTTATCGTACTGAGCTTTAACTCGGTTTTTATGGGCTTCATTCAACGTGGCGGCATCTCGACGCTGCTCATCAAGATGTTCCAGATGAAGAAGCCGCTCTGCCAGACTAGAAGTGTCAGGAAGAAGCTCAACAGCTAATTTAAGGGAAGGAATCTCGCACTCAATGGGAAATACGGATTCCACCCCGTGGACTAACTGAAACGGAGTAAAGCCAGTTGCAGTTTTAACTGATGTCCTGTATGCTTAAAGTGCAGGATATAGCATAATATGCCAGTTGGATCTATGTTTATCGATGGTCCTTTGAAGAATTGTCTTCAAGGATTTATTCACAGCTTCCACTTGCCCATTGGCCTGAGGATAATATGGAGATGAATGCTCTTGCCGGAAACCCAATTTGAGAGCCAACTCAGCCATCATACTATTCTGAAAGTGACTGCCATGATCAGTGACAATCTCTCTAGGAATACCGAAACAAGCGATAACTTGGTTGAAGAAGAAAAGAGCTGCAGTCTCACCATCGTTCCCAAAAGTAGGCATAGCCTCGACCCACTTCGTGAAGTAGTCTACTGCTACGATAATGTACTTGTGACCTTTTGCCGAAGGCGGGTTACAAGTAGTAAAATCAATACCCCACTTTGTAAAGGGTCCGACAGTAACGACTGGAAAAAGCGGAGCTGGATGAGCGCGCATTTTTCGAGTATAAACCTGACAAGGATGAAACTTTTTGACCGATTCAATACAATCCTTGAAAATCGAGGGCCAAAAGTATCCTGCACGCCAAATCTTTTGAGCTGTAGCAAGCCCAGATAAATGACCCCCGCAAGCTCCACTGTGAGAATCATTGAGCACAGCCTCGGCTTCTTCGAAGGTTAAGCAGCGTCTTAGGATTGAATCAACCCCTCGACGGTACAAAGCGTCACCAATAATCAAATAATTCTTGGCCAAGTGACGCAACTTATGTCGCTCATCCTTCGAAAAAGTTGAGGGAAACTTCGCAGTCTGGAGATATACAATGATATCCCCGTACCAAGGATCCTGTGGAGAGATCAGAAACAAGTGTTCGTCCGGAAAGGACTCATCATAGAGCATCTCTTCCCCACAAGGCAACTCGGAGATCAATTCCGCAAAAACTAATGACTTCTTGGATTTGACAAACATGAACTCGAGATCAAATTCTTGTAAAATCACAATCCATCTATTATATTTGCCCCCAATCACTCGCCCGCTGAGGACAAACTGAAACGGATTGGCAGCTGCCAAGACATAAGTTTTGCGAAGAATAATGTAATGCCGGAGTCACTGCACAGCATGAACTGCTGCTAAGGCTAACTTTTCTATCGGGGTGTATCGAAGTTCAGGTCCTACCAGTCCTTGACTAAGGTAGTAAATAACATGCTCTACACGAGCATCATCCTCCTGAACCAGAACCATACCAATGGTAGATTCTGCTGTAGCCAGATACAAAAGAAAATCTCTGCTATAATCGGGTGGACTCAGTAAAGGAGCAGAGGTCAATGCCTTTTTCAAAGCATCGAACGAGCGTTGGGCGTAGTCGTCCCAAATAAAAGGAACTCCTTTCTTCAACAGTCTCATATATCCCTTTGTAATCTCAGCATAATTGACGATAAACCTCTGAAGAAAATTAGACTTCCCTTGGAGACTTTGAAGCTGACGGATTGAAGACGGGGGAGGCAACCGAAGCATTGCCTCAACCTTGAAGGGATCTACCCTTATCCCTTCCCTAGACACAATAAATCCCAACAGCCGACCGGATGTAACCGCGAAAACGCACTTGTTCGGATTCAATCAAATTTTATAAAAACGACATCTATCAAATATTTTCCGGAGGTGACCTGGATGATCCATCCTCTTTCGAGAATGAGCAGCTAGATCATCTAAGTATGCATCGATAATTTTCTTGATGTCATGGAAGGCGTAAGACATGGCCCGCTGAAAAGTAGCTCCAGCATTTTTAAGGCCAAAAGGCATTTTCTTATATGCAAACGTACCCCAAGGACAAATAAAAGAAGTCTTATGTTGATCTTCTGGACGGATAGTAATTTGATTATAACCAGAGAAACCGTCCATGAAGGAGAAAATCTCGTTACCGGCACACTCGTCAATAATCTGATCGATGAAAGGTGCGGGGTAATTGTCTTTAGGACATGCCTTATTTAGGTCCCTGAAGTCGATGCACACTCGAATCGTTCCTTGCTTTTTATCTACCGGAACGGGGTTTGAAACACATTCAGTCAGAGGAACTGGGAAAATGAATCTCGCCTTAAGCAGCTTTTCAACTTCAGCTTTGATAGCTGCTGCCTTACTAGGATTAACCGGACGAAGTTTTTGCCTGACCGGCTTAGCGTTTTCATACATCTTGATCTCATGCTGGACAATAGATGGGTCTATGCCAGGCATTTCCTCATAAGACCAAGAAAATACATCCCTATACTCTTTGAAGAGCTCGGTATAGATTTGAATCTCCTCACGGGAACATTCAGCTCCAATGAAGACATTCTCGATAATGTTGGGATCCCTGGAGATGTTCACCAGGATAGTAGGAGAGATCACAGCCATGTTCCCTTCAGCATATACCTGTGTTGGTGCCAAAGGGCTCAAGACTGGGTGAACAGGACCAGGAGACTGAGGACTTGGAAAACCTGTTTCGACTTCGCTCAAGTCAGGTAGGAAGTAAGACCGATGATGCAAATCATCCCACGGTCTATCTATACCTGTCATCGCTTCCAGGATGGCCTCTTCAGATGGAAGAGTGGTATCTAGACAATCCTGGGCAGAAGAAGAAGTAAGCGTCCAAGCCGAAGCCACATCACCATCCAACTCTTCCGGCGAAAGAGGAGCTGGATCAGACTCTGCAGTGTCAACAACAGACTGATATGCAATCTCAGCTGCAGAAATCGGGAATGCCATTCCACCCACTTGCCCTTCCTCCAAAGTGGCAGTTGGGGAAGGTAAGGTCCAAGGGTCCGAAAAATAATGAGTTCGAAAGAACTCTCTTCGAAGGGGAGCCTTGGAGGATGAAATAGCATTAATAGACACCTTAGGAGGAGGAAGATCAAAAGAACCCATCAGGGAAGAATACATTCCAACTCCTAGATTCTCAACAGGCGCCTTAGTATTATCCAACTTAGGAATAGATGAGTCAGAAGGCGCATCCAGGTCTACAAGAGGACAGTCCAGTTGATCCACCGTGACTATCCTCCCTTCGTGGGGGAAACATACAATTCGAAATAGTGAGGATGCAATGGCATCCATCTCATAAATCCAATTCCTCCCCAAAAGAAGGTTGTAGTCCAAGGCTGCATCCACTACCTCAACCTCTATGTTAACGGTTTTGCCCCCAACACAGATGGGCAAAGCCGGGACAATACCATGGGGTCTGTGAGAATGACCATCGAATGCAGTAAGAACAGTGCTAGATGGAACAACTTTGGGAGATCCAAGTGTCTTCCAGCATGCGAGAGACATCACGCATGTAGAAGCACCCTCATCAACAACCGTTCGAAAGATATTGCACTTCCGATACGAAGATTTAATATGGAAATCCATGTGATGAGGAAGTCTCTTCTTAAAATTATTCATATCAAAAGTAATCAGAAGAGAATTTTTCGGATCAATAGCCCCAATGGCAGTGAGCAAAGCACTGCGCTGAGCCGGACAAGACTGGAGTACCTCTAAAGCCGACATAGCACAAGGACTCTGCGCCAGATCTTCTACAATAGAGTAGTTCTGGGCAGCCCTCGTTAGCCTGATTAACGAGACCGCTGTAAGATGCTTTGGGCATCCGAGGCATAGACTCGGACACTCGCTTCGTTATGAAGCCAAGAGCATCGCAGAACTTCAGCTTTCGAAGATTCCTTCCGCTTTCATAATCACTGGATCTCGTAGCGACATCCACGTGAGCACTCATCATAAAGATATTCGATGGAATTTCCCCTTCCTGGGCACGTCCAGAGGAAGCCCCAGGATTTTGGTTCGCGCCATCAATTAATTTCTGCCCTTGGGGAAAAGGGTTTGTTAGCACAGCCTGGGAACTAGAAGAACCCTCCTGAGATAACAGGCGTTGAGCATCCTGAATTTTCGGGCAAAGGTGTGTGAGATGGTCTCCAGCACAAATCTTGCATGGAAACTTCACTTTCTTTTTCTCCTTTTGGCCCTCACCAACACGCTCGTTGGTTTTATTTGCATTGCCCTTCCCATTCTTGCCCTTCTTCTTATTATTACGTCCCTTCTTCTTCCCATCGGACTGTTGATTTCCTTTGGGTTCAGAATATTGGACAACATTAATGGACAAAGACTGGGAAGGTGATGAATCAGCAGGCACAGCCTGACCAGAAGAAGCAGATTGTAAAGACAACTGCTGCAATTGAGAAAGCAGGCTGGCTGCACTACTACTGACCGATCCGACAAGTCCGTCACCATGCGGACCAGGTTTAGTTTTCGATAAATCCAATTTGGAGCGAGGAGCATTGGGTAAATACTTATAAAGCATCCCAGACTGAGAATAGATCAGTTCTAACTGCTGGGCCCTAAAAATGGCCTGCTCCTCAGAAAATACCCCAGATAAGGATACATCCTTTGAAATATCTGACTGCAGAGATTTCAAAAACCACTCGAGAAGGAATTCACCCGGAATATGAGCTTTGATAAGCCTCTTCCTTCTCCTCCATTCCTGAATATGATCAAAAATGTGAGTTGCCTCATCCTGCTTAAAATTAGCCAGGAGTTCGGTCCCAGCCTCATATCTGACAGGCAACTGAAAATGGTTAAGAAATGTGACAGCCAGTTCCCCAAATGTAGCGAAACTGCCCCCAGTGAGCTCTATATACCATTTGGCAGCATTTCCAGTTAGGGTGCGTTGAAATAATCTCAATCTAATCGAGTCATCGATCAGAGAGTTTGAAGAGCACCATAAGTGGAATGTGGTGATGTGGTCTGTCGGATCTTCACCATTCTTACCTTCAAACTTAGGAATGTCTGAAGGAATTTTGGTTGGAACCGGAGGCCACCCCGGACTACAACGAATCGGGTCATTAGTTAACTTTGACAAATCTGGCAAGTTTAACGTTGCCAGAAATGGTAAGCGAGGCAGAGCCTGAGGATTCCATCCTTGGTGGGATGGATTCCCAACATTTTGAAAAGAATAGCCTGGATTTGATGAGGCACCAGGCTGCCAGAAAGGACTCGTAGAAAACGGAGAAGAACCTCCTCCCCACGCCGAGTTACCAAAACCCAGACCAGTTCCCCCTGTTGAAGTGTTAAATGAAGAAGAGAGCCCCTGATAGGGGTTCCATGCATTAGACAAAGGAGAAAAGGTCTGATAAGCACTCGAAGAAGGGAAAGAAGCATTCCCTTGATGACCTGCGAAGAACTGATTCCCTGCCCCTGCCGTAGTAAATACAGGATTCCATCCTGTAAAAGTAGTCGAACTTTGCCCCCCAGACCAAGGGTTGAAACTCTGGGTCTGGGACGTAAACGGAAACGACCCTAAATAAGGATTGGAACTGGGAATGTGCCCAGTCCCAAAGGGGAAACCCTGGAACGAAGCTGATCCACTAGCCATGTTAGACATGGGCGTAGATCCAGCTGAAGCAGCAGAAAAGGTAAAAGAGGGATTCCCACTGGAGGGCATCCCTGAACAAAAGGGACCAGAATGAGAAGCATATGCTTGGGTGAATCCAGAGCCAAACATAGCAGTGCTAGAAGCAATCGAAGATGAAGCAATAGTGCCCCATGCTTCAGCAGAAGCAGGAGTCTGAATGCCCGCAGCACTCACGGTAGAAGCCGCGTTCCCAGTCGTGGCCATCGAAAGATAAGAATGATATGGAAGATCCGGCGGTCTCTCAGACTCCGGTCCGATGTACTGAACAACAAATGGATAATCAGGAGGAAGAGGAGATGGACCTGTAGCTGGAGGCTCAGGTATATCTTCTATCTGAAAATCTTCTTCCTGAGGAAATAACACTCGCGAGGTGAGCGGAACGCTCCTTTCGTAACCGACACCGGAATCAGCTATGAAACCTTCAAACCTTAGTGGAGGATCTCTCTCCACAGCGTTAGAATCCACAGGGTGGTAACCACCTGCTAAATCGCTCCTACGCCTTCTCGAAGAAGGCTCTGTACTCTCGGGAGATAACCCCCGAATTCTCCTCGAACGTCGAGGCGCTTGATCAGCCACTTTTATAAATTTTATTTAATTAGACTCAAAAAAGTGAAAATCTAGGCAAGCTAGGAGCAAAGAGCACTCACTAAAATAAAAATCCCTGAGAAACAGCAAGCAAACAGCCTCCAAGTATTTCCGCTCCGGGTGATGAGGACCGGACACCAAAATACAAGCAAGCGAAATATAGGACCTCCCGAAAGTAGTCTGGGATGATTAGGGCCCAGAACAACTAGCGAAGGTATCAGAAACAGTTACGCTGACCTCCTAACGACAGCCTTTTCCGGCACAAGCACCCAAGCTTCGCAAGGGCACCCCCCAGAAGTACTGCTGAAAGTGATGCGACGTCTGCCTCAGGTACCACGGGTATTCCCCCCCGCAGTCACCTGTGTGGAACCTAGGAACCGCAACTATGGACACCAATCCGTATCAGAAGCTGGGCGGAACGGTCTTAAGGTCAGATTCAGCTAATCGGAGGGGGGGTATCCCTCTTCTTAACCTTCACTTCCCCTCGCGCTTGACTCTCGGATGAGAGCTTTCCCAGTCCACCTCACGGAGTTGGATTTCGCTCAATTAATCAACTTCTATGTTTGTTTGAGCGGCCTTGGAGAGTTTACTCTCCACTCACCTATTCCAAGGCCCTACAACCTAGCTAGTTGGTGATTGACACTTAGTAAAACTTGCTAGTTGATTTTAGATTAAATCGCTTATTTTAAGGGCTATTATATTAAGTCACAAGGATATGGAGATTAAACGTATGGTGTTTTTGACGCAAAAGAAATTAATAAAAACTTAACTACATGCACATGCAGTTCTTTTCTTTCGATGAAAAGTAATCTCTATACAGGTTCTACGAGACTAACAAATTGTATTTTTCTTTTCAAATTGCAAACTCACACTCACAAAAACTAAGAAGCTAACTAAATGCTGAAATGCACCTAATGCAAATCACTACAAGCATGCCAATTCTAAGATGCAAGAAATCTCTTAAAACAGAGTGAAATTTCCCAAAAAGCTCTTTCAGTTTTAACTCCTTTTGATGGCCCAAAAAGCTAGTTCTTGAAAACAAGAACTCTTAATATAAGACACCAAAATGCTCAAAAACAAGAAGAAGAAATCAAACGACAACTCCTCCTCAAACTCAAACCAAAAACCAAAAGATAAGAAACTTCACTAAAGCTCCAAAAGATATGGCAAAACGAAAATGAAAATGCAACAACAAAAACAAAAACAAGACACGATGTTTTTTGAGTTTTTGAAATGCAAAAACAAAAAGCAAAACAAATGTTTTTTGAACTTTTTTGTTTATAAAGCAAGAGCTTGAAAAGACTAAGCACAAACTATCAAAATCCAAACCAAACAAGACTGACTTTCAGGCACAAACTTCAACAATGCTCCCAAACCTTATAAGGCTAACAATAGCAAGATCAATAAAAGCAAAGGAAGACCAGAAAACTCAGCCACTCAACCTAGACAAATAGTGCAAAACTCGTTGCAAACAAAGACTCCAAAGAAGCAAGAAAAGCTCTTCGAAAATTGCAACAAAACTTAGCCTATAGAACTCAAAGAAAACCAATCAAAAACAAAGCAAAAATCGCAATGCAAATCACAACACAAAGATAGGAGCGAGTCAGTGAGCAAAAGCTCTCTGTTCTGATAAAGCAGAACAGCCAAGAATGCTCAGAAAGCGATCTTGGAACTCAATCCAGAATTGCCAGCACCAACAAGAATACTTTGCCAAAAATACTAGTTTCTGAACAAACGAAAGAGAAAAAGGACTTGAAACCACTTCCTTCACACTCCAGTAAGTACAGAGACACTGTAGACACAGGCCTCCACAGCCAGAAAGGACCAAAAAGTCAATAAACCCAAAAATTCAAAATCTGTCTAGGTATACGCGACCTTACAGTTATGCAACCAGCATGTATACGTGTCTGTGTTAAGGGAAACTCGCGTATACGCGGGTCCCTTTAGACAAACTCGCGTGTATACGCGACTGTGTGCAGAAAAAAGAGCGTATACAAAGAAAGATAATGAAAAACAAAAAGGACAAGCCTGGGAAAGAAACCAGGACTTCAGATTGACTGCAAGAAAATAAAATGGACTGCAAATGAAAGTTAAAACTGCTGGGATCCTACCAAACAGCTGAAACCACCCAACAGGAGAAACACAAGAATGTGTTCCCCAGCGGAGTCGCCAGTTCTGTTTCGGGGAAATCTCACCCTAGAAATGATGAATCATGTCAAGGTGAGAAATGATGCTATAACAATAACCAAACCATACAAAGACTTGTACTCTTTCGATTCAAGTAGAGTCAAATGTTTAGGTCTGATCAAAGATCTATGTGTAAATTTGGCACAAATACTAGCTAAGAGCCTAGTCATGGACATTCTAATGGCTGACATTCCCCCAAAGTATGGCATTCTCTTATCTACATCATGGGGAGCCAAACTCCAAGGAAACCTCCAAATGGACATGAAATACACTACCATTCCTGTATTTAACCAAACAATAATACTTTACAGAGAATATTACATGAAATAGATGGTAAGAAGCAAGATAGGCCAAAAAACACCTCTCTCTATTCTATACATTCAGACCTTGACTCATTTATCTGGTACAATGAAGATGACATTAATTAACAAGTAAATGAAAAAGAGGAAGAGCTAGGCCTATCACAACAGTCAAACCAAACACAAAATGAAGAACATGACAGACAAAACTCTAGCAGCCATGAACAACAACATAATAGTGAATCTGAACTTGAAACACTTTGGAACAAGAGCTTTGATGGCTCTTGTGGCAAAGCTGGTTCAGGAATAGGTGTTTGGATACACAACACAAATGAAGGCCACTCTTACAAGCTAGATTTTTAATGCACAAACAATATTGCAAAATATGAGGCTCTTCTCCTAGGATTACACTTGCTAAAGATCAACTTCCTAAGAAGGTTCATACCAAACCTTACAAAGCACTTACAAACATGCTGAAAAGAGAAATAGGAGTGAAATGGACCATAGAAGCTAAATAATCCTTTGAACTGGTAAAACAAGCACTTACCCAAACACCAGTTCTAATCAACCCTGACTTTACCAAGGACTTCTTCATCTTCTCATTTGCATCGGAACACACTATCGCTGTAGTATTGCTACAAAAGAACATGATGGGACAAGAACAGCCCATAGCTTTCTTCAGAAAGGCACTAAGAGATCCCTCTGAAATATAACATCATGGAGAAACAAGCCTTTGCCTTAATCAAAGCCTTAAAATATTTCAGAGTTTACATCTTGCATTCACATGTCATGCTTTTGTTCCACACATAGTTGTCAAGGACATACTGAATCAAGATCCTGATGGCAAAAGAGGTAAGTGGATTGTTGGCATCTTAGAATATGATTTACAAATCAGACCCACTAAACTAATCAAAAGACGAGGACTTGCCAAACTCATGGCTGAAGCAATATTTCAAGCACTAGACATAAACATGATAAATTCCTTCGATAAACAAGGGGAACTGGCGACGCCACCCATTGAAGAAGAATTTCTGAACTCACTCTGGGATGTTGATCTATTGTATGTGATTTTTAATCTAAATTCTCCTCCTGCTTTATCCAAAACAAAATCTAGATTCTTGAAACTAAAAGTTGTAAATTTCTGCATTCTAGATAGAGCTTTGTATTGGAAAAAATATGTTGGTATCTTGCCTAAATTTTTTCTTTAAGATGATGCAGACAAAATCATGCATCAGTTTCATTAAGGAGAGTGTGGAGGTCACCTCTATTGGAAAACCACTACCAAAAAAATCCTTAGAGCTTTTTACTATTGGCCCACTCTTTTCCTTGACATACACAAGCTAGTAGTCACTTACCATAAATGCCAAATATTTGATGGAAAGAGAAAACTATTGCCTTTACCTTTGCATCCTATCAATTTTGAAACTCATTTTCAATAATGGGGTTTAGATTTCATTGGTGAAATTTATCCTGCCTCATCTGCCCAACACAAATGGATCCTTACTACAACTGTCTATTTCACCAAATGGATAGAAGCCATCCCTTTAAGGAATGCCACTAACTTAGTAATTATCAAATTCCTTGAAACCAACATCTTGTCCAGATTTGGCTATCCTAAAAATATCATCACTGATAATGCTACTGCATTTAAGTCCAATAGAATGGTGGACTTTTGCTACAAGAATCACATCACACTAGGGCATTCTACAGTTTATTACCCTCAAGGTAATGGGTTGGCTGAGTCCTCTAACAAAAGTTTGGTGAATATTATCAAGAAGTTGTTAGAAGAGAAAAAAATTCATGGCATAGCAAATTAGTGCATGCACTATGGGAAGACAGATTAACAAGCAAAAAACCAATTAGCATGTCTCCCTATCAACTAGTGTATGGCATGGATGCAGTTTTCCCAACATCCTTAGGAGTTCTGGTAATGAAGCTTCTCCAAGAGGTACAATCATAGGAGAATGACATACAAAGGAGGTTGAACCAAACCATTCATTTGCAGTAGACAAGGCAAGAAGTTTACAACAGAACACAAGCAGTGCAAGAGAACATCAAAAAGATCTTTGACAGAAGGACCAAGGCAAATGATTTCCAGATTGGAGGCAAAGCATTGAAATGAGATTCAAGGAGAGAGGAAAAAGGCAAACATGGAAAATTTGAGAATATGTGGAAAGGTCCTTACATCATCCATTCAGTTAGAGGTAACAATGCATTCTTCCTACAAGAGCTGGATGGAACAGAGTTATTTGGAGACCTTGTCAATGGCAGGAAGCTCAAACACTATTTTTTTTAGAAATTCCTAGTTTGAAGCTCCATTCATTGTACATAACATTTCTTGATGAAATATCAAAAAAAAAACAAAACCAAAAAACAAATAAAAGAAGAATAAGGGGGCAGGAAAAAGAAGAGGTACAGCCCCATACCAAAAAAGAATATTTCGAAAAGTGTGCAAACCTAAATGCCACTACTTGAGAAAGAAAATTCTTGTTCAGTCATCCAGCCTAATCATGATTGAACACGTTTTAAATTTCTGCTGATAGGTTTGTGAAAGAAGATTTTCCAAACCATGTAAACTTGGCTTATCAGTAGATAAGATTTGGAAAATATATTTGGTTTCAATGTTAAAATCTGAACCAAAAGAGAAATGAGAGGGATAGGTAACAAACTCCAAATT
Organism: Pinus albicaulis; assembly: GCA_034641835.2. NCBI lineage: Eukaryota > Viridiplantae > Streptophyta > Pinopsida > Pinales > Pinaceae > Pinus > Pinus albicaulis. The sequence continues at coordinate 19,501,106 of CM076578.1, read as the reverse complement.
ATGACCCCTCAAGTTTCTAGATTTTCCTGTACAAAAATAAAGTCTATGTGCAGCTTGTCCAAAATGCCACAGCCCATGACAAATCAGAATGCTTAAACTTGGTTTGATCATGTTTTAAATTTCATGTTAGTAGGTTAGAGAATGAAAATCTATCAAACATCTTAACCTTGACAGATAAGTAGGGTAGGTAGAGAATAAAGAGTTCATTAGCCTGATCTGAACTCTTGGAAGTGATAAGGGTAGAGATAGAAATTTTCTATGCTTTCAAAAGAAAAAATGATATCAAGGGTTTTCCAATCCAAATGCACCAAAGTGAAGAAAAATGTTAAGAAAAGTACGATGGGTAGGTAGAATTGATGTTGAAGCAGTCATGTCTTTTCATATTTTGAGATCATAGCTTCAAAAGAATAGGAGTGAATCAATAAGTGAAGAAAAAGAGGTCTGCCAAGTATAAGTAAGGTAATAATCTTCAAAACTCAGAGATCTGAACTCTGAGGTTCTAGACACCTCTTGAAAAGGCGCTGCCCTCCCCAAGTGGAGCCACTGTTAGTCATCATTATTTTCCACTATTCATAGATGACTAAAGATTGGTTCTAGATTTCTGAAAACAACACTCCTTGAAATATTGTGAGTTTCAGAAATCTCACTACCTTCATAATCCTTAAGGAATTTTTTTTACTATTTCATCAGCTTGCCATTCCATAGTCACCCTCTCACTCCTACAAACTCTTCCTAAGCTTATACCTCCCATTTTTACCCTCCCTCCCTGCCTATAACCTCATTGGCCTATTTTTTCCCCTATCCATAACTCCACTTTCCCTCTAGGATTTCCTATAGCCTAAATATTTCCCATTTTCCCTAAATTCCTCAAGCATTGATGGTCTCAAAAATATATCTGTAGGCTCTTTAGATAAATCAAGTACATTGGATTTTTGATCTTCAATACAGCACTTTGACAAATACTTTGTTTTTCACGTGAAGACTCCAAGCCAATTTTCAGTCAAAGACCAAGTCAAAGAATCCTCCCACTAGGTCAATTAGGGTTTCATATGTTCCAAGGTCATCATTAGTGTTTCAGAAAGTATTTTCCTTTGTTAGAATCTGGTTCATAGGTATTGAAATGTTGAGACATGGTTATTCAAGAAAAAATCTAAAAGTTTACAAAGAAGGCTACCTTATCAAATTCAAGGTCTGCAAGAGGTAAATGTAAACTTTGACACTTCTGCAGGAGTGTTAAAAAGTCTATCAGCATAAATTTGGTGAGGTAGGAGGTCTACTCCTGAATGAAGATACCTTGCAGCAAGGAAGACAGGAAACACTTGTTCTTGTAGAGAATTAAGGTTTTTTGAGCTTGATGGTCCAGCATTTGTACCGAGCAGTGATCAAATGCAGAAATGACCATGGAGGAGGTACACCAAAAACCAAACATGAGGAAAAGTCTATCAGAGATTATTGATGAAATAGGGAAAAAGGTGAGGTGAACTGAACAAAAATGAATGAACTTGAAAGGGCTATATAGAACTCAGAAGACGACATTGATTATTATTGAAAAGTACTGTAGACACCTAAGGATTTGGGAAAGTGGCCAGAGAGGGTGAAATGATGAGTTGAACTCCATGATGACAGCAAAGGAAGGATTGTGAAGGTGTTGTTGTTTGCAATCATCACAAAATTTTCCAAGGTGAATGTGTCATGCCTCAAAGAGCAGAGGTGTAGAGAATATCAGTAAAAAATGTAAATTCAAGGTTTTCAATCACCTACCAAACAAAAGATGATTTGAGCTCGAAGGTAGAAACAAAAGAAGTTTTTGGAGATACAGCTACTGTGTAAAGCATCCTAAGGTTGTCAAACGTGAAATTATCATGTTTCAAGGAGTAAGAGAAAGCCAAGGCAGTGTTTTCAGTCACCTGCAATCAGACGTGTCAAAGAAGGTAAGAACATGGTCTAAACTCCATGGTGGAAGTAAAGGAAGGTTCTGAAGAGGTTGTTATATAATTAGATCCCAAACTTTTCAAAGTAAACCTGACATGCCTAAAGGAGCAAGGGAAAGATCAACCTCAATGTTTTCAAGTCACCTGCAAAGCAAAAAAGTCAAAGGAGTTAGTGAGAAAGTCGAAAAGAAAGTGACTTTAAAAAACATTAGAAAGTGGGTTTCATGATTAAATAAAAGCTCCTAAATCTATAAAACATAATCTACACTTCAGACAAATCATTGTTGCCTTGCAAAAGATTTAGAAGTTTCAAGGACAGAAGGTTTTTTTCAGTTTTCAAGTCGAAATTTGGCTAATTGTCTTGGCGCTGCGCGCTCATACTGGCTTTGCGCCCCTGGAAACTGTAGCTGCTCGTTTGAAAAATTCTCCCCATACAAAATACATAGGCATTGCACGCCTGGGACCGAGTGCTGCGCACTAGGGAAGGCGTTGCATCCTTACCCAACAGGCCCGAAGAAGAAAGGTTTAAGTGCTGCGCGCCTGGGTCTGAGCATTGCGCGGTTGGGATTCAGTGTTGCGCCCTTGGCTTAGGCGCTGCACTCTTTGCCAGGGGGACCTTCTAAGCATTTTTACCATCCAAATCAAGTCAAGACACCTCCAAATCTCTGCCAAGTATTTCAAGCGTTCTTGAGAGTAAGTACCATAACCTAGCCACATTTTCAAGATATTTGGTGTTTTCTAAATGAATGAAATCACACCCTAAGGATAAAACCCTAAAAATAATGCTTGAAGTCACTGTTTAAACCTTTTTCCATCTGCATATGAAGAGTATCAGTCAAAACAAAGAGTGATTGCACAGATGGGGGTTGTCATTAAGTGTTTTAGCCTCACTCAATCTAATCTACCTATACCCTCACTTACTCATTCCCACATTAGCCTAATCTACCATTTCATCACCATTTTTTCATTCCATTTCCATTTACACTCCAAGGTTGGCAAAACAAAGTATAAACATGTCAGCAGAGGGTTGTCATTGATTTGTTATCTTATCCCTCATTCTCATATACTTACACCCTCACTCATTCATCGCATTCACTTGTAAAGGTTTCCATTCCACCATCCCTTCATCTCATTTCCATTTGCAGTCCTAGGGTTTTCTCAAGACAGAGTTTACAATGTCAGAAGACAGTGGTAGTGGAGGAGAGGCTCAAATTCCAAGGAGGCATGAGCACAAAAGTGGAAAGATAAATTGGTTTGAACCCCCTAACACAATGGAGCTAATGGCATCTCCCCTTACTGTTCAATGTTTCAAGCATGTAGGATGCTTTGATTTTTGTGAGAAGGTACAGCAGTTGCAAAACCACCCTAAGCTAACTAGGCTCTTCATACTTAACTTGCATGAAAAACAGGTTAACCTTGCAGGGGTAACCTTTGAGTTGTCTTCATATGCTATTTCGAATGCCACAGGCCAACCTAGACATGAGCTACCTTGAACCCTACCCAAAGCCTAGTCTAATATCCCGGAAGGGAAATAGACATCAATACGAGCATACGACAATATAGAAAATGCCAGAAATAGAACATAAAGCACATACTCATAAAAATGCTGGGAATGCTAAGCCATTTTATTAATCTGAGAATATAATGAAATACAATGGATAATCAGAATGATAGCACCTATTCTTGCTCAAGGCAAGTGAAGAACTCTCTCAGAAAGACAGGAAATGGCTGCTACAAGATACTGCATCCCAGCTGCTAGAAAACTGCCGTAAAACTGCTGCTGCTGGAATGGACTGAAACTAGGGGCTGATCCCCTTGCCGGAATGAGCTGAAAATCTGCAGATCACCTGTACTCACCACCCCGGACAAAACCCAGAAACCATATCAAGAACGGTCAGCCTCCAAAAATCACCAAAGAAACCCTCCTCAAGGAATTACGCTGCCTCTGCAAGGCTCAGCGCAGATGCCAAATGATAATAGCTGTGACAGTGCCTCAAACTCCTCAGGAAACCTCCTCCTGGCAAAGACTGATCCTCCACACCGGATATCAACTGAAACTCCTGCAGAAAACCCCGCAACGGAACACCTCCAACTAGAACTGCGTCCTCTCTCCCAAAGACTGCGCAGTCACAAGAGAAGCCCAGCTCCTCAGCCAAACAACCAACCAAATCTCTCGCTAAAGACTGAAGGAAAAACCTTGCCCGAGCAGGCACTCGAAGTCCCCCGGGGCTAAGGGCGAGATCTCCGACCGGAGACACTCAACGCACTAAACAGTGCTGCAGACAGGCTAAACAGCCAGCGTGCTCAAGAAGACAAAATGTCTAGCTCCAATATCATCAACAACAAGAATGCCCCAAATGAGGAGGCTCCTCCACCTTTATAGCATTGGTTTCCCTCCAAAACCAACGTAGTCTCTCTCTCCTCCACGTGGTGTGTGGCCCCCCTTGGCTCCCCCCTTAAGTTACAACGTTGTGCTACTAGGAAGGTGTTTTATTCCACTAAAGTGAGTTAGACCCCCTTTTACTCACTTTTTTATTTATCTACAAACCACATACGGCAAAACAATACAAAGTCAAATATTCCAATTAGTTGTCGCTAATTAAGAATATTACAGTCCCCCCCGGCAAAATGTTGCTTTCCCTCAAGAAACTGAAGTGATGGATGTTGCAAAATCTGCTCGTTCTCCCAAGTGGCATCCTCATTCGGAAAAAATTGCTTGTCCTCAAGCAATGCTTGAACAAGCCTCCTCTCTAGCTGATGTTCCCTACCGATACTGTAAAATGTGCCTGGGTCCCACTGAACCCTCCCTGACTTCTGCATCACCCTGATACGAAGGGATCTCTCAATGCCAGGATCCCAAACTAACCTCTCACAGTACCAGTCAACCGATAATCCTCCCGGATCCCATCTTCTCCATGGCCAATAATCGCCCAAGTCCCATGGCTTGGACTGTGCACTGCCTCTGGCTATAACTGATGCTCTAAGAGGTGAAGACCACCAACAAGCATCACTGCTCCCATGCTTCTGCTGTGATGTACCTGTAACTACATATGTTGTCTCTCCAACTGCATACCAACTCATCACCTCCCTCCAATCCACGTCCTGACTCAATCCCTGCTCTCCTGAAATTGGGAAGGAGTCCTGAAGTAATGAGAATCAGTGCCCTCTTGCCAACTGGGATCTGTAACATCTACTACGTCCAAGGGCCCCTGCTCCGTTGTGCTCCCTATGAAGAGTACTGTACCATCAAGAGGGTACCAGCTCATGATCTCCCGCCAGTTCATCCTGGAAGTAGAATCTGTTGTAGCAACAACAACGGCATATGGAACATGCCTGCGATATTTCCGCCAGCCCGTAATCAACTCCCACTGCTCTGCCCTGTCGGCCAATGAAAGCTACCTATAGAAGGAAGCCCCTCTCTCTATAATGGGCCGAAGTGGGCAAGGTATGCTGCAAGCTCCATCGATGTACTCCTGGAGAGTGCTACTCACTAAAAACACTACAGGCCTGCTGACTGTGAGTACATCTATCTGCGCCTCATCCCTATGTCGACCCACAAATGGATGCTCCACCATATCCAACAGCTCCTGCTGTCTACTAGCCTCCTGCGGAACAATCCCATCAACCTCCAACACCTCCAGAGGATATGGATCTGCAACTGCTGTCACCGTACTCGATGTCAATGCATCTGACTATTCTCGCTCCCCGGAAGTGACCTCCACTGATCCTATGGACTCATATGAAGAAGAGTCCTCACCCTGGCATATAGAAGGAATGCCCTCCTGTTTTACCTCCACCACCTCATCTGAACTGAATATGCCATCCACCCTCTCGATGAAGTGTAGATACAATGTCTGGAGTCCAGACGTATGCTGGGATGCTACCTCTGCTGAACCCAGTATCCTCTTCTCATGCATGATCTCAACATGCCCTGAGGGAAAAATGATGCATGTCTCCCTCATGACCTACTCCCCAAGCGTAGGCCCAACAATGACTGATGTGCCACCACTGCAGAGGATCATCTCATCCCCTAGCCTGTGGCTGTCAACTAGTGCTCCAACCCAGTGCCACTGCTGAGAAGTCTTTCCCCTAGTGTGCTGAGTGTAATCCAAATATCTTGGGTGAGCCTCGCGTACCCCGCTACTCATTCCCAAAGCGCCAAAGGACAACAAAAAAATTGGATGTGCCAGTGAGTGATGTAGAAGAGAGGCAGGTGTATGAGTCTCCACAGATACCGCCAAGTATCGCTCATCCATCTCCCCATCGATCCTGGGTGAACTACTCCCAAAGGTGAGCTCGGTGTCCCTGTCCATGAGTCTCCCTAGCGGCAATGCGCTAAGATCCTGCTGTGTAGCACCGTATGCCCTCGCATACCATCGATCATCCATGTACTCCTCTCCATGCCACTGCACACTGAGGTATACCCCTGTATACTGCTGGATACCCCATGCTACTGTCGTACCACCCAGTACCATCTCATGCCCTGACTGCGTCCAGGCATCGGTCACTCTTCGCGAGCTCTCAATGTGATGTAGGACACTCCTACTCCACAATGCAATCCCACACACTACGGTAGTACACCATGCAACTCCATGTCCACCGGCAGTCCACTGCTCAATACTAGAGGCTCCCACACATCCCTGGATGTGATGACCTAGAGCTATGCCCCTACCTGTCGGACTACCACCAATCGGTATCATCGTCTCCACCGTCGCATCACTATACCTGCTGACGAATGGAACATCACTCCAAATCCTCCTCAAGGGGTCCGAGAAGTGAATCTCCCTGTGTGTCAGTAGTGTTACCACCACTGCTCGGCTCCGCTGCGTCCTCTGTGCCCCACACAAAGGTGAAGAATCCTTGGCCCCATACAAGGTGCCATCTGGTGGCCTGCCAATGCCACCTCCTCCGACAGGCTCCTGCCAAGGTATGTTGACCACCCCGTGATCCCGTGTATAAGTGTCATACCAAGACAACCTAGGACGTCTTCCCATAAACTGGTTGGCCACTGGAGCTAACCAAAACTCCCCTAGCAAATGTGCATGCTCAACTGCTAGGCCAACTGTACCCTCCAAGACATAGTCAATCGACCTGCTTGGAAAATGATAGGTGATCCCACCTAGATCCCAATGCCAATCTGGGGTTCCTGTACTCCCAGCACCTGGAAACTCCTGTTGAACTATACTTGGGTCCACCACCATCTCCATAACCCACTCCACCGGGTACCAACTCAAAATCTCTCGCCATCCAACCTCAACATGTGGATGTTGTACCCAGTGCAACTTTGGTCGTCACATACCGCTATCCAAGTCAACGTATGAGATCTGACTAGGTGGCTCCATCTCTCTCTCTCCAATGGAAAGAGGTAACCCAAAAACGCTGCTAGTCCCGTCCATGCATGCCTGAAGGGGAATGAACTGACGCTCCAACGTTCCCTCTGGTTGTACCATTAGGGAATCCAGTCGTTCCCCAATGCAAGCCAACTTGGCCGCCGACTTGGCACAAGCCACTCTCATGCCCTCCAACTCCTTGTCCTACAACAAAATGGCCTCCCATACTGACGTGGCCTTCCCTTTCAAAACTCGAAGGTCTGCCCGAAGCCGATGATACCGCTATCTGCGACCATCATCCAATACCTCTGTATCTCTTAGTGCTTCATCGAAATTGGATACAACTCCTGATACCTCACCCATCTGTCGTGTGTTGCTACCACCCGAAGACTCGGACATGGCCCCAGTCATCACCTCAATGGATGGCTCTATTAGGGTAGGCTCTACCTTCTCCACTACGATATCAACCGACACGGTCAAGAAGGTCTCTAATGATGGTGAGTCCTGTGTCACACTAGGTGTATCCTCGAACTCCCTGCAATCCTATGTGTCCTCATCCTCCAAGTGCGAGGTAACCATTTTGATGGTTTCCCCCTCCGATACTCGGTCAAGCTGGAAAGAGGTATCCAAATTCTCCACCCAAGCTTTTTCCGAACGCTTGGATGACCCATCAAATGTCGGTAAATGGAGTCTGCTTACTATGTGCTATAAGCCCCCGTCATGTGAGTGCCTGTTCCCACTGTGAAAGTTGCTGGGTTTTCTATCTCGCTGGAGCTGAACAAAATCTCTAAATGGAAGGGCATCCCTGAACTCCTGCCCATATGCCTGATACTCGGAAAAATAATCTCCCATGTGGCTGGGCTCTGGGTCCTGCTATGCTCCTACCCCTGTGTCTACACCCAGAAAAGTGGTCATAGTGGAACATGTGGGTGTATGTGATGCCATATGCTCCAGAAAATGGTGGGATGTGCTTGATCCCTCACCAATCTGAAAACCCCTTGGGGTTTCATGCTGCCTAACCTCTATCGCAGCGACCCTCTGCCCCATCGTCTCCATCTGTCTCGACAGATCCTGTACTGTTTTGAGGAGCATGTCCCCAAATTTCTTCGCATCATCATCACCTGCCATCGGCTCTTTTTGCTATGTGTCTACAGGCTCCTCGTGAAACTGCCCTGCTGCTCCAAGACTATACTGCTGCTTGTCTTCGACCTCCGATTTACCCACTGAAAACTACTCAGAAAATTCTAGGAATTTGGGAAGGTGATCCTTGCCCAAAACCCAGAAAAACTTGAAAAGGGTTTCTTCTAATTCCAAACTTCAAAATTTGACCCTTTTTATTTTGGCCCTTTTCCAATTTCGTTTTTGGTACTGCAACTACTATTACTCTCCAAAATTCCAGCAAACCTCTGTATGATCTCTTTCCCGATGTCATCGACCACAGGCTGAGCCAGAACTATGCTCTGATACCACTGTAATATCCCGGAAGGGAAATAGACAGCAATACAAGCATACGACAATATAGAAAATGCCAGAAATAGAACATAAAGCACATACTCATAAAAATGCCGTGAATGCTAAGCCATTTTATTAATCTGAGAATATAATGAAATACAATGGATAATCAGAATGATAGCACCTATTCTTGCTCAAGGCAAGTGAAGAACTCTCTCAGAAAGACAGGAAATGGCTGCTACAAGATACTGCGTCCCAGCTGCTAGAAAACTGCCGTAAAATTGCTGCTGCTGGAATAGACTGAGACTAGGGGCTGATCCCCTTGCCGGAATGAGCTGAAAATTTGCAGATCACCTGTACTCACCACCCTGGACAAAACCCAGAAACCATATCAAGAACGGTCAGCCTCTGAAAATCACCAAAGAAACCCTCATCAAGGAACTACACTGCCTCTGCAAGGCTCAGCGCAGATGCCAAATGATAATAGCTGTGACAGGGCCTCAAACTCCTCAGGAAACATCCTCCTGGCAAAGACTGATCCTCCACACCGGATATCAACTGAAACTCCTGCAGAAAACCCCACAACGGAACACCTCCAACTAGAACTGCGTCCTCTCTCCCAAAGACTGCGCAGTCACCAGAGAAGCCCAGCTCCTCAGCCAAAAAACCAACCAAATCTCCCGCTAAAGACTGAAGGAAAAACCTTGCCCGAGCAGGCACTCGAAGTCCCCCGGGGCTAAGGGCGAGATCTCCGACCGGAGACACTCAACGCACTAAACAGTGCTGTAGATAGGCTAAACAACTAGCGTGCTCAAGAAGACAAAATTTCTAGCTCCAATATCATCAACAGCAAGAATGCCCCAAATGAGGAGGCTCCTCCACCTTTTATAGCATTGGTTTCCCTCCAAAACCAATGTAGCTTCTCTCTCCTCCACGTGGTGTGTGGCCCCCCTTGGTTCCCCCCTTAAGTTATAACGTTGTGCTACTAGGAAGGTGTTTTATTCCACTAAAGTGAGTTAGACCCCCTTTTACTCACTTTTTTATTTATCTACAAACCACATACGGAAAAACAATACAAAGTCGAATATTCCAATTAGCTATCGCTAATTAGGAATATTACAGCAAAGGCCCAACCACTACACCAAAAGCTCGAACTGTTAGTGAGGGCGGCATCCCAGGGTGTTAAGGATGAGCTCAACAGCCCACCAGAGCATCTCGAGTACGGCAGCTAAACAGCCCCACAGCTAAACAGCCTCGCAGACCTCGGACACGTGGCAGGGCTCTCCCTCAATAGGGTTGCGCTAAACAGGGATATTACAGCCCACCACGCTTCGCAGGTCTCGACCTCGAGACCTCGGCTTTGATACCAAAAAGGCCCAACCACTACACCAAAAGCTCGAACTGTTAGTGAGGGCAGCATCCCAGGGTGTTAAGGGTGAGCTCAACAGCCCACCAGAGCATCTCGAGTACGGCAGCTAAACAGCCTCGCAGACCTCGGACACGTGGCAGGGCTCACCCTCAACAGGGCTGCCCTAAACAGGGATATTACACCTAGATACAAAGACCACAATAAATCCATCTTTCCTTTCTCACATTTTCTTGACAGATATGCACCTATGATGAGAATAATTATGAAGTATTTTACATGTGAAGGAAGATTCTCCCGCATTTACTCCTATCACATCAGGTTTCTCATGCACTTTACTAGCGTGAGGATGTTGCACCTACACTATTACCTCTATAGAAGCATTGAAAAAATTTCCAATATTGTACAAAATAAAGACTATCCTTAGTAGATGCAAAGCCTCTTCCATCACTCTCTTATTAAAATGGTTGTTGTGCACCAACTGTAGCAGAAAGGTATTCCTTGGGAAACCTTCCTTGCCAATGAGGTGTTTACTTCTCCACAAGCCCATCAGCAACAAGATGTCCCTTCCTCTTCTCATCCTCCCATTCCTCCATCCCCTCACATTCCCTCACCTCATGATGACTCTTCCACCTCACCATCCACTCACAGTCCTTCACATCATGATGATCCTCCTCCTTCATCACCTATTCACAATCCCTCACCATCATCTCATGGTATTAGTGCATTAAAAAATGAAGAAGGCAATGGGGCAGAAAAGAGTGATGAAAAAGAATGAAATAAGGGAGATGCAAATGATGAGTCAAACAATAATAAATCAATTAGTGCAAAAAATAGTGAGGCAAGTGGAAATGAGGAAGAAAGCAATGAGGCAAAGTTCAGTGAAGATGATGGCAATGAGGCAGAAAGTAGTAAGGATGCTGGAAGTGGGTCAAAAAGCCATGAGATCAGGGATGATACCAATGATAATGATATTCATGATGGCAGCAATGATGGCAGTGAAACAAGTGGCACAGAGATGGTGAAAATTGAACCTTTTCCCTTAACCTACCAAAGGGGAAATAGGCATGTGTTTTCTACCCTTAAGAGAAAAGGGGCCATGCCTTCTACATCAACCAAGCAGCTTGACAAAGGTAAGGAAAAGGTCATTGATGAAGAAGAAGAAGACAAACATGAGACTAAACAAGAATTTCAACTTATTCATGTTGACAGTGATGATGAAAATGAGGAGAGGGTCACAAGCATGCTACTTAAAAGCAAATATGCTTAGATCAAGGACCTGCAAAAAAATCTAGGTAGTGCTAAGAATGTGATTCACTATTTTGAGGTTGAAAACATGCAGCTGGAGGCACAGAAGGATATCTATGATATCAAAGTTATCAGAGCTCGGAAAGAGGCTGCAAAAACCAATGCAAAGCTAGATGAGGTCTTGGGCACCCATGATGACACCGAAGAAGAGGAAGAACAACTTCCTAGGAAGAGGCCAAGGACAATTGGCTTGAAGAAGGCCAAGGAGAGGGAGCAAGAGACATCATTGGCAGATCAGCTCACTCCAAGTGATCTACTTTCCATGGAGATCAGCTATGATCAATAACCTTGGCTAGAGAGGGAAAATTTGTACTTAGAGGGTCAGTTGGAGAAGACCAAGAGGGACCTTGACCTCCAAAAGAAGATGGCAAGGCATTATGCCTTAAGAAACAAGATTGCAAGGGCCAAGCTCAAAAGAGCCCTTGCAAAGATTCAAGCCCCAAAAAAGGCTAAGGAAAAACAAAACCTTGTCATTCTTTTTGATGCATCCCTACAAGCATCCCATACATGATCAGCAAGACAAATCCAAATTTTGGCACAATTTTGAAGATTTTGAGTTTTTGGAAAACTTTGACTGATTTGAAGGGCCAATCACATAGATCTAGTCTTGGGCCACCCTTTTGAGGAATGGTTTTCATTTTTGTGTTCATCAGGCCAAGGAAATCAGCCACAAAAAATTTCAGCTCATTTGGAGCAAAACTGGTACTCCAAAAGTGCCAAAAATGTGTAAACAATCAAATTTGTGCCCTATTTTCAGAGCTAGCACTGCACCCTAAGAAGTCTTGGGAGAATGAGGTTTTGAATAGGAAAATGGGCACCAAATTGAAAAATAAGAGAATTTTTGGAAATTAGATAGGAGAAGATTTCCAATGAGTTATCATGGAGCTCATTTGGACACTGGGAAGGCCTCCAAATCTCAGCTGCAAGAAGGGCTATTTTTCCTGTTTTGGTGTTGTGCGCTCAGGATTGAGCGCTGCAACCTTGGCAGAAAGTCAACAAAATACACTTGGAGTAAATGAAAAAGATATTTTGAGGGTTTATTAGGCAAATATCTCCAAAGTTAGATGAGGAGTTATGTTAGAATTTATTTTTGCATTTATTTAAGTTAGATATTTGTGCCTTGGGCCTTGCATGGTCTCATAAGAAAAATTTGGCATTTATGAGTAGTTAATGATATTTTCAAACCCTAGATATGGTTTTGTTCCTCCTTTGCAAGATAAATACTACATGAAGGCCTCATTTTACATGTTGGTTTATTGTTAAATTCAATACATAGACTTGGAGTTGAGAAGAAATTGGCTTTGGAGTGTTATGAATGCTTTGATTTGGATGACAATGGAGCAAACATACTTGCAGGATTCATGAGCATGGCTAATGGTGATGTCTTTCTAAATTAGTGCTTGTTTTCTTATGTTTTCATTTTGTTTTATCTTTCTCATGCAGTAGAACAAAAATTTTAGGTTAAGAAATGTTGTTTAGAGGCACCTTAGCTTTGTCTGCTTTCTATTGCTTGTATGTTTTCCTCTACTAGGTCGGTTTAGAGAATTATTAGTTGCTCTCTAATCCCACTTAGCTTATTTATCTCAAAAATTATTTAAGGGAGCATGTTTAGTCAATTTAGTGTTCCTAAATTGATATTATAAATTATCAACCAGGGCTAGTAAACTGATGAAGTGTACTTGCACTATATGTGCCTAAGTATACTTTTTCTTGTTTCATTTTTTTCAGTGTTTTATTGATGTTTTTGGGTTTTGTTATGTTTGAGTCTTAGTATGCTACTCTGTGCTCAGGAGATGAAGTTAAATCTATGTTAAAAAGGAAAGAAAATGAAATCTTAGAATTAAAACAGAGTTTAGTTACAAATTTTGTCCCTAATTAGAAAATGGTAAAAACAGAGAATCCTAATCCATGGATATTATAGCTTACAAATGAACATTCATGAAAATGAAAGGTAACTCAAAACACTACAACTCAATCTGATCCATTTAGTTAGAGATTTGTTGGAATATTTTGTGAGAGAGATTAAATTCTAATGCAATGAGGATCTTCCTAAAACATAAAAGAAGTATTAAAACAAATAGCAACTTAGAACATTACAGTGAAATCGTATTCATATGATAGAGGTATTTTGGAATAGCTTGAGAAAAATATTACTATAATGTAATAAGGATCTCCTATGGAATGTTGAAATAACTTATGACATTACAACTAGATCTCATTCGTAAGTTAGAGGTTTGTTGCAAGATTTTATTGAAGGAGATTAGACATAATGTGATAGGGATATTTTATAAAACAATCAAGCAATAACCCACAGTATCACAACTAAGTCTTATTCGTGATTTAGAGATTTATTGGAATAGCTTGGGAAGAAGATTGTTTGTAATAGTATGAGGATCTTCTATCTAATTGCAGAACAAGAAATGCTAATAACTCAACATAGTACAACCAAATCTCATTCATATAGTAGTGATATATTGGAAAAGCTTGAGAAAGAGAATGGCTGTAAGATAATGAGAATATTCTTAATCTAGATGATAGAAACTGAAGTGCTAGTAACTCAGAATATTACAATTAAATCCCATTCATTTAATAGAGACATATTGGAAAAGCTTGAGAAAAAGACTAACTGTAATATCATGAGAATCTTTTATCTAAGCAAATGACATGAAACATAATGCTGAAAGATGTAATTCCAGAAAGCAGTCTAAGTAAGGAAATACGACAAAAATAGAATTGAAAACTACTTATCTAGAAAACATGTAAAGCTTCCTCGAATAGCAAGGGCCCTCTGCTATCAATTCAGCATTAATCCTTTAACTCCTCAAGGTTGTATTCAGAACAGCATCAAAGTTTACTCCTATTATCAAAATTCTCGAAAACAGAGTATCACAGCAATGATAAAATATGTATCCAACTTGTCCCTCTTGGAATTACCGAGATGAATTTATATGCAATTACATAACAAACATTGAATAAAAGTAGGTCCAGGTGTAGTTTTAAAGTTAAAATCAAAATAGAACTCTTTTAGGATTCCTGTAGAAGACAGCTTGCTTGACTTTTTCTTTGACCATGTACATAGGCACCTCCAGCTTCCCATCTAGTCTTCGTGGAAGGGAACAAATGATGTAGGAAAGATTTGAAATCTACCTATGTGTGCCTTTTCTCCAGATAACACCTGTAACATATGTAAACACCAAAACAGCTACGGAACGCTTGACTGGCTACGAAATGACTGCATTTTGTAGCTATAACAGTTCAAAAATCATTAAGACAGCAAAATCACAAAAATACAGTAAGTTAATCATTATATGCAACCTTTAAGTAATCTTAGTCATTCTTATTGAGTTTTAGGTTTATGAAATGATAAAGGAATGATGAAATGAAGTGAAGTTTGGCAAAAGAGAAGACAATTTCAGGGCTCAACAGAGCCCATATCAAAAAAACTTATGGTTGGCCCTGTCTTTGGTATGACTTAGAACATTTTTTTTAGGTCTTTTCTTTGAAGTATTGCTAAATAGGGTTTGATTTAAGAGGTTGATGTTTTGCCCTACCATTTTGTCCATCTTGAATAGTTTATTTGAAGTTCTATGTAGTATGATTAAGGAATTTTAGGAGTTCCCTTCTCTTCGATGATTACTATATGTTATCTTGAATTTTTTCTTTGCCTGAAAGTGAAATCACTAGAGAAATTACAAGTTATTTCTCTTTATGGTTTGTTGGATTGTTGTCTTAATGTTTACTTCCTAGGGTTTGGTCAAAGAAGCTTATGATATGCCCTGTCTTTGGTTATTTCTGCATAGTGTTCTTAAAAGAATTTTCTTGTTATAGTACATGTTAAAGGATTCTTAACTGCCCTTTAAACCTACTAATCTCACAATTTATTGTTCACTTCACTCACATAAGCTTTAAGGATCCATTTGGCTTTGTTATACTTGCCCTCCAAAACACCCTTGAACTATTGTTGTACCTTTTAAGACCTTTTGCAGACTCCATAGCCCAATGGTCTAAACCGATCCTACACTATCTGTTCTGCTTGACAAGCAACCCAACCAAATAAAACAAACAAACAAACCCTAATCACTATAACTAGCCTAAAATCAAAACCCTAAAATCAATCAAGTTCATATCTTTTACACAAATATAAAGAGAGCCCTCTCTGAGTCCAGGAAGGCTAGGTCCTAGGACTCCAAAGATTGGTTTGATGTTACCCTTGTGCATTTGGTCTTGCCAATCTAACAAATTACGGGGACCTAACAGAACATATCAGCAGTGCAAGCACCTGAAGAAGGGTGTGCATCTGAATTTTATATGGTTTCCTACCTTTTGGACGCAGTATGCGCAAGATGTCAATTTGAAGGATGGACGCATAACTGGATGTGGAGCATGGCGAACCAATCCATAAAGAGTTAATGGTGTTTTGGGCTTCCAAGTACAAACAATATATAGAGTCGATCTCGCACAATTTCATTCCTGCACTCTATAGAAAGTTGTTTGGAAAAGATGCCCTGTGCATGTCCAAGCGAGCCATGGAAAGAATAACCTGAGTGGCCAACTGGTTTCCCATCACAGATAGTACTTTCATCGGGGTCTTCAGGTCATTCAAGGCACCTCACACACTGCCCCAGTTCGTCACCGATAAAATACTCTTGCAAGAAGTGTGCTACCAGATGACAAGCGGGTTTTCCAAGGTCCTCACCAAGGCCAAGAAAAAATTGTGGCCTACTCTCTCGCTTACTATTGGCTCCTATACAGTTAGGGATTTCAAAGAAGTAGAAGCAGAGGCTGAAGAAACCAAGGGCTTTCATTTTCTGCCTTTAGCACACAGAACATATTATCCTGAAAGGATCATTCCCGCACATTGCAAACGGGCCAAATTCAAATGGAATTACCAACACACGGAATGCCTTGTTGAAGAACAAATCAAGAACAAGCACAAAAAGGACAGGGAGGTCATGCCACAAGAATCTACTAATCAAGGGGGGCAGGATGATCAAACCGCGGAGGAAAGGGTTTGACACGTTAGGAGGAGCCTCATCTTCCAAAACCAAGAATCCAAGGACTGATACGGCCAATAGTCTCTCTAAACAGTGACAAGAAAAAAGAGACATAGAGGCTAAGGCACTACAAGAAGCCGAGAAGAAGGCAAAAGAAGAGGAACTCAAAAGGACCCAAGATACCCTAGCACGATAGCAAGAAGAAGACAAACAAAATAAGCAAGCTAAGGAGCAACGAAAGAAACAACTGAGGGAGGAACAGAAGAAGAAGCAGGCAGAAGAAGTCTGCAGGAAAAAAGAGGAAGAGGAATGCAAGAGGAAGGAAGAGGAAGAACGGAAGGAGGCTGAGTGCAAGTTAAAAGAGGAACAGGATAAAGCAGAGGCTAAGGAGAGAAGGAAGGAGGAATAAAGCCAGAAATCGTGGGAAGATTCTTCCAAAGAAGCAGGGGGGAGCAAGACACCGCCCCCAGAGACAAGGGAACAGACAGAGCTACCGCACATTGATGTACCTCATACAACCCCTATGATAAGTGTGAATTTTCCTCTCTCGGACCTTGGCACTGCGGAGGAGCAGGAAGATGAGGTCCTAGATCTCACAAGGCTGATCTACAACCAGTTCACGCACAAGATCAGACAAGAGAAAATAAAATGCCTCACGTGTAACCCGGCGGTACCTCTCGCAGTTACAACATAAAAGGACATAGTTTTGGACACTAGGACTAATATTATTATGATCGCATCAACAGGGACCGCCTTTGCTGCAACCACAAAAGAAAATTTTAGTAGGATGAGCAGAGAGATTCTATCTCTACAAAACAGGCTATAGGTTTCTGAGCAGAAGGCAACTCAGTTGGAACAAGATAAGAAGTTGTTGGAAGAAGAAATCCAAAGGCTTCATTTCACAACTGCCCAGGCCAACAAATTACCACTCACCATTCAAAGGGATTTGGTCACTTTGGAAGCCACCGTGAAGCAAGTGTACAAGGAGATGTTTATGATAAAACGGACAGTCGCACCATTGCTGAAAGCACTAGCAGAAACCAAAAGAATAACTTCACAGCTAAAGGAGGCCTCCACTGCTTTGGACAACATGCTCGAATGGTCAAACATATACCTATAGGCTCCTGACACCCTGCCCAGGAAGGATTGGATTTGCACCCAGAATGACAAAGTTCAGATCCGAATGAAGATACAATCCAAAGATAAACTGGTCAAGGATGTAGAGAGAGTGATGTCTGCATATGAACACCTGATCAGTGGCATCGATTTAATGGCTGAAGTAAACCATATTCCTTCTCTGGGTGCATTTGACACTGAAAAAACAAGGGAAGAGGTCACCCAGGACATTCAAACATTCCTACAACTCGTGAGGCAAGCAACTACTTCCCAAGATCTTCCGGCCTCACAGGAAAATCTTATTCAGTTCATCATTACAGCAGTCTGGATCTACACCAAGTTGGCTTCTCTATCCAATCAGATCATAGTAAAGAGTTGCACCTTGGTCCCATATGCTCTTGAGTGCTTTCATATATTAAGGGAAGATACTCCCCAGGTCACTCCAATTGCTGCAGATTATCAAGCGTGGCAAAAGTACCTCAAGGATCAGCAACAGATAGACATATTGGACCTCTCAATCACACAACTACTTCCTTGACCAAGGAAACGGCACAGGTCGCAGGTCGCAGCCGGAGCTGGGTCACAAGTCGAAAATGCCTCCTAGGTCACACAGCATGCCAACAGTTAGGAATATGAAGGGTCAGGGACATCCAAGGGTCAATTTTGCTCTATTAGTACTCCCTCCAGGGAATTGTAAAGGATCTTTTTTCGGGACTCCAAAAGGAGCATATATAATTGTATAGCATTGAATGCGTATTTCTGTGAATGAATACAAACAAATGTTTTGGATCCACTACTGGATCAAATGAGGACTAATGTGTGTTAGCATTATGAATATTTTTGTCTTGTGTATTGGCTATCTTTTATAATTGACTAATCCATGTTTTCTGTTCATGTCATTTATATGTTTCAGCATACTTGATGTGTTGATGGTATGAGAATATTTAATTGAGAGATGTTTAGCGACTTCGTTATTAACATCTATTTGAAAATGCTTAAGGAATTGAAGGGTGTTTCGACCATAGAGAATTGTTTCTTTTGTGGTCAAACAGCTTTACAAGAATGATCCTCATGATGTGTTGCTAACAACATTTCTTTTGGCTGCATGCTTTGAATCTTTCTTTGCTATTTATAATGTTTCATCTTCAGTAAGACTCATCAACCATTTGTCTTGTATTGTTCGAGTAACCATGTATTCACAGATCTGCAAGGCTCATTCTCCGTCTGAGAAAAGGCATATTCAACAGTAGCTGGACCCACACCCCGGATGGGATCCCTATCACAAATGGTTTAGAGTCTAGTTGGGACTTTTTACTGGGGAGATCCCCTACTATTGGCCAGGACATTTATTCCCGTCAACAGATTTGGTGCTAGAAAGAGGGCCTGATGGCAGGCTCCCACCACACAAGTAATATGCCGATCCATACCCCGCAAGGGGAAATCATGTATGAAAAAATTGGTCCTCAGCCCCTTTAGAACTCCCCATAGGATGACCAACCCTATTATGAGGTAGCCACAGACCAGCTTAGGGCTTTGCGCCCGCTCGCCCGTGATTTCATTAGAGGTCTGCAAAACCTTCCAGCCACCGGCTCCCTGGCCAACCCTCGTACTCCCAGGACACATCAAACTCGCCACGGTGTTATGGTCAATTCCATGCCTCAGCTGATAGGTCTTATGCTCCAAGATTATGCAAACGCAGTTGAATGAAATTCAGCCGAACCCCCGGATGGCCCCCGAGACATTGAGGGGGACGGCCCTGAAATTATTGAACCTCAACCTAACATCAACCCTCAACCCGACTAGCCTTTGAATGATAACACTTAAGCAAACAACCCGCCTAGAGGAGGAATTGGGAGGGGCCAGGGGAACAGAGAACGAGGGGATAGGGGCCGCAGACAACGTCGAAATACAGGCCACCACCACAACCGTACTGAAAATACTGAGAGGGGGGTGAATCAGTATTTATTTTCAATTGTTAATTTTACCAGTTAGATCACTTATATTTAGAACACAAAATGAACAATGATGGAATATAAACTTTTATTAATTTCTTCTTTACGATAAGTAAAGTACAATAATGATATAGGGTTCCAACCCTAGATGAAGACTCCAATATTCCAGGCTCCAACCTGTATTGTGCCAAGCACCGACTTGGTCTTTCCAAGGCTCCAACCTTGTCAATTTGAGGCGCCAACCTCGTCAATTTTGAGGCACCAACCTCTAGGGCTCCAACCCTATCTCTAGTACAGGCTCCAACCTAGTTTCTTGAGGACTCCTATCCTCTAAGGCTCCAACCCTATCTTCCAAGGCACCAACCTTGTCTCTATGAGTCTCCAACCTCTTGGGCTCCAACCCTCAGCTTCACTTCATAAAAATATGTTTGTTTATTCTTCATGGCTCCAAATTTATTCTTCAACGAGCCCTGAAAATCTTCAGCAATGCCTTCACTTAGTCTCCACGTCACTTCATCAATTACAAACTTGTTCTTCACATGAAGGTGTCACCACTTCTCTTCATTGCACCCAAACTATTTCTCCAAGGTCACCTCATGATGGCATCAACAATGCATCATAGTCTCCGAAATAGCTCCAAGCCCTTCAATAAGTTGTCAAAGTTTTGCACTTATTCTTCAATAACAACTTCAAGGTTTGACTCAAAATACGCAAGCAGGACTCCAAAGATTCTCTTCAAGGATGCTTTCTTGGAGGTGTCAATATATTTTCTTCACAAGATAACTGACCGAGATTCTTCCATGAGTATCTTCAATGATGTATGCTTTAGTATAACCTTCAAGTGCTCTGCTTCGGGAATGTCTACACCAGCCTCTAGGACTGTCTTTAAAGAACTGTCAATGCCTTCACTGCCCAAATATGCTCCAAGACTCACTGTTCAAGACTTTTCACATTCTTAACTTGTACAACCCTCCACTAGCTATCCACAAAGAACACTAATCACTGAAATGATGATATTCCTCAGTTAAGTGATCACTACACAATTGTGTCACCACAAATATTTCCTCAGTTGTGTTTCCAGTCCTCCATAAATGTGTTATCACAATTATATTTCCACAAACATAAGTCCTAGTTGTTTATAGGCTAAATTCCACAGGACCAAGATTTAAAGGCGAAACTACAATCTGAAATAGGGTCACTGGTCCAGCGTTTTATCTATGCATTCCTTATCCTTATCAAAGGTCACTAGAACAGAGATCACAGGTCACAGTTCCGACCTTTAACACAAGTCCGAATTTCAGCTTATGAGGATAGTATGTGGCTTCAAGCTCTGACTGATGTCCATATAAAATGATCATTGTTCTGCAGTCTGAGGGTTCTGTAGTCTGACTGTTAAATACTGTACTTACACTTGTTCGTGCCTGCAATTTAATGTTGCCATAATATTTGAGCTCTAGTGAGGGATCTCAGTTCTTTAAATTGAGTTTTCTGTCCACTGCCCCAGATCCGAGTTATCTGTCACAACACAGGTTTGAACTAATCTGAAGACTATGATTTGGACTACAATTCTGAGCTACAGGTCTAAGATATGAAGTCTGCCTTAGTCACAGATTTAACCCAAGTTGTCTCTCAGCCCCCTGAGATGTGAACATCCCCTGTTTTCTGTGTTTTTCTCTTATGTTCCTCACCGATATGATTGAGCCTTCAATCCGAGCTGAGATCTATGTTTACTTATCGAAAATCTCAGAGAAACCGAACTGTGGTAATAAAAATGAAGAGTTCAGTTTTATATTTATAGTCATTGGAGGCTTTGAATAGACACATCTCATGGAGGGAGGCCGACATTAAACTATGAGTGTAGGTCAGCTTATAATAAAAAAATTATTTGTCAATGTTCAAAATTCATTTTCTCTTCAAGTACTGGGAGTTTGAGGGAAAGTGAGGGCTTGTTAGAAAGAGGGACAAATCCTCTTTAAGGTGGTATAGGTCTCATTGTGGAAATATGCTTCCAAGGTGTCAAAAAATATTTTTCTTTATGACTGTTCTTGAATTTTCATATATAAGGTGTTTGGGAGAGAATGGGCTTTAAGGGAGGTGTCTACTTGTCATGTCTTTTGCTATGTCCTCATATGTCATCAAGCCTATCATGTATATGCAACATTCATCAATTCAAGTCATCATGAAGTGTACCATCATTCATGTCATCATCAAGTTAAGTGTATAGGACAGTTTAGGGTGTCTTCACATGAGGGCTTGTATATTAGGCACATAATTGGAAATTGACATCTTCATGGTTAGTTCTTTCATTACTAAGGAATTATGGTCAATGTATATTTAGGACTTCTTTATTTGTGGCTTGACATCTTCATAATGGCATCATTAATAGCTTGACAACTTCATAAGGTTAGAGCAATCTTAGCATCTTCATTAATGGCATCCTTAGCACCTATGGATTGCATGAGGTTCATTGACATCACAAGAATCTTTTCCATCTCAACTAATTCCATATTGACATCAATGACAACCTTGATTAACAATAACCGAAACCAAAACAGACTTCCCTTCCTTTATAACTGGAGAAATCTTAGGAATATGGGAAACCTCGAAGGAAATCAAGACATGCACTCTCAACATGAGGGTGAAAACTCCAAATCTGGCATGGATAACAGATCCAAAAATGAAATGGGGCATATCTACATCTCACCCCAACATCGAGCCAAAAGGGTGCAACCCTTGCCCTGGATGGAGCAATCTCCCCTAGGTCTTCACAGTCCCCTTCATGACATGCCCGGACACCCAAAGAAACACCTCCCTAATTTCAACCCCCAAAATGGTACGCTGGCCAAAGATCACATCAGAAACTTCTACTTGGCCTTACAAATGATAAGAGTGTAGTCTGACGATGTAGCATGCCGACTCTTTCCCCACACCCTAGAAAATAAGGCTGCTATGTGGTACCGTTCCCTATTTGTTGCTTCCATTGCCTCCTGGGAGAAATTTCACCGCATCTTCCTCCAAAAGTTCTTGGAAGACAAGACTCCCTCTATGCTCCTCACAGAGCTAAGTACGTTGAAATGCCAGAAGAGTGAGAAATTCAAAGACTTCAACCAACACTTCGTAACTATATTAAAAAAATTTCCTCCAAACATGGCCCTGGATGATTCCATCACCATTGATTATTACACAAGGGCTCTCCCTCGAGACATCGTTGTGTTCATGAAACACGAAGCTAGAGCTACCCTAGAATAAAATTACGCCACCGCCCTTGTTGTTGAAAAGGACATGTTGTCCATAGGATCCATTGATCATGATGGCCGAGATGACCCAAAGTCGGCCACGAAAATAACTCAATCCTCAAGTCATAAGTTCGGAGACAAGGACAAAGACCCCTTCGACTTTGAGAGCATCACAAAATATCTCAAGCTGTTAACGAACGAAGTTTCCGATCTGAAGAGGAAAAACAATGACTCCACCTCAGGAACCAAAACGCAAAAACCTTTCTTTAGGAAGAACAACCTCACTGTCATTCGACCTCCACCGAACCCAAATACTGGCCTCAACGTAGAAGAAATCGGCAAGGATAATTTCTACTCCTTCCATCAAGCTTCCCACTCGGAGAAAACTTGCCCTCAGTGGATCAACAGCATGACCACTTTGGTAAATCAACTCTTAGAAGATCAAACCATGGGGGATGTAGAAGAGGAGGATATTTCAGATAATAAAGAAGCTGATCCCCCAGATGAGGATATGGGATCTACTGTCCTCACCTTCGAGGTGGTCCGCGGGGAATGACCATCTCCTACGACTAAAATAAACTTATATGACGACCCTCAATCCAAACCCCCTCGAAATTATGTCCTGAGGAGAAAAGGCCCGGTCCCTGACCACTCTTTCGAGGAAAATAGAAAAGCTTTCCTAAGGAAGATTCTGCCACCAAACAAAGAAAACCAAACTGCAACTCTTGAAAAGTCTAGCCCAACCTCTGCCTGAGTGAACCTAAAGGCTAGATCTTCATCAGGTTCACCAAATACCTCTGTTGAATCTCTCCCACATCCAAATTCTAGGTATAACATCATCGAAGATATGAAGAAGACGCAGGCCAACATTTCCTTCTATGAGCTCGCCCGGATTGCGAATCAGCAAGATCTTATTCTCAAAGCATTCGCCAACCCACTGGCATCCAAACCCATGAGTTCCACATGTTCCCAAGCTGCTGCAAGTCCCCAATCTATTGTGAACACCATTAATGCAAACTCCCGAGGATCCACACCCCCTTTCCTTCTATCTTTTGAGACCTTCAACTTCAATGTTCATAAATTCCTCGTTGATTCCGGTGCATCCACAAACGTTATGCCTTTGTCTGTATGCAAATAACTAAACATCTGCCCCAAGAAAACCGACGCCAGGATCATTCAGCTTGATAGATCCCAAGTTCCCGTCGTGGGTGAATTGAATAATGTCCTCATCCGCTTCTCTTCAGACCCCAGGGTGCATTAGTGCATAGACATAGTGATCGTGGATATCCTGGAAGCTTATGGTCTGCTCTTAAGCCGAGATTGGTCTAGTAAGTTGCAAGGATACTTTGCCACCAACTGGTCCCACATGTGGCTCCCATACAAGGGTAGGAACAACCAGATCCGAGTCAAAAGCGAACCTTACATGAAACACACTGTGACCGACCAAGAGGCAACCAATGAACCCACCAGTTTTTCACAAGAAGAACTCGGCATGTGCTTCTAAGAGTCCACATTTGGCAGCTATCAAACCCCTCAATCTCCAGTCACCAAAGACATCCAGTCAGAGATGCTATTAGCCACTACTGTCTACCCTGTTGCAACAGAAAAACTACTAGAAACTGTCGCCCTGTGTACATCTCCTACGTGCTCAGGCAGCCTTGTGAAGTCAGAAGATGAGGTGTGGACCTTGTACTATGACGATTCCAAAACCGAAGATGGGGTCGATTGGGATGCATTATGTTAGACCCCCAGAAAAATAAGTTTCTAATATCTTTTCGGTTGGAGTTCTAGTGTACCAACAATACAGCCGAGTATGAAGCATTGATCCTTGGGCTCAAGAAAGCGATAGATCTCAATGTCATTTTTTTAATGGTAATTGGAGACTCCGAGATTATCACCCGGCAGGAACGTAACACCATCCACTGCTTATCTCCGCATCTGAAAGGTTACCAACAGGAAGTATGGTGCTTGATTTCTTCTTTTGACGCTTTTGGTATTAAATCCATACTTAGAATGTACAATGCAACGGCAGATACACTCACCAACGCTGCCGCTAGATTTACCCCACTAAGAGATGGGCTCTCTATTGAAATTGTTTACAAGCCTACCGTGCCAGATAATGTAACTAATCTATGTTTTTTTAATGATGATCAGAAGGTACTGGATTTTATGCTTAATACGGACGTGTTCAAGATGCAGGTATCGAAGAAGAGGACCATGACCTGGCTCTGCAAAAGGAACGAGAGGAGCAGAAAGGGAATCCCATACCCAAAGGGTAATCTCTCTCGAGAATTTATTTGACTTACAGAGCCGTTTCCGAGGACCTCCCAATACAAAGGTGCAGAGTGACACTTTATTGCACCAGCAAATAAATCTTGGGACGGAGAAAGAACCCAAATTTGTCAACCTCGGCACAAAATGCACCCCATGGGAAAAGAAATCCTTCACTGAATTATTCAATAAATACTGCGATGTTGTCGCCTGGACGTATGATAAACTGCGAACTTATGACATGCGAATCATCCAACACGTAATACCCATAGTGTTAAAAATCAGTCGGTCTAAACCGAAAACCAGTCAAACCGGCTGGTCAGACCATTGGCCGGTCCAAACTCGCTGTATTACCCGGTTTTACCTTGCACTTCACCTAAAAAATCTGTTTAACTGGTGCTCACCAACTGGTTAAGGACAGAACCGGTCGGTTTATCCATAAACCGGCCAGTTTCATCCTTAACCATTCGGTCAGCACTTACGTTGTTGTAGGGACCCACGGACGGCCAGTAAGGGTGTTTAGGGCTGATTTGCAGGGAAGGCGAGGGTTGTTTCCCTCCAAAAACACCCTCCCCAATCCTTTATAAGCAGGAGCAGCCTCTCCTTTGTCTCACACCATCTCATTTGCAGTTTAAGAGTTTGATTGAGAGCTTGGAGAGTGTTGAGTGTTTGCTGGAGTAGCAATCTTGGAGGCTTGGAGTTGGAGTTGGAGCTATCTTGGAGACCATCTCCAATCCTTTATAAGCAGGGGCAGCCTCTCATTTGTCTCACACCATCTCATTTGGAGATTTTGTGAGTTTGATTGAGAGCTTGGAGAGTGTTGAGTTTTTGTTGGAGTTTGAGGCTTGCCGCTTCAGCTAAGTAGTAGCCATCATGCCTCCAAAAGGAAAGGATACTGCATGGGCTCATTGTGATATGATTTATGGAAAAATGATTTACAAATATTTACAAAAATCTATTGCAGGGGGGGTATTTACAGGTTCAAGCAACACTTGGTTGGGATAGGAGGCCATGTAAAGCCATGTGGAGCACCAAATGAAGTAATAGAGCATATTAGGGTAGAACACCTTCAGAAGTTTGAGACTCAAGTCACTGAACCAATAGAGAAGTTTGTGACTGCAGCAGTTGCAAAGTTTGGCAGTCGAGCGTCGGGAGACTCAAGTTCAACCAACTGAGTTTGAAATTTTCCCATGAATCATGATTAGAAGTTTCAACTTACAAGTTTCAAGTGATAATGTTGATCATTAATTAGAATTTAGTAATATCATATATGTAGATTTTTAGTAGACTATCACTATACTATGTAGGCCAGTGGCCTCAATGCTCAATGCTCATAGCTTGTAGCATTGTTTTTGGACTTTATGGGTCATTTGGAGCCTCATTGCTTATGTATTTTTTTGATGATATGTATTGCACTCGGTGCCATTTTGATATATTCACCTTTACATGGTATAAAAATGAGAAAACTTTTCATATTTTGTCTCTATTGGCTTGGAATCATGGTTTCAAATCTTAAAAATAGTTTTTTTTATTAAAAAATAATTATTTAATGTATTCTTTTTAAAACCAGTTCGTTTAGACCTGATCAGTACCGGTTAGACCGGTTCCGGTTTGGTTACCAATTCATTAGGTCCACCGGTTCTGGTTTTTAATACTATGGTAATACCCATGAAAGAAGGAGCGAAACCATTCCAACAGAAGCTGAAGAAGGTAAAACCTACGCTAGAGCCAATGATCCAAAAGGAACTGAAGAAATTCTTGGATGCAATTATAATCTTCAAAGTCCAACATTCAACCTAGGTGTCAAATTTGGTCCCCGTTCATAAAAAATCCAGCAAAAGAAGTGTTACAGGATGCAAATCAAAAAGATGAGATGATGAATCTCATTCTTCATTTTACTTCCCAAATAAAAGAAATGGAGAATGAAATGGACAAGTTGGTCCAGGAGAAAAAGGCCAGAGAAGAAGTCCCTGTCACTGTAATTCCTATAGTCACTATTGTTGTACCTTCCACATTAGCAGAATCATTGGCCCCTACAGTCCCAATGGCTACAGCACTACCTGTCACCTCATCAACAACTTCAGCAACAAAATCATCAACAACAGCAGTACAGCCTACAGATGAGGCAAGTAAACTAGTAAAAGCTATGCAAGACATGTCTATCCAGAATAATTAAATCAACAGACTCAAAGAATAGCTAAAAATTCTGGAGGATGAGAAGAAGCTAATAAAAATTATGCACAAGAATGAAGAACGGAAAGCAAACAAGTTGAATGATAAATTGAAGAAGTTAGAGAAAGAACTAACACTGAAATAACCTATGGCACAAGTCAAGCAGCAGCTTTGGGCCAATATCATTGAATCTGTCAATGATATTTGGCCATTCATTCAAGTTATCTATGAACAAAAAGATCTCATCAAATCAGCAGGAGAAGCCATTTAGAAGATAAAAGAAGAACTTGGCAAGAAACCTGAAGAAGAAAATGAAATCATCAAATTTATTAATTCAAAGAATAGACAAGAATTGGAAAAAATTGGTATAGCTGATAGGACAGATACAATTCTTGAAGTCAGGAAGGTGACTTCAAAGAGAAATTTAATGATACAGCTAGAAGATAAATGCCAGAATATGGAAGTTGTTATAACTATGTTCACGGTGAAGTTTGATCTCTTGAGGAAAAAAGGCCTGCCAAATCCATTGGTCATACATGACAGATTAATGAAGCAGGATGATTATGATAAGAAGATGAGAGAAGTGGCTAAGGAGCAAGCCAATAACTCAGCCATGCAAGGTATTCCAAAAGGGAAGGTACTATACAAAATCTTTGAGAACCTTTTTTACCTGCAACATGAGGTAAAACACATATTTGTCAAAAAGCCTACATTCTCAAAGTATATAGAGAAAAATGAAATATTTAGAAGGATGATGAATATCAAATTTCCATAGACAGAAAATTGGGAGAAATTGACTGATTTACCGTGAAAACAATTTGCGGTAAAAACAGAGCAGTAAAGGTTAAAATAGATAAAAAGAGCAGACAGTTTCACAATTATAGAATAGCAGTAACAATGAAAACAGAATAGTGAATGGTGAAAAGTAAAATAGCAGTCAAAAGGTTAAAGACTATCAGATTCAAAGAGTATCAATTGAAAGTCAGAGTTAAAGACAAATTAGAAATTACAAAGCAAAGATAAATATTGACAGTGTAAAGGACACTCCACTGCCTAACTGCAGCCTTCGTTGAGCAACAATTAGAGACAAATCAGCAACAAAATATCAACAATTAAAATAGAAAATCAATAAAAGCAGGGACAACTTGCATTAGTTAGGTTGTTGTCTCTATCTTCTTGCATGAAGATATTTATTTTTCTTTGAATAATTCTTAAGTTTGTTTTAGGATATTTTGTAAGGGTTTTTGTACGAATACTTCACATTTCGAAGTATTGACTGTGGATGAATTGTTGAACATTTCTATAGTTGTACTATTCTGGAACCTGAGGGTGATTGTACCAATTTCAAGTCATCAGACTGGATTAAAGCAATAAAGAGATTATATTACAGGATTCATGTGTTGGGCCATTACAGTGAAGTACTTTCTACTTGTTCAGTGGTTTCTTTCTGAATTTTTCACATCCTCATATGTTTGCTTAATCTAAATGATATAACTGGAATTTTATTACAGAATACGTTTAATTACACAATGTCTTGAATTGTTTATCATTTATATGTTTTTCTTCTAATATCCAGATTAGGGAATTCTTACGTTCTCCCTTATTTCTATTGACCTCTGTTTTTCATTCATTATCCGGATTTGAGAACCCTTAATTGCTCTCTTACCCCGATTGAAACCATTTTCACCATCAGCCTAAGGATCTGAAGTGACTAAACTTTCCCTGTGAATAATTCCCTTTAGAACCTTGATATTTATTATATTTCTTGACACTTTGACTCCATCAGCCCAATGGAATACAGACCTACATCTATCCATCTGAGTAAGTGATTTCCCACCAAACCATATCCAAAATCAAAATCCCAAGTAATCCTACATAACTAGCCTAAAATCAACTAAAATCAACAAAGATAAATCATATAGAGAGATCCCTCTCTAAGCATTGGGAAGGCTAGATCCTAAGGCTTAAAAGTAGGTTTGTGGTTACCTCTAATATTCTTTAAACCAAAAAAATAAATAACCCTTTGAGAATTACAATAGTGATAACATCCTGGCGACCATACTGGGGAACTAACCAATCCTCAGTGTTTAAAATTAATCTTAAAGGAAATACTTTTACTTACCTTTTCACCTTAAGATTGTTTTAAAGGGTTGTTAAGTAAATTTTCATAAAAAACTGAAATTCTGGCTTCCAGAAGAGTCTACTATACCAGGTCTAATCCAGATCCAGAACCTATTGCCATAGTAGATAATCCTGACAGAATTTTAAAGAAAAACAAAAAATTAGAAATTTTAGGCAATAAAAATTCATTAATCAAAGAAAATTATCTTCCCAATAAATTATCAAGTTTACAAGTGTAAATTTATGTATATGTTCTATGCTTGATGCAACTTTACTTATCACTACAACAATCACATAAACAATCAAGTAAAACGCTGATAGAACATACTAGTGGATCTACAAAAGACAAACCAGAAACAGAAAAATGTAGTGGTGCGTTACGGCAGTCAACAAGATGCTTCAACCAGCAAAGTCTCCTTGGTAATCCAATCCAGCATGTGTCACAACAGTGCTCAAAATAGCCACATCGTCAACTCAAAGTCAACCCCAGAAAAGTCAGCGCTGCCCAGAAAAGTCATGGCAGCAACAGCACCAGCACCAGCACCAACAGCACCAAGAACAAGTAAAAGTCAATGCAGCACGATCTACGATTAACCTTTGACCGCGGTTCTTGTGCCAAAATGTACGGCCTTCCAAAATCGAAGTCTCCACCAAAAATCAGCTCATTTGGACCATGTGTTAACCAAAGTAAACGCCGGTCAAAATTGCATGGAAACCCTAGTTGTAGCAACTTCCTCTTCGTCCTTCTTTCCCACATGTGAACTGAAACTTCCTCCAAGGAGCTCGAACCAATCAGAAGAGGAGAGATGGTGTGTGAGGATGAGATGAGTGAAATGTCCTCCAACGTTGACTCTATTTATATCAATCATTGAGGTGTGTGACACATTTGCTGGGGGTGTAAAACCTTAAGGCTGACTTGCACATATTTTGAAAGTATTAAAAATAAATTCAAAATAAATGGTCTTCTCGTCGTATCAAGATGATCTTTAGATCGATCTTACACCTCTTCGAAAGAGAAACCCAATAAAAATATTGGTGTCTTCATTTGAGCATCACAACATGGAGTTTGGACCTAGTTGTCCAATTTTAACACTCCCTCTCAACTAGGGAGAACTCCATCTACCAATGTAATCAAACATCGTGCATCATCCCGCAGTAACTTGCTTTGCTGGCCTCTTTATTTCAGAACAAAAGTGGGTCAGTCACAAAGACATCATTACCGGCTCACATATTCAGCCCAGAGGTCCGAAACCTCTATAGGACTCACAAAGAGTCTCATACCAACCTGGAGTTGGTTTATCTGACCTGTTAGTATGAATCTTTAGTCGGAAAAAGACCACTTTAGCTACGCATAACAAATAGCCCTAACATCAATTATGGTTGCCAATATCTTTAAATCTGCAGTTAGTTGATCCAAATAAAGTTGCACAAATC
The DNA here is from genome assembly GCA_034641835.2 of Pinus albicaulis. Taxonomy (NCBI): domain Eukaryota; kingdom Viridiplantae; phylum Streptophyta; class Pinopsida; order Pinales; family Pinaceae; genus Pinus; species Pinus albicaulis. The sequence continues at coordinate 19,470,423 of CM076578.1, read as the reverse complement.
CAGATCTATGCATAAAAAGACATTAAGCAGTCAAAATGAAATGTTGCTCCATGCATCCAATAGATAAGACAAGAACAATATATTTGAAAGAATTTTTATATTAAAGGGGCACCTGAGAGGAAAACAAGAAAGGTGTTTCCAATTCTCCTCAATGGGATGGGTTCTTGAAAGTCCTCAGCATTTCAGATCTAAAATTTCTCTCTCTTGTTGGCGTAGAAAACCCAGACAAACATAGAACTCAAAGGGAGCTCACAAAGCAAATGATAGAGAATGTGACAATGATAATGGCTCAAAGTTAGACCAAGAGTATAGATCTAGAGTGATCTAATGCAAGTGAAAGGTGACAAATGAATGGGAAAACCCTTCTATTTATAACAAAATATTAGGGCAGTCTAGAACTTGGTGCATGAATAAAATATTATTAACCAAATTCTAGAACCACCTTTTAGGAATATTTTATTATATTTGTTGGAGGGAAAAGGATTTTTGACTTGGGTCAAATCCTTTATTTATAAATACTAAATAAATAAATGATTTATTTATTATTTTAAGGAAATGGTGGAAATATAATTAAAAAATAATTATTTATTTAATTATTTATAAATGATTTAGTCAAATTTAACTAGGAAAATTATTTAAATAAGGATTAAATAACTTATTCCAAGGAAATAATTAAATAAATAAGGATTTATTTAATCGATTTCCTTTTTTTGGGTTAAATATGATCAGGAATAATAATTAAATTGATGTTTAACTAATTATTCCTTGAGGAAATATAAACAAATATAGATTTGTTTATTATTTCCTTTTGGGGTTTCCTATTTAGACCATGAACAAATTAATAAAGGTGTTTTACTAAGTTATTTCACATAGTGAAAGCAATTTTACTTAGGGTAAAATTGGTCTTACATGGTGTAATTGGGTCCATCTAATGATAATAGGTTAGATGACCAAAAAATGGTGTAACATGACCCAAAGTCAGTAGGAGGTCTGAAACCTCACTTGGACTCAAGAGAATCATATATACTAACTCGAAGTTAGTCTCACTGACCTAAAGTCAGTTGGAGGTCTGAAACCTCACATGGACTCAAAGATTCACATACCAACCTGAAGTTGGTTTATCTGACCCGAAGCCAGTAGGAGGTCTGAAACCTCACTAAACTTGATCCCAGATCAAGTGGTTGGACACGTGTCATCCTAGATAGAGACTACGACAATCTCTGATGCATCCATTAGTCTTTGCTACTAGTCTCTAGCTTTTCCCACCTTATTGACCAAATGAGTCAGGAATTCAAATGGGTAGGATGCATACGGGGCACAGATCATGAGAGGCGAACCAAATCAATCATCATAATGGTAGGGCCCAAGCACACCAACAAGGTTCGGCAAGCCTAGCCCTATGGTTGCTTATAGCTCCGAGAAGCTATCCCCAAATCCCCCCAGAGCTCCCAAAGCTCATCGCCCAACAAGACCCTGAGAATAGGGTCATTCCACGATTCCAAAATTCTCATGGAAGGTTAGGAACATGACCTTCCCCAAGGGCATTGTGAGAATATATGTGACATGTTCATCAGTTCCTATATGATCGAGCCTTACGGCGCCTTTCTGTACCATATCCCAGATAAAGTGGTACCAGCCATCAACATGCTTGGATCGTTTGTGGAACATGGTAATCTATGACAAACGAATCCCCCTCAGATTATCACAAAGGATAACGATGGCATCTAGCACATGCTCGAACAACTCACAGAAGATCTTTCGCAACCAAGTGACTTCACAACAGGCCATACATGTTATAATATATTCGGCCTCAGCAGTGCTCAAGGCTACCAACTTCAGTTTCCTACTGATGCAGGAATCCTGCTAGAAAGCAGATCCCGCATATAAGAACACAACTGCATCACGAACTCTGAAAATACCCAAAGTTTCTACAATAAAATCATGGAAAACATCCAGCTCAATTAAACATGAAGGCGAAAAAGAGCCATACAAATCAACTCCCTTAACTACATTAAAATTTTGTGGCCAGATATTACATTGGGCGGCCTCTTGGCTCTTTGCCCTTTAAACCACTCCTCACTCACTCCCCTCTTAACTATCTCAGCTCTTCAACTATTCAAGTGTATTTTCCTCACAAAAACCACTCATATTTATACATAAATAATGAATTTAATTCATTCCAAAAATCTCTCCATCTAATCCTCAACTATATCTAATTTAAATTCATTTTAGGTGTGGACTCAACTAAGTCCCGTACATAGCATTCCTACTCCCTAATTTTGCTACCTAATTCTATTTTCTCTCATATCCTTTTAATTAATAAAAGAATATTTATAAAATCCTCACTTTTATAATTTATCTCCTATTTTATTTTAAAATAACAAATTAATTAATAAAACAATTAAAATGTCACACCCCCCTTTATTACATAATAAAAAATGAAAATTGGCCTTGATGCTCCTGCATCAAACTCCCAAGGTTGAAATTAATCATGATCGCCTGATCATGTGTTCGGATCTGTCTCTGCCTGGATCCCATATCTTGTGTTGTAACTTTCCACTTGTCGCTGCTTATATCTGTTGTTCTTCTCCAGGTTTCCACACTTTATGCTGCATCGCCCCACTGACTATGCTTTCACAATCTTCTGTTGTCTTTCTTTTGCTGCTTTTTCTTTGTTTTACTGCTGCTGGCTTCTTCCAGGATACTTTCATCATCATTCACCTCATCAGTTCAATTTCTCTGTCTAATAGATTTTCTCCAACATCTGCAATAAAACCTGTACTCACAAAACAATTGTTAGAATAAAAAACATAAGACTTCAGTGCCCCTTCCGCTGCTGCTGGCAACATTTCAGTATGCTGCTCTGAAATTCCCTCGTCCATCAGCACATCAGTATGTTGATTCAATTCCTCTGTGAGACTATCAGTTAGTCCCTCCTCCACATCATATGTTTGAAAAATGTTTCCCTGTTCTGTGTCTTTCAATAACTTTCCCTGAAAATAGGTTCTTTTCTTTTCCAATTCTCTCCTCTGAAGATCTAACTTCCAATATAACTGAAAAATCTCAACTGGAGTAGAACTTGGAAATTTTACACAACTTTCCATACCTTCACTTGCTATTGACCAATCATCAGATGGTCCTTCTTCCCCCGCTTCAATATTCTGTCGAATATTTCCATAAGACACCTCTGTCTTCATTTCCTCCTGAGATCTTGCTATCTCAGCATCATTCTGAACAAATTTCAGATTCAACTCTTCTTCTTTAACAAACTTCAAATTTTTTTCAACACCCTGTGATATACCTGTCATCACACACAAATCATTAGTCTTAAAAACATAATACCTTGTGATCTCACTGGATGCTTTAGTCGACATCTCTCTTTGCTGTTGTGAATCCTTCATTTGATTCAGTTCTTCTGTAGATTTCCCTTTAGTCTTATCACTACTTCCATTCTCCCTCTGGCAATCTTCCTGAATTTTCCTGGTTTCAACATCATTACATTGTAAAATTTTGTCAGTAATCCCATTAAACAAATACACTTGTTTACCTCCTTGGAATTTTCCTTCAACATTCCCACTTTGTTCCTGCTCCATAACAGTTCTGACTCGCTATCTTACCCCAAACAAGAAGTCATTTGTGATTTCTTCCTGTTGTAACCAACCAACACATTCCTTCTCTGAAAGGAATTCTCTACCAGACTTTACCTCAAGAATTTCATTCTCCTTTGTGACAGTTCTATCAGACTATTCACTGTCTTTCGCACATCCTGCAAACATACATAAACTGTGAGAAAAATTGCAAGGCTTCATAGCCTCATCTGTTTCTCTTGCCATCACCTCTTCAGATGCTTCTAAACTATCCCAATAGTTCACGAGATCTTCCTCACTGATCTCTTCACCCAGAATTTCGCCATGTTTCGGGCCACAAATGGAAACATCCATTTTCAACTCAGCCTCTCTGAGTTCTTCACAACTCAACATCTGCTCGAGCTTCGTCAGCTCCTCCATCAACTATATGTTTACCTACTTTTCCCTTCTTTTGTGTAGCTTCTGCCACTTCACCTTCTTTCTCATGGTCCAACCATGTGTCTGGTTTCTCATATTTTCCTGCAACAACTCTTTTAACAATTCAAGGTGAATTGTTATCTCGGCCTTCTCCCACTCATACTCTTCATCAGATCTTCGAAAATGACTATCAACAGTCATCTTCCCCTCCTTTTTGAACTGCATCTGTTCACGTGTGGACTTCATTTAAGCCACTTCCCCACAATTCTTCGTAGTTGTCATTCACCAAAATGCAACTTCTCCTGTTGTGCTTGGCTTCTCTTTATCCTGGGACCAATCCCTAGCAACCTCTTTCTACAATTTGCTGCAAACAACACCTTAGCATGCATGTGTTATTTGATAGTAACCCAAAGGGCTGCAAACCCACATTCACACTCTCAGATGCATATAAAAATGCATTTCAAATTAATGCCCCAATAAAATTTGAAATCTGGCAAACCCGCAAAACTCACAACACACACTTTCTTCAATTTTCCAAATAAGAATGTACCTCAATTTTCACAATCTGGGCAATCTCAATTTAACATGTGGAAGCTATCTTTTAACCCAAACAATCAGCCCAAAAATTTAAAATCTCATGTTGAAGCTTCATTACTTAACAATGATTATAAAATCATTGAAATACCCATCTTATGATTTTAAATCAACTATTGAAAAGGCCAATTAAGCCCAAAATAATGGCCTTCAGCTCTCACCCTCATGGGAGTTCTATTAATCCTTATTAAAACTTCATACAAGCCTAGTATAGCACTCACCAAATTTAAAGTTTATTTGACCCAAGTTACAAACTTGGTTTTCAGGGCAACTCACTTAATTTCACCCTTAGACCTTGTCACAATTCAATATAATAATGATCTTTGCAAATATTATATTTGTTTAGGCCCACAACTATCATACCTTATCAACAAAGAAAACAACACTCAACATACAAGTGTTAAAAGCCAGTAGCTTTCAATATGCAAATACCCTTCGATTTTCACCTTCAATTTGTTCAAGGTTCCATGCGCCTTCATCATCGTTCCCTTGAAACTTCCTTTGCGCTATCAAATTAGGTTTTCAACCAGATTCATGGAGTCCAATTTTCTGCAATTGAACTAAGCTTCTATTACTTCTTCCAATGGATTCAATTCCATCCTTACTGTTCACGGATTCTAATTCTGCTTTCACATAATCACTGCGTCCAATTGAGCCATCGTTGTCTTTTTATTCAATCGACTGTTTTAACACCATTGCAATCCCTTCCAGCACTATTTCTCAACTTCAAAGCCACGCTTCAAAGCCGCTTCACATTCCATTGCAAAATATTTCCATGCTCTATTCATGGTTCACTTCCGATTCTTCTTCATGTCGCCCTCACGGTTTCAACACAATTCTTTAGCGTTGATCCAAATCGACCATGCTGTTTGCTTAATGTGTTATCCTTCAATCCTCTCCTAAATTCATTCGCACAGGCTTTGAATGCCTCTGCGCCCTTGCTCAGGCTGTTCGCTCATTCTATTCATACAACAAAACCTGAATTCAATTTCAAATCATCACAGCATTCATTTAACTCGGTTTTTGTCTCCATTTCACTGCGCCTTCCAATTTCATTGCACCAGCAACTCGTCCTCCTGTCTTTGAGATTCCAATCTTGGCTCTTTGGTATGCAGCTTGAAATTTTTTCTTAAGAGAACAACTGCATATACATTCATTGGTAATAAAGAAGCGATAGCAATAACCATAAAATCTGCGTTAAATATAATCGCCCATTACAGCAAACAACCCAACGTTCATATCAACCATCACAGCAAACGAACCACCGTTTATATCAACCATCATAGCAACGAATCGATAGCTATAACAGTCATATCGATTCCTCCATTACAGCAAAGAATCGATGCTATAACATTCATATTGATTTCTCTACCCAGCGTACAATTCAACAACAGTCAGTGACAAATTCAGCATTACATATAATCGACTTATCATAGCAGACAACCCAACGCTATTTGAATATTCATGTCGCTTTTCTTCTTGCCACAATTACTCCATTCAGCTTATAATCAAACAACATCGGTCACAGATTTTTTAACAATGGTTACTTTTAGATACGCTCCTAAATGGCGAATGTACAATCACTGGACATGCTCACCCATTCAGCGATTAATACCAATTGTTTACACTTACAGATTTCATGTGAGACACGGCACTGTTAAGAATCATTTGACACAGAATATACTCCTACGTACCTTCCAGAACTAACACAACTTGGAAATCGGTGACTGTCATCATATTCTTCAGCATCAGCAAACCATTCCACTGCTTCAATGCAATCTGACTTGTTGAATGTTAACACTGCAGATCGACTTCATTACTCACAGCTTCAGCTCTGCTCATCCGCATCTGCCTCTGCACAACACGTTGTCTCACTCGTCCTTACGCCTGTCACCTCCATCCTTCAACCAGACATCGTAGCATTCATACATATCAAGGCGTTCATTCAAGCCTCCTCCAGCTATAGCATGTACTTCACAATGCTGCCCTACCTCCAAAGCGTTTCGATTTTATTCATGGCCCTCCAATTACTGAGCTGGATTTTACGCCTTCGTTGCTCACGTAGATCTGTTTTTTTTTCCACGCTGTTGACAACCTCACGAGAATGAAATCTCAACGCTGCATCCCTTGGAGCTTGCCTTCTGATTTATGCGTTAGTTATCCTCAGATTAATTATAATGTTAACACTTGAAACTCGGCTTTGTCTACATTCTCTGTTATAGCTCGTTCCTGCGATATAATTTCGCTCTTCAATGTATTTCACCGCAATTGACAATGCTTCTCAAATCAGACTTTGCTCACTGTCTGTGTTGCCAACCGAATGCAACAACAGTAACTTGTGTTAAAGCTGGTGGCAACGCTCTAACTGAACTCCAACGCTCTCGTTGACTCCACCTGGAACTCTGCAACTAGTCCATCCACGCACTCTGCGTCCTTGTTTATGGGCAATTTCCTCCCATTTCCATTTGGCTCCTGCATGCAAATTAGTTTATCACAGTGCACACACAGTTTATGCACATATATATATATATATATATATATATATATATATATATATATACAAAACAAGCATCTTAACCTGCTCTGATACCAAAAAGATGCAGGAATTCTACTAGAAAGCAGATCCCGCATATGAGAACACAACTGCTTCACGAACTCTGAAAATACCCAAAATTTCTACAATAAAATCATGGAAAACATCCAGCTCAATTAAACATGAAGGCGAAAAAGAGCCATACAAATCAACTCCCTTAACTACATTAAAATTTTGTGGCCAGATATTACATTAGGCGGCCTCTTGGCTCTTTGCCCTTTAAACCACTCCTCACTCACTCCCCTCTTAACTATCTCAGCTCTTCAACTATTCAAGTGTATTTTCCTCACAAAAACCACTCATATTTATACATAAATAATGAATTTAATTCATTCCAAAAATCTCTCCACCTAATCCTCAACTAAATCTAATTTAAATTCATTTTAGGTGTGGACTCAACTAAGTCTCGTACATAGCATTCCTACTCCCTAATTTTGCTACCTAATTCTATTTTCTCTCATATCCTTTTAATTAATAAAAGAATATTTACAAAATCCTCACTTTTATAATTTATCTCCTATTTTATTTAAAAAGAACAAATTAATTAATAAAACAATTAAAATGTCACACCCCCCTTTATTACATAATAAAAAATGAAATTGGCCTTGATGCTCCTGCATCACCTACCTGAAGCATATCTACGTGTGAAGTAGCATCTAGATGTGCTCTCACGATCCACCATACTGCCAGCCCAATCGGCATCAGTATATCCATGGAGTGCCTTACTCTTGGCAGTGTATCTCAGCCCATGGTCTATCATGCCTCAGAGATATCTCAAGAGTTTCTTGGCACCAACCCAGTGAATGTTATGATCAACCATATGTTGACTCAGTGTTCACTACACAACATACGTTCGGACAGGTGTTCACTAAGAACATCAGAGCCCCTACGAGTTGACGATACTCAGTAGGATTTGCTAACATGGGCCCAACAGCACTTCCACTCAACTTCTTAATTTTGAGCTCCATCGGTGTCGACACGAACTTACAGTCCACCATACTAAATCTTTCCAGAAGCTTCACAATGTATTTTCCTTGAGAAAGGAAAATCTCACCAGGTCTCTGCCAGACCTCCATGCCTAGGAAGTAGTGCATCAGTCCTAGGTCTTTCATCTCAAACTTAGCAGCAAGCTCCCTCTTGCACTGATGAATGAGAGGGTCAGCACCTATCAGAAGGAGGTCGTCCACATACAGCACCATAATGAGAGGCTTCTCTTTATCAACCTTGAAGTAAAGATTTGGATCAGCGTTACCATGAGTGAAGCCCAGCTTCATCAGGTAGCTATCTATCCTCTTGTACCAAGCTCTGGGTGCTTGCTTCAACCCATAAAGGGCTTTCTTCAACCTGCAGACATGGGTGTTTCAATCCTGGACTTCAAACCCCAGAGGTTGCTCTACATACACCTCTTCCTTTATCGCACCATGTAGAAATGCGGCCTTTACATCCATCTGATGAAGACTCCATCCTTGCGTAGCATCAAGGAATATGATAGATAGAATGATGGTCACAGGTGAAAATATGTCATTGTAGTCTATGCCTTCTTTTTGAGAGAAGCCACGGGCAACGAATTTTGCCTTGAATTTTTCAACACTTTCATCAGATCCATGCTTGATCTTGTAGAGCCATTTCGAGGTGACAACTGCTTTGTCCTCTGGTCTTGGAACCACATCCCAGACATCATTCTTCATTATGGACTCATACTCTTTGTGCATAGCATCCTTCCAAACTTGATGCTTTACGGCTTCCTCAAAAGATCCAGGCTCGGATTGTTCAATAGTACTCATGGCTGCTAGATATCCTTGGTATCTACTCGGCTTCTTACTTTCACGGAATATTCGCCTTGGGGCCATATGTCCCTCAGCATCCTCAAGAGTGTCCCTGAGCCATGATGGTCTCTTTCCCAGTGAAGGAGGTGGATCAACCGGGTCTATCGGTCCTTCAACATCAGGCATCGTCTCATCCTTCAGTTCCTCTTGATTTCTAGGCCTTGCTTCATGATCTTCCTCAGATCTCAGAAAATTGACTAATTTTCTCAGGGAAGCATCTTCATCAAAGGTTACATCATGGCATATCTCCACTTCCCTTTGACCAGGCACATAGAATATATAGGCCTTCAAAGTTTCATTGTAGCCCACAAACATAGTGGTCTCCCTCTTGATGCTAGCTCCTCTGCAAAAGTTCTTGAACTCATTTGACTCATATTTAGTGCCATTATCGGTTTTTCGGATAGCATCTCATGTCATTTCTCCCAGTGGACTTCCTCCAACCTGGTAGAGTGTATCAATTCTAGACCCAAACGTGATAGCTTCCTTGAATCTCTTCTTCCACATGCACACCTTTCCATCAGTGAATTCCACATTGAAACCTTTGTCTTCCATGGCCGATATAGACACATGATTATTCTTCAAATTAGGTACATAGAGTACATCATGCAAGTGGAGGACTTGACCTTGAGACAAGTGGAGGGTCACAGTCCCTATCCCTTTCACGAGATATGTGGCATTATCTCCAAGGATAATTTCCAGATTAGTATCCTTCTCAACCATATCAGAGAGTGCTTCCTTGAACCCAGTGATGTGCCTTGAGGTGCCACTATCTATCAAACAGACACCCATAGTGTTGGGTGGAGATGCAGCAGAGAGGGCAGATACAAGAAAGAATTCATTTCTTTTATCAACAACATTTGATTCCTCATACCTAGAATTTCTTGACCTTTTGAAAGTTTGATAATTTCTGCTGGAGGGAGCCTTCCTCTTTCCCTGGAACCTTTTGTTCCTTTGATTTCCATCCCTCTGGTTGTTGTTGTTGTCGTCATCATTAGGAGAATCATTCTTGAAAGGGAATTCTCTAGCATAGTGACCTGGCCTATGACAAGTGTAACACTTTCCCTTCTTTCCTTGTGCCCCTACTCTTCCTTTGTTCTTTGGACCACCCAAGTTCTTCTTTCTAGAATGAGCAACATAGGCAGCATTCCCTTCATTTTCATACTCCTTCATTCTTGTCTCTTCTTGAATGCATCTCGACAGTACCTCGTCAAAGTCAGGTATCACATTATTATTGAGAATGGTAGTGTTGAACACATGGCATTCGGATGGGAGCCCTCCAAGTGCGGTGAGTATCATCTCTCGATCAGCTATTGTCTCCCCAATAGCCAGCAGATTGTTCCTGATCTCGGACAGCTTCAGAAATTATGATTGGACAGACTCGTCGTTGCCTTTCTTCAGATTCTTGAATTGATTCTTGAATAATAGCACTTGATTTGCATTTTTGGCCTTGAACATGAGGATCAATTTATCATACATCTCTTTGGATGTGCCTAGCTCAAAGATGTAGGCCACCAGAATCTTTTGAATGGATTCCTTAATCATCAGCTTTGCTTTGATCTCCCCTTTCTTGTACTTTGTTTTGGCAGCAGCAGTAGCAGTGGATGGAGGTTCTTGGATTTTGCCCTGCACAGAGTCCATGACATCTTGGTATTCCAATTTGAGATCCAATATCATCTTCCAAGCATGGAATTCATCCTTCCCAATAAATTTTTCATCCTCCTTGAAGCCATAGTTTGTGGAACCCATTTTCTTCTTCGATGATTGCTACATATAGGGCTTGTCTTCACCCCAGCTCTAATACCATGTAAATTTAAGTAGATGTTCTATGCTTGATGCAACTTTACTTATCACTACAGCAATCACATAAAAAATCAAGTAAAACGCTGATAGAACATACCAGTGGATCTACAAAAGACAAACCAGAAACAGAAAAATGAGGTGGTACGTTACGGCGGTCAACACGATGCTTCAACCAGCAAAGTCTCCTTGGTCATCCAACCCAGCATGTGTCACAACAGCCCTCAAAAAAGCCACACGGTCAACTCAAACCCAACCCCAGAAAATTCAACGCTTCCCAGAAAAGTCACAACAGCTACAGCACTAGCACCAGCAGCAATGGCAGCAACAACAGCAACAACAAGTAAAAGTCAACGCAGCACGATCTACGGTCAACTTTTGACCTTGGTTCTTGTGCCAAAATGTACGGCCTTCCAAAATCAAAGTCTCAACCAAAAATCAGATCCTTTGGACCATGCATTGACCAAAGTCAACGATGGTCAAACTTGCATGGAAACCCTAGCTACAGCAACTTCCTCTTCGTCCTTCTTTCCCACATGTGAACTGAAACTGCCTCCAAGGAGCTAGAACCAATTAGAAGAGGAGAGATGATGTGTGAGGATGAGATGAGTGAAATGTCCTCCAACGTTGACTCTATTTATATCAATCACTGAGGTATGTGACACATTTTCTTGGGGTGTAAAACCTTAAGCCCGACCTGCACATATTTTGAAAGTATTAAAAATAAATTCAAAATAAATGTTCTGCTTATCAGATCAAGATAATCTTTAGATCAATCTTGCACCTCTTCGAAAGAGGAACCCAATAAAAAAATTGGTGTCTTCATCTGAGCATCACAACATGGAGTTTGGACCTATTTGTCCAATTTTAACAAGAAGATATTGAATTTGATTTAGCTTTTGAGCAATATTTCTTTAAGACAAAATCAGAAAGTGACATATCTAATAGTGTAATAGATCCTGATTTCATTTCATTTATTGAAAGTAAGAAGGAAATTGTTTCTCTAGATTCAGATGAAAAAACCCTAGAATTTTATGATAAACTTGATGCTTTAACTACAACTTTAATTAAGGAAATTGATGAAACTTTTTCAACATTCAGTTGAATTGATTGCTTTATCTGCCTATACCCCTAAGCCTTCTACCAGACATTTAGATACCAGTCATTTAGAATCTTTAGGTTCATCCTTGTTTAGTACCACCTTATATATTATTTCCACCCCACTTCATTCTATAGAATCCTTCATTCCTAAGCTTTCTCTTCAACCTAGAGTTTTATTTCCATCCCCAAACATTGCAAGTTCATCCTCTATCATTGTCGCTGCATTTTCAAGGACTTCAACCACATTTCCAAGCACATCTTCTAATATCCCAACCTCATTTTCAAGTACTTCAGCCTCATCACCAAGCACTTCAAACTTACCTCCTAGTCCAGCCAGTATCTTAGCTATGGCTGCGAGATATTCCCCATTGGTCCTACAAGCCCCTCTACATGCCATGCCCCAAGACTACCAACGAAAAATATTTCAATTTGATGGTACTAGTCATTATACTACCTAGAAACATGTTAACAAAATGACAGATTACTTTGAACCGCATGAAATAGATGAAGTTGATGTTCAGATGAGACTTTTTGCTCAAACTTTAGTTGGTAATTTAAAGAAGTGGTTTAAAGGTTTACCTGCTGGTAGTATTGCTAATTTAGCTGCTTTCCATAGGATTTTTCTGAATAGATGGGAGAAAAAGAGGAATCCATTATAAATTTTTCTGAATTTGAAAACATAAAAAGAGCACCTAATGAAATAGTTTGTGACTATTGTACAAGATATAACAGTATTTACAATGCAATCCCTGCCAATCTTAAACCTCCTCCAGACTCTGCCCTGAAATTACCTGATGGATTTGATACTGATATGGCTTACCAACTGAGAGAGAGAAACCCAGAAACCTTGGAGAAAATGAAAAGTAATGTTGCAAGTATAGAAGCAAACTTGTTTGCCAAGAAAGCTAGATTGAGAAATGAAAGAAGAGTGACAATAAAGGAGGAAACATCAACCTCAGACCTTAAAATAGATAACTTAGAAAAAACATTAGAAAGAATGATGGACAGATTAAAAAATATGGAAAGGAAGCCACAATGGGATAATCAAAACAAAGCCCTCAAACAAGAAATACCAATTTCAGGAAAAACACCAACGCTGGTAAATCTAGAGAATCAGCACCTGATCAAACAATAAGACCACATTTTCAAGAGAACTATGCTGAAAGTTCTCATCAAAATGAAGATGATGAAGACACTCATATTAATCTAAAGGGCATTAATGATAATAATACCATTTTTCTTACACAAGAAGAACAGGAATTATATGAACTACAACAATTACAATTAGAATCTGGGGAGTCTTTTGATTACAAGCAAGGTTATGAGTTTCCATTAATGAAGTTCATAAGCAATATAACCTTAAGAGTAAGAAAAATGTAGAAGCACCTACTAAGAAATCTGTCCAAACTCAAACCAAGAAAATAGTAGAAGCTCCTACAACCAAAGTACTGCAAATTCTTCCTAGGGAAACCCAGCAAAACTCTAGTTCAAATCAGAAAAATTCAAATCCTAATCAGAAAATTTATAGTCCTAAAATTGCACCCAGTCCTAAGATTATTGATGTTCAAACATCAGCTGATCCTCAAAAATCTGATGTTGCCAAAACAACAACTTCTGCAAAAACAACAATTTCAGATCCAAAAACATCTGCTGCTGATTCAAGATCAGTTGATCCTAAAACTGTTGCTGCCAAAACAGTTGCTGAAACTTCCAAAACTACCAAAATTACCACTGCAACTCAAACTATCCCTAAAAATAAGATTAAAAACAGCAAAACAGTGGAAACACAAACAGAAACTGAAAAACCAACTGTAGAAAAAGAAGAGAAACACACTCAAACTGCAGTTACAAAAGAAGAAATAATTCAGTTAGGAAAAACACAAGCACCATTTAACATCCAAACTGAAATTGCAAAACTGAAGATACCAATTCCTTTAATAGACTTGGTTAAGCATAATTTATACAAATCACATATCACTAACCAGAACCGATCTAACCGGTATTGATCAGGTCTAAACGAACCAGTTTTAAAAAAAATACATTAAATAATTATTTTTTAATAAAAAAACTATTTTTAAGATTTGCAACCATGATTCCAAGCCAATAGAGACAAAATATGCAATTTTTTCTCATTTATATACTAGTAAAGGTGAATATATCAAAATGGCACCGAGTGTAATACATATCATTGAAAAAATACATAAGCAATGAGGCTCCAAATGACCCATAAAGTCCAAAAACAATGCTACAAGCTATGAGCATTGAGGCCATTGGCCTACATAGTACAATCTACTACAAATCTACATATGATATATTACTAAATTCTAATTAATGATCAACATTATCACTTGAAAGTTGAAACTTTTAATCATGATCAAAGTTAAAACTCTCCGGACTCTCGATTGCCAAACTTTGGAACTACTCCAGTCACAAACTTCTTTATTGGTTTAGTGACTTGAGTCTCAAACTTCTAAAGGTATTCTACCCTAATATGCCCTATTACTTCATTTGGTGCTCCACATGCCTTTACATGGCCTCCTGTCCCAACGAAGTGTTGTTTGAACCTGTAAATACCCCCTCTTGCAATAAATTTTTGGCAATATTTGCAAATCATTTTGCCATCAATCATATCACAATGAGTCCATGCAGTATCCTTGCATTTTGGAGGCATGATGGCTACTATTTAGCTCAAGCGGCAAGCCTCAGACTCTATGTTGTTCCACTACTCCAGCAAAAACTTAACACTCTCCAAGCTCTCAATCAAACTCACAAAATCTCCAAATGAGATAGTGTGAGACAAATGAGAGGTTGCCCCTGCTTATAAAGGATTGGAGAGGGTGTTTTTGAAGGGAAACAACCCTCCTCTTCTCTCCAAAACAACCCTAAACTGGAAAAATAACCTTGTGTGGGTCCCTTAACCGACCGGTTAGTACCAGCTTGACCAGAAAAAATGGCAAAAGAAGGGTACAAACTGGGTTTTTGAACCGGTTTTGACCGGCTAGGGGTCTAACCGGTTTCCGGTTTGACCCGGACGGTATTTAATACTATGACTAGAACTAATATTTTGTCCTAAGGTAAATGGAGAACGCTAAGAAGGAGGAGTCCCTCCTTTCTACATTATCTTGATTGTTCATGATCAATTTTTACATAATGCTATGCTAGATTTATGAGCCTCACATAATTTAATGCCAAAAGCCATTATGGAAACTTTGAATTTAGACATCACTAGCCCTTATAAAGATATTTTCTCATTTGATTCCAGTAAAGTGAAATTTATAGGTTTAATCAAAGATTTATGTGTCACTTTAGTCCAATACCCTAGAAAAAGCATAGTCATGGATATTGTAGTAGTTGATATCCCTCCTAAGTATGGAATTTTGTTATCTCGCTCATGGGGAGAAAAACTTCAGGGATCTCTACAATTAGACATGTCTTATGCCACTATTTCAATTTTTGGTCAACCCAAGAAACTTTACAAAGAAACTCTAATGAAGTACATGGATAGTAGTGTAGAAAGACCTCGAAATTATCCCATTTATTCTACACCTACTGATATGGACTCTTTCATTTTATGCAATTCTGAAACTGGTATAGAGAAAAATACAGAATTAAAACATAAAAAGAAATACCCAGACAATGAGAACATATTTCATGAATCAATGTGGCACCTAGATTTTGATGGATCAGTGAAAAAATTAGGAACAGGAGCAGGAGTTTGGATTCATAACATGGAAAATAATCATTCAGAAGGTCATGCCTTTATATTAAGCTTCAAATGTACAAACAACATGGCTAAGTATGAAGCTTTAATCTTAGGACTTTAGATTGTTAGAAATTCAGGAGGCAAAAGAGTTTCTATCATGGGAGACCCTAATTTAATTGTGCAACAAATTAGATCTGATCAAATAATTGCTTGGATGTGACTTTGTTGTAATTCCTAGAAAAAAAAACATACAAGCACATAGTTTAGTAACTTTTGCTAGTACCTGTAATCTGCCTTTTCAACCAAATCACCAATATATATTAGAGGTAAGACACAGGCCCACTATACCAGATAACTTAAAATATTGGCAAATTTTTTCACAGGATACTCAAATCTATCATTTTATGAATGCTGAGGAAGAATTCCAGAATTGTAACATATACACAGACTGTACAGTAGATGATAAAATAGACAGTGAGATAGATGTAAATAACTTGAATTTCACTAAGCCTACTAAATTCACTCAAGTAGAAATAGATAAACTAGAAAAGATAGAAATAGAAGAATTTGCATATGATGATTCTGACATTTTAAACCTTAAGAATAAATTTTTTACCTAAGGGATTAGCCCCATTAGAAGATATTTTTTATTCAAATTATGTTGCAAGAAAACCAAAGATGGAACCGTTAAGATAAGATATAGAAGAATGCAATATAGGAACAGAACAAAGGCTTAAATTCATCAAACTTTCAAAAGCCTTACCTCAAGAGGAAAAATTGAAATATATAGCTATGTTTAAGGAATTTCATGATGTATTTGCATGGAGTTATGAAGACTTAAAATCTTATGACACTAGCATAATACAACACAAAATACCTATAAAAGAAGATCAAAAACATTTCAAATAGAAGCTTAGAAGAATCAATCCAGTTTTAATGTCTTTAATTGAAAAAGAGGTAAAGAGAATGTATGAAGCTTGGATAATTTCACCTATCAGATATTCTGATTGGGTTTCAAACCTAGTTCCCACTAGGAAGAAAGGGAAATCAGAGTTTGTGTTGATTTCCGGAATTTAAACAAAGTGTCCCTAAAAGATAATTACCATCTCCCCAAGATGGACCATATTCTACCGAGGGTGGTTGGTTCATCCAGGATTTCATTGCTTGATGGATTCTCTGGGTATAACCAGATTTTAGTTCAGCCAGAAGACCAACCAAAGACTGCATTTACTACTCCTTGGGGTATTTTCATGTATTTGAAAATTCCTTTTGGACTAATGAATGCAAGAGCCACTTTCCAAAGAGCTATGGATGTAGCTTTTTCTAGAGAAATTCATGATTTTATTGTAATCTATCTAGATGATATCACTGTATTTTCAAAAACTAACAATGAACATCTAGATCATCTAAGACAAGTCTTTATCAATTGTAGGAAATTTGGTATTTCTTTAAGCCTCAAAAATACTATCTTTGGACTTGAAGAAGGCAAACTATTAGGGCATATTATATCAAAAGAGGGAATTAGCATAGACCTAGCCAGAATAGAGGCCATTTTTAACATAAGCCATCCTAGAAATATTAAGGAATTGTAGGCTTTCTTAGGTAAAATCAATTTTCTCAGAAGATTCATTTCAAACTTAGCAGAAATAATTAGAGAACTCAATAACATGTTGAAAAAAGACTCAACACTTAAATGGAATGTAGATGCCAAATAATCATTTGAATCAATCAAACAAGCCCTTACCAGAACACCATTCCTAATAAGTCCTAATTTCAAAATAGATTTCATTATTTTTTCTTTTGCTTCAGAACATACTATTGTTGCAGTCTTACTGCAGAAAAATGATCAGGGCTATGAACAACCCATTTCTTTTTTTAGCAAATCACTTAGAGATGTCACTTTAAAGTATAACATAATGGAAAAGCAAGTGTTGTGGAGGTAAATCCCCTCTACGGACAGAGGCAATCCCTACTAGCCCAGACCAGGTCTAGCAACAATCGTCACACGCTATAGTGCAAGTTCCTCATTGCAAATAAACCAACTAGCGATGAAGGCTTACCTGGAATCCAACGTTGTCGCTTGTAGAGAAAGTAGCGCTCTCGTTCCTTAGCTCTGGAAGATCACAATCCTCATGATCTTCGTGACCGGACACCTGCACATGCAAGAAACACGACAAACGCAAGCGTAAAATCTAGTATATGCAACTATATGTCAGTTAGAGAAGACATAACTCATTATCATAATCAACAACAAGAGTGGAACCATAACCAATAGTCGCTTATTATTAATCAATCAAAGGAGGATACAACCTGGCTCTGACGCTGAATTCTCCTTCGGAGGGTCGCCAGCGGAACACGTCTCAAAAAAACCTGTCGGGGATGGGACAAGCCTCTCTCTTCAGATGTCTCGACAATAATCTCCTTGCTTGGATTTGGCCTTAAGGGAATGAATCAAGGCTCTTGCATCCTAAAGCTCTGATGGCTCTTGGGAACTTGGAGATTAGCTTGCAAAGGAGATGAGCAAGCTTTTATAGATGGAGGAAGGGGAGTTGGGATCCCTATAATCATGGGATTGGCCCTATCCTCAAGGAAGCTTCCATGAGAGGTGACAAACCACTTCCTCTACATGGAGATCCAGAGCCAAACGTCCCAACTCAAATTAGATACCAGTTTATGAATTGGTTAGGAAGAAACTTCCGCCATTTATTTTTTAAAAACACTCCTTAAAATGGCTGGCGCAAGTGCGACTCTGAGACAGAGCGCCAATTGGCGCGCCGTATATGAAGGATTTCTCCCATTGGCGCGGGTACTGAACTGGCTTCCCGCGCCAATGAAAAAAGGGGTGTTTTTAGGGTTTTTTACAAGTTGTCTTCAGGGCAATGAAAGCTCATGTTCAGAGGGATGTCATGAAAGTGGGTTCAAGTCATGTCACTGCTCACAGGTCACGGAATGAGCCCTCCAATTGTGCGGGATGGGGAATTGCAGGGACGGTGACAAATTGTTGTGTAATAGCAAGCACTAGCATTAATGAAGCCTATCAAAGACTTTAGAGTGTACATCTTGTATTCACACATCATTGCTTATGTTCCAAATTCAGTGGTGAAGGACATTCTGACACAGAATGGCCCTGATGGTAAGAGAGGCAAATGGATTGCCACCATTTTGGAATATGACATAGAAATTAAGCCCGCCAAACTCATTAAAGGTCAAGGTTTAGCCAAACTCATGGTTGAATCAAATTTTCATGCCTTCGATATAAATGTTATTGCCCAATTAGATGATCAGGAAGAGATGGCGACTCCACAAATCAGTGAAGCCTTTTCAGATTCACTATGGTATGCAGATATCATATTTGTATTAATAAATTTACAATCTCCTCCCGGATTGTCAAGAACTAAAGCTAGATTTTTAAATTTAAAGGCAATGAAATTTTTAATCATAGATAATGCATTGTTTTGGAAAGATCATGGTGGAATTTTATTCAATTTTTTGCTTAAATATGAAGCTGATAAAGTTATGGAAGAGTTTCATGCAGGTGACTGTGGAGTACACCTTTACTAGAAGTCAACTGCAGATAAAATCTTGAGAGCTGGTTTTTACTAGCCTACACTTTTTGCAGATGTGAAAAAGTATGTGACCTCCTGTCACAAATGCCAAATCTTTGAAGGGAAGAAAAAGCTACTACCTTTACCCCTTAAACCCATCTTCATAGAAATTCCTTTTCAGTAATGGGGTTTAGACTTCATTGGTGAAATTCACCCACCATCCTCAGCCCAACACAAATGGATTTTGACAACCACGGACTATTTCACTAAGTGAATATAAGCCATTCCTTTTAGGCAAGCCATTTATACTATCATAATCTCATTTTTAGAAAACAATATACTGTCTAGATTTGAATGCCCCCAAAAGCTCATTATTGATAATGCAGCTGCTTTCAAGTCTAAAAAGATGATTTACTTCTGTAATAAATACCACATTAACCTTGGCCATTCCACTGCTTATTACCCTCAAGGTAATGGTATTGCTAAATCATCCAATGAAATCCTCGTTAATATCATCAAGAAACCACTAGAAGACAATAAAAATACCTGGAACAAAAGGTTAGTTAATGCCTTATCGGCAGACAGACTCACCACAAAGAAATCCATTAGTACATCCCCTTATCAACTTGTATATGGGATGGATGTTGCTTTTCCATCCTCTTTAGGAGTGCCAATGATGAAGATGATCCAAGAACTGCAAGTAGAAACCAATGATATCCAGAGAAGGATAAATCAAACCATACACTTGCAGCAAACCAGGGAAGGTGTATATGTCAAGTCATAAGTTGTCCAAGAAAACATTAAAAATATATTTGACAGGAATACTAACGAAGATGATTTTTACATAGGTGAAAAAGTTCTTAAGTGGGATTCCAAGAGAGAAGAGAAAGGTAAACATGGTAAATTTGATTTCCTATGAAAAGGTCCTTATGTCATTTATGGTTACAAAGGTAACAATGCGTTCTTTTTGAAGGAGTTGGATGGATCAAATGTGCCAGGTGGACCTATCAATGGTAGAATGTTGAAGCATTACTATTCCCTGAAATAACAGTAGTTAATTTTGCTTACTTTGCTCATTGTACATAAAATTGCAGAGTTAGATTGGATTAGATGTTTTAATTTCAAAGGTGAAGCCCGGAGAGAAGGACCTACGCTTTGAAAGACAAAATATCATAACTATGAATAATGCAGAGCTCAGAAAACATTTCCAAAGAAAAATAACAGTCAAAATTCAAAGGCCACTGATTTTAAATTTTTTGACATTTCACCAGGAAATGCAATCCCCATGTGGAGCCACTGTTAAGGTCCTATAATAATAGGATTCATAATTTTGAATTTACTTTGATTAGTCTTGTAATATGTACATACTTTGCTTTCTGGAAAAAAAATAAAAATCCATATTAAAAAAAATAAAAATAAAAAATGTAAAGAGGGTAAAAGTGCTAAAAGAAAAATCAAAGGACTTGAAATAAAAATGATCAAAAAGAATAAAAAATGAACCCCCCAAAAAAAAGAGATAAAAATAGATCATGAAAGTGATGCAAATTCAAATGCCACTACTTTTTACTTCACTTTGCAAAAATAATGATTGCATGCAACTTCTTAAAAATACCACAATCCATGAAGGTCAAACTGCTTAATCTTCACCTTTCATGCTTTAAATTTCATGCTGATAGATATAGAATAAAGATCTAGCCAAACTGTTTAATCTTGGCAGATCAGTAGTTAGGTAGAGAATAATAAGGAGCTCAACAATTTAATCTGAGCGCTTAAAAGAAATCATGATAGAATTAGATAGTTTGTTGTTAAAAGAAAAATGAATAAGGGTCTGCAAGCTTAAATGCACCCATGTAAATGAAGAAAAAATGTTAGGGTAGCCGATGGGTAGGCAGAAGTAGTTTTCACAAGGCATGGATAGCAGAAAATTGGTCATTTCATTTACTAATTTCCCTTCAAAATCATTTCCCTTGTAAAAATACCCCTTCCCCTTCATTATTATTCTTTCCCCTTAAGCCACTCATTTTTCCTTAAAAACCCCTTTTCCTAAGTTAAAATGCATATTTTCCTTCGGAAAAGTAAAAATCCTTTATTAAAATCCATTTTTACTCATAAAACCCCCAAAATACAAATATCCTAAGTATAAATGCTTAAACTTTATATCGGGCCCCACTGTGAAAATATCCATCCCCGATATCAATTTTACATTAGAAAATTAGTGTATTTTTTACAAATCCCACTCATATTTCATTATTAACATTTAAATTTATGTATTAATTCCCTTTAATACACGTAAATCATGTATTTAATTAATTCCTTTATGTATATTATCCCCAACCCTTTATTTTAAATTTAATACATAGTTTAAATCCCCCACGTTGTGAAAATATCTCGGGCCCCACCTATTATAAAGTCCTACTTTCCCTAACCCTATTGGTTATACATTTAACCTATCGCATAACTTAAAACCTGACCATACATATTAAAAATCATAACCTATATCACATAACCCGCATAGCATGAAATATCCTGGGCCCCACGCCTATCCAATCCCAACGACTCCATCGCATCCTCCCAACCATCGGATCTTAACCGATTAGATCCGATGGCCCTTATCACCTATCGCACATTCCATTGCTCGATCCTTAACATACCTCTAACCTTGCGATATCCACAGTTTTCAGAGCCCCGCTCCCCGCTACATGGCCAATTTCCATTCGATCGCATTGACCCAAATAATACCACCAACCACCTTTGGCCAGTGTGAAAACCACTAAATAGTTTCTACTGCCCATTGCAAAACTGCTTTCATTTAAATTGACCCGCACATCCAATGTTTTAATTACTGTTGATTAAAAAAGTTGTATAGCAGCCCATACACCCTTTTTTACCATTTATGTTACACTTTTGCGCAGAAGGAGATTTTCCAACCTAAAGAATTGTTGCCGACCTCATTTTAATCCAAATTTCAAACAAAATTCAACCATTCGCTACTACAACTGTTGCAGATCCAGTCTGAAGCAGTATAAAGACCCCTGAAGCCTCAGAGAACCTCTGTTGCCTCAAAAACCCTCTGCAAGCTTAAAAATCTTCATTTAATCCAGGTATTCTTCAATGATTAGGCCTGTTCCTAAAGATAAGAGGAATTAATTCAAGTAATTGAATCAATTTAAGAGTTTTAGCAGACCAAGAGCATATATTACCTTCCCTATCATTTTCTATAGAGCCTGGTCTTCCTTTCATAGAAATTCTGAGGTCCTGAGATTTCTCTTTGTCACAGAGAGTACAGTTTGATCAATTTGAGCAGTTTAAACCTTGCAGACCTAAAAGAAATCCTTGTAGCTTCCCAAATCCTTTCTTTGCAAACCTTGAACCTATTTTCACAGGATTCCCAAGGCCTGAGAATTTTTTTTATTACAGAGAGTAATAATTGACCAATTGGCTTCTTAAAACAATCTGCAAACTATAATAATATTTCTAAGGTGCTCCCAAATGCCTGAACCCATTTCTTAAGTCAAAAGATTAATCAATTGAAGAAATTTAACAAAATAATGGCTTCGAAAAGCATTGTATCTATCAATCCTCTACAACCCCCAGTTGTAGATGTAGAACATACTCCCTTGATTGAAAAATATTTTAAAATTAATGACACGGTCACTAAATTTAATCTTCTTGAACTCTACTGTTGGAGCCATGATAAATCCATAGATCAAGCAGATGAGGTTTTCATTTGGGAATCTAATTTGCCAAAGTCTGTTCTCCCACAGACTTTGCAGTGCCCAGAAGTGATTAGACTACGTCAATATTGCTATTTCCCTAACCAGAGAGCCATAATAAACCCTGAAAAATAAATTTTGTTTACTATTACAGTTGATTCTATCAACCAAATGTTGCAGATCCAACCTAGACCAGATGAAACCCCTTTTTCCTTTGAAAATCTTACACATTTAAAACTAAATCTGGACTTCCCTAAGAGGTTCGACATATTCCAAACTTTCATGCCTTCATTAGTGGAAACTCCCAAGACAAATCCTCCTTACCCATCTGCAATATTTTCTGAGAGAACCAGACATATCATCTCCATGTTGTCTTCAATTCTGGGATATTTTACAGATGAACATGTTGATGTTGCAGTTTTGGGTTTCCTGTCCACTTTCACACTTGGTAAACCTCCTACTACCATTTTAAATTTTTCCCAGTACCTCGCTGATACTATGCATGAACAACTTGTTAAAATGCCTGAAGAAGGTGTTTTCAAGTATTCATCAGTCCTATTCCACATGTTTTTGTATTTTCAGTCTGAGAAATTTACCATCAACCTCCAAAATCTTGATGTTGAAGGTAACCCACAGTCAGTCATATTTGGACTCCAATTATCAGAAAAGACTCCACACAGTCCACCTACGTAGAGTTCATTGATTCTTTCATTCATCCTATAGTCGATATGCTGAACAGCAGCATGCAGCGAAGAATCAGTGAGGAAATTAAGAAGGTCCTAAAATTGTCAAAGCATAATAGGACAGGAGATTGGTACTTGTATCAAAACCATACAGAGATAAGGGTATATGGATCAAATATTATTCCATATAAACTGCCAAAATACCTCCCAATGAGGTTATTTTCCCTTGAGTATATCATACAGATTCTTATTCTGATGGAATCAATTTCTTGGCAGTTAAGAAGAAGACACAATTTAAGATTAAGAATCAGGTTGGCCCTTTCATTTGTAACAGTAGAGATGCAGGTCCAGAAGCTGAAAATTATTTGCAGGATTTTAAATTCAGTTAGATATTTCTGTGGTATTATGATCCTCTAGGAGTAATAAGTAAATTGAGAGTTAAATGCAAACTAACTCTTTATGTACATGAGAAGAAACCAGACATTGAGAAATACTCCAACTAGCCTGAATGGTTGGAGAATACCTTAACAGAGGCAGAGAAGCAAGGTAATACTAGTCAAACCTTGCAAACTCCAACCCAAGAAGATAGAAACTCAAAAAGAATCAGAGAAGAAGGATCATGCACTGCAGAAACAACCACTGAAACTAAATTTAAATTGATGTACAGGAAGAAGCCTGAATTAAATCCTGTCAATGAAGAAGTGGAAACAATAGAAGTAATTGATATAGAAACAGTGGTTAAAAATAATGTACCACCTACAGTTGTTGAAAGAACACACCAGCTTTCAACTTCAAACAATCAAATGATTCAAAAACAGCACAGTGTTGAAGTTTCCTCATCCAACAAATCAGCAGAAAAGGAGATGGACATTATGCAGAAATGCAAATAAATAAATATGAAAAATGAAGCCTTGAAGACTGATACATACAACCAGTATTGGAAACAGTCACCCAGTGACCAAATCAGATTTTTTTCTACTTTTGACTACAAAACTAGGAAAATGTAGATGTCTTCCTGCAGCCTAAAGTAAAGCATCCCAAATCATCAGCTAATTACAAAAAGACATCATATGAAGTTCAAGCAGAAGATCTTCATTCTATTGATCAGATATAATTTCACAAAAAAGCTGGTGAAATGCTTTATTCAACAATGAAAAATAAAGCCATGAGTGTACAGAAGCTCCAAAACACTCTTGGGAACATCAAAGATCAGCTTAAATTGGAAAAGGCATCCTCACAAGCTAACGGTAAGATAATCAAATCACTGGAAGATTTGATTATTGAAGTAGGATATGATCCTAATAATGTCAAAGTTGCAGATGAATTGATAAAAAAGAAGAATGCAGATATCGTATCATTAAAGAAACAACTTAAACTGCCTCCTATTGAACATCCTCAGGAAAAAGAAGTGTTACAGGATGTAAATCAAAAATATGAGATGATGAATCTCATTCTTCAATTGACTGCCCAGATAAAAGAAATGGAGAATGAAATGGACAAGTTGGTCCAGGAGAAAAAGGTCAGAGAAGAAGTTCCTGTCACTGTAATTCCTGTAGTCACTACTGTTGTGCCTTCCACATTAGCAGAATCATTGGCCCCTACAGTCCCAATGGCTACAGCACTACCTATCACCTCATCAACAACTTCAGCAACAGAATCATCAACAACAGTACAGCCTACAGATGAGGAAATTAAACTAGTAAAAGCTATTCAAGACATGTCTATCCAGAATAATGAAATCAACAGACTCAAAGAACAGTTGAAAAGTCTGGAGGATGAGAAGAAGCTAATACAGATTATTCACACGAATGAAAACAAAAAGAAAACAGGTTGAATGATAAATTGAATACGTTAGAGAAAGAACTAATACTGAAAGAACCTATGTCACAAGTCAAGCAGCAGCTTTGGGCCAATATCATTGAATCTGTCAATGATATTTGGCCATCCATTCAAGTTATATATGAATAGAAAAATCCCATCAAATCATCAGGAGAAGCCATTTAGAAGATAAAAGAAGAACTTGGCAAGAAACCTGAAGAAGCAAATGAAATCATCAAATTTCTTAATTCAAAGAATCGACAAGAATTGGAAAATTTTGGTATAGCTAACAAGACAGATACAATTCTTGAAGTCAGGAATGTGATTTCAAAGAGAAATTTAATGATACAGCTAGAATACAAATGCCAGAATATGGAAGTTTCCATAACTAGATTCATGGTGAAGTTTGATCTCTTGAGGCAAAAAGGCCTGCCAGATCCACTGGTCATACATGACAGATTAATGAAGCATGATGATTATGATAAGAATATGAGAGAAGTGGCTAAGGAGAAAGCTAATAACTCAACCATGCAAGGTATTCCAACAGGGAAGGTACTTTACAGAATCTTTGAAAACCTTTTTTACCTACAACATGAGGTAAAACACCTATTTGTCAACAAGCCTACATTCTCAAAGTATACAAAGGCAAATGAAATATTCAGAAGGATGATGAAGATCAAATTTCCAGAGACAGAAATTTGGGATAAATTGACTGATTTATTGTGAAAACAGTTTGTAGTAAAAATAGAGCTATAAAGGTTAAAACAAATAAAAAGAGCAGACATTTTCACAATTACAGAACAGCAGTAACAACGAAAATAGAATAGTGAATGATGAAAAGTAAAATAGCAGTCAAAAGGTTAAAGAGTATCAGAGTCAAAGAGTATCAGTTGAAATTCAAAGTTAAAGACAAATCAAAAATTACAAAGCAAAGATAAAGATCGCCAGCATAAAGGACACTCCACTGCCTAACTGCAGCCTTTGTTGAGCAACAATCAAAGACAAATCAGCAACAAAATATCAACAATTAAAACAGCAAATCAATAAAAGCAGGGACAACTTGCATTAGTTAGATAGTTGTCTCTATCTTCTTGCATGAAGATATTTCTTTTTCCTTGAATAATTCCTAAGTTTGATTTAGGATATTTTGTAAGAGTTTTTGTATAAATACTTCACATTTCGAAGTATTAAGTGTGGATGAATCGCTGAACATTTCTATAGTTGTACTATTATGGAACCTGAGAGTGATTGTACCAATTTCAAGTCAGCAGACTGGATTAATGCAATGAAGAGATTATATTACAGGATTCATGTGTTGGGCCATTGCAGTGAAGTATTTTCTACTTGTGCAATTGTTTCTTTCTGAATTTTTCACATCCTCGTATGTTTGCTTAATCTAAATGATATAACTGGAATGTTATTACAGAATTTGTTTAATCACACTTTTTCTTGAACTATTTATTATTTATATGTTTTTCTTCTGATATCCAGATTAGGGAATTCTTAATTGCTCCCCTATTTCGATTGACCTTTGTCTTTTCATTCATTATCCGGATTTGAGAACCCTTAATTGCTCTCTTACCCCGATTGAAACCATTTTCACCATCAGCCTAAGGATCTGAAGTGACTAAACTATCTTTCCCTGTTAATACTTCCCTTTAGAACCTTGATCTTGCTTCTGTTGCTTGACACTTTGACTCCATTATCCCAATGGAATACAGACCTACATTTATCCATCTAAGTAAGTGATTTCCCACCAAACCAAATCCAAAATCAAAATCCCAAGTAATCCTACATAACTAGCCTAAAATCAACTAAAATCGACAAAGATAAATCATATAGAAAGAGCCCTCTCTGAGCATTAGGAAGGCTAGATCCTAAAGCTTAAAAGAAGGTTTGTGGTTACCTCTAATATTATTTAAACTAAAAAATAAATAACCCTTTGAGAATTATTGAAGTGATAATAGTATTCATGACCAATTTGTTAGATTTCAGAAAGAAGACGTGTTTAAATATTCCTCTCTTCTAGTGTATATGTTCTCATATTTCTAGGGAGACAGATTTAAATTTGCAATGCAGAAATTGGATGATGATGGAAATCAGCAGTCAGTCATCTTTGTTAGAGTCAAGCAGTGGAAAAACAAATAAACACACACAGCAATAAAACATGAGACAAAGGATTTTAACATGGTTCGCCCAACCAATCTGGGCTATGTCCACCAAA
Source organism: Pinus albicaulis (assembly GCA_034641835.2). Classification (NCBI taxonomy): domain Eukaryota; kingdom Viridiplantae; phylum Streptophyta; class Pinopsida; order Pinales; family Pinaceae; genus Pinus; species Pinus albicaulis. Next base: position 19,442,822 of record CM076578.1, on the reverse strand, counting down.
CAGAGGCATCGGCAGTCTTATTTCTAAACAGGAGATTTACAACAGAAGAGTTTCTCATCTGCACTTCTCTTCCTCTCACCTCACATCCCTCATGCTCATTTGCCTCTACGGGCTTACATTTTATAGTTGGGAGTAGAAACTGAATCATAAATTCAATTACAACAAAATAGGATGCAATAACTCCACATCAGGATTAGATGCAGTCAATTTAGCAGCAAATCCTGTTGTTGTCATATTCATGATATTTTCTCCAAATTTAATATAAGAAATCTCAACAATCTCCACCTTGACAAAAATTAGCCCGATACCTTGTTCCATTAATATTTTTATCTTTTCTGCAAGCCAAGATAACCAAACACCATCGTAGCTTCTCTAATAAAACTGGTTTCGTGAACATGTCTGCACAGTTTTCCTTTGTATGCATTTTTTCAACAAAGACTCCTCGTTCAGTGATAACCTGTCTTACAAAATGGTACTTGATAGGTATATGCTTTGATTTACTATGATAGGCCGGATTTTTAGCCAAGTGAGTTGCACTTTGACTATCACAAAATAACTTGATGTTGTCCTGCAACCTACCAAACTCACCAAACAAACCTTTCAAACAAACCGCTTCTTTGTAAGCATGTGAAGCAGCAATGTATTCTGCTTTTGTAGTGGATAAAGCAACAATGTTTTGTAGCTTTGACATCCAGCTTATAGCTCCACCTGCAAGAGTAAAGACATATCCTGAAGTTGACCTTCTCTTATCCAAATCACCTGCAAAATCGGAATCAACATATCTGTAAACAAATTCACTACTTCTGTCATAAGTGATACAATAATCACTTGTGCCTCTCAGATACCAAAGCACCCATTTCACTGCTGACCAGTTTTCTTTCCCTGGATTTGCCATATACCTGCTGACAACCCCAACTGCATGTGAAATATTTTGTCGTGTACAGACCATCGCATACATCAAACAACCTACTAAATTGGCATATGGAATTTGAGACATAAATTCATTTTCTTCATTTGTGTTAGGACATAAACTTGAAGAAATCTTAAAATGGGAAGCTAAAGGGACTGAAATAGGCTTCACATTGTTCATACCAAACCTTAAGAGTATTTTCTCAATATATTTCTTTTGTGATAGGCACGGCTTACCATTGCTCCTGTCTCTGAAAATCTCCATGCCCAAAATTTGTCTTGATGCTCCTAGATCTTTCATATCAAACGTCCTAGCCATTTGAGCCTTTAACCTGTTGATCTTTGTTATGCTTTTGCTTGCTAAAAGCATATCGTCAACATATAACACTAAGATAATGAATATGCCATTACTTAATTTCTTCAATTAAACACAATGATCACATTCACTTCTTATATAATTTTCGCTCATCATGAAAGAATCAAATTTATTGTACCATTGTCGAGGCGACTGCTTCAGACCATACAATGATTTCTTGAGCCTACAGACAAATTTCTTGTTGTGATTTTGAACAAACCCTTCCGGTTGTTCCATATAAATCTCTTCATCTAAATCTCCATGTAAAAATGTAGTTTTAACATCTAGTTGTTGTAATTCTAAATCAAGTAAAGCAGCTAATGCTAAGACAATTCGAATTGAAACAATTTTAACAACTGGTGAAAATATCTCATGAAATTCAATTCCTGCTTTCTGAGAAAAACCTTTTGCAACCAGCCTCGCTTTGTACCTATCTTCTTTACCATCAACACCCCTTTTCAATTTGTAAACCCATTTGCATCCCATAGTTTTTCTGTCTTTAGGAAGTTCTACCAGATCCCATGTGGCATTCTTGTCTAATGCCTTCATCTCATCCTTCATAGCTTCTTTCCACTTATAACTGTTAGAACCTTCTACAGCTTCCTGATAGCACAAAGGTTCATCATCATTAGCGGTTAAAGCAACTGAAGTAACATAATCATCATACATTTTAGGAGGACGTCTGATTCTCGTGGACCTCCTTAAAGATGTTTCTAGTACTTCCACAATTTGTTGATTATTATTTGTAGGAACTTCTTCATGATCTGCATCTGAAACATGTTCATGATCTGGATTTGAAACTTGTTCATCTGGACTATCATCAATATTTGAACTGGTTTCAAACTGAATATGCTAAAACTTAGGTACATTATCTTGTTTCAATTTCATATCTACGTCTAGATTATCAAGTGAAGATTCATTGAATTTAACATCTCTGTTAATGATGATCTTGTGAGTAGTAGGATCCCACAACTTGTATCCCTTAGTCCCATCACCATATCCAACAAAGATATATCTTTTTTATTTAGGATCTAATTTAGAACGTTGATGTTTCAGAATTAGAGCATATGCATCACAACCAAAAACTTTCAGTATAGAATAATCACATGGATGACCTTTCCATACCTCTTGAGGAATTTTGCATCCTATTGCAGTTGATGGTGATCGATTTATCAAGTAACAAGCCATAGATATTGCTTCTGTCCACAATTCCTTTTGCAAATTGGTGTTACTAAGCATACTTCTTGCTCTTTCTAAAAGAGTCATGTTCATGCGTTCAGCAACTCCATTTTGCTGAGGAATATATAACGTAGTTTTATTTCTTTCGATCCCAAATTCCTTGCAATAATTATCAAATTCCTTTGAATTAAACTCACCAACATTGTCAGTTCTTAAACATTTAATGGTTCTTCCAGTGATGTTTTCTACTAATGCTCTAAACTATTTGAAAACTGTGAATACATCAGACTTTTTCTTTAACATATAGACCCACACTTTTCTAGAGAAATCATCAATAAAAGATACAAAATATGACGATCCTCCATATGAGATTGTAGGAGATGGACCCCGAACATCAAAATGGATATAATCAAGGATTCCCTTACTAGTATGTTTTCCAGTTTTAAACTTCTACTTGCTTTGTTTCCAAAATATACAATGTTTGCAGAAATCTAACTTAGAAGATTTTAAACTAGGAAGTAACTTACAATCAGATAAAAATTTTAATCCTCTTTCGCTCATATGGTCCAACCGTTGATGCCATAGACGAATAGAATCACTGTCGTTTTCAGATATAGTAGAAGCACGATCTGACTCTGTTCTTCCTTCTAACTGAAAAAATATTTCCAACCTTCTTTGCTTTCATTACTAGTAAAATTCCTTTATAAACCTCCATTACTCCACCTTGAATAAGGGTTTTATATCCATTTGTGTCTAGTACTCCTAGAGAAATGAGGTTTTTTCTGAGTTCGGGCACGTGTCTTACATCAGTTAATATTTTATTTTTCCCATCAAACATTTTAATCTGGATGCTTCCAATTCCCACAATATTACATGAGACATCGTTTCCCATGTAAACCACTCCATCGTTGATTGATTTATAAGATTTAAACCACTCTCTATGAATTCACACGTGATTTGACGCACCAGAATCTAACAACCAATGTTGATCATGATTAGACAAACTAACTGATAACACTTCATCACTCATACCTAAACCGGATGCCGAACCTGTATCTGTCGTGTTTTCTTCTTTATTTTCTATCAAAAAGTCTCCTTTGGATGTTTGTTGTCTCTTCCAACAGCCCTTCTTCAAATTTCCTGATTTGCCACAAAACCAACACTTTACCTTACTATTCTTCCCTTTCGATTTTGACCACGAGTTGTTATGCTTACTGAAGCGTATTTCTTTAGAACGACCTCTAACCATCATTGCTTCTGATGTAGAGGTTTCTGAATTTGACCTTTTCCTTGTTTCTTTAGATAACAAAGCTCCAACAACATCATCAAATTCAAGGGTTTCTGATGAACTAAGACTTATAGAAGTAACAAATTGATCCCATGACTCGGGCAACGAGCATAATAAAGTTAGAGCTTTATCTTCTGAATCAAATTTTACATCTATACTATCTAACTGCACCAGAAGAATATTAAAGGTACTCAAATGATCAGTTATTGATATACCTTCCTTCATGCGCAAACTGTACAACTGTCTCTTCCGAAGAATCCTATTGGTTAAGGATTTTGTCATGTACAATTTTTCAAGCTTTTTCCACAAACCAGCAGCAGTTTTCTCTGACACGATGTTAAACAAAACATCATCCGCCAAACACAATCGAATGCCGCTCAGTTCTCTTTCATCGACGTCACTCTATTCGTCATCCGTCATGGCGAAAGGTTGTTTGGCTTTGCCCAAAAGTGCCTTCGCCAAGCCTTGTTGCACAAGTAGATCATGCATCTTAACTTTCCAGATCTCAAATTTGTTTTTCCCATTGAACTTCTTGATCTCAAATCGAGCACTTTGAGTTTTTTCCATATTGAGTAGCTTGTGTCAAAAAATCTCCAATCACAAATCTTAATAAATGAAGATTTTTATTTTTAATAAAAAATATTAATTTTGATTAAAAATGCACTTTATTTTTAAAAAATGCCTTAGGCCCTAGGCCCTAAGCCCATAATAAATCGATATTACAATCCTTATAAACCCCATTTAAATCGATTGATAAAATATCAATTTACCATACAAATCGATTTTTAAAAACTTTTAAATCAATGAAGTGCCACCTTATAAAAATATATCGATTTATTAAAGTGCCACCATATATCAAAAAATATATAAATCGATATATTGGCACCAGCAGTCACGGTATATGAAACAATAAATCAATATATATTGGCATTTCAAAAAAAAAAATGATTTAAAAAAAAATGGCATTTATGCACATTCCATCAACATCGACCTGCGTTCATACGTACACGACCACAAACGATGGCATTTTGCTTCCAAATAGCAGCGATCAAGAGCTCATCCGACCATCCATGGATTTTTCAAGTCAAACGGTCCACGGCTTCTCCACCATGCAGCAGCTCGAATTCTGGCACAGTCAACGCACTCCGACGAACTTGGTTTTCACAGTTCACGAGCTCTACACAGCCACCAACACAGCTCACGACTTGGAAGCTCGGCTTTACTTCCAACCACCAGCTCTCAGCGTTGTTCAACTTTTAGTTCACGGCTTAGCTACTCTCGAGTCCCGATCCAACTGTGCCTTAACTTTTATTCCAAATAAGATCCCAATGGAGACCCGATACCAATCACAGATCCACACAAATGTAGATCTGGTTTTTGACTCAGCTCTCGGACTCGCACAGAAAACAAAAAAAAAATTGCAGCGCATAGCTTACGTGGATTTCCCACGTCAGCACATGAAACCAGCAGCCACACCACACTAGTTTCACACAGCAAATTTAGTCTGCTTTCGCACTACGACTCCGAGCAATGGTAGCCCGCTCTCCTTCGTTGTCTCCACGCTAACATACTCAACCTAAGAGCTCTGATACCAATTGTTAGAGTCAAGTAACGGAAAAAAAAAAAAAAACACACATAGCAATAAAACATGAGACAAAGGATTTTAACATGGTTCACCCAACCAATCTGGGCTACGTCCACCAAATAAAGGCATCGGCAGTCTTATTTCTAAACACGAGATTTACAATTGCAGAGTTTCTCATCTGCACTTCTCTTCCTCTCACCTCACATCCCTCATGCTCATTTTCTTCTAGGGGCTTACATTTTATAGCTAGGAGTAGAAACTGAATCATAAATTCAATTACAACAAAATAGGATGCAATAACTCCACATCAGGATTAGATGCAGTCAATTTAGCAACAAATCCTATTGTTGTCATATTCATGATATTTTCTCCAAATTTAATATAATAAATCTCAACAATATTCCGCACCACAATGGTATTGAAAGAGGAGTCTTATACAAATAGTTCATTGAACTATTTGTATTTCCAGCAATGAACCTTCTTAGCAGCTAAACCAAGAGTCAGTGAGGGCATTAGAAGCGTTCTACATATAGCAGATCAAGAAAGGATAGGTGATTGTTATTTATACCAAAACTACACTGAATTGAGAGTTTATGGATGTGATATTGCTCCTTACAAGCTTCCAAAATTCCTCACCATGAGGATTTTTGCCTTAAGAGTACATTAGGAAGATGTTGAATGTTGATGAATTCCACTTTGTATCAGCAAAGAAGAAATCAAAGTTCATGATTAAAATGTAGATTGGGCCATTTATATGCAACAGTAAGTCAGCATATACATACAGTCAATTGGAAGAAAACATTGTTTGATACATTCAGAGAAATCAAGTTGAAGAATGAAATCCTGAAGAACAGTACATACAGTCAATTCTGGAAGCAGATTTCCAGTTTTCAGAGTAGGTTGTTGTCAACATTTGACTCTAAGAAAGGTAAAATGCAAATGGGCTTTCTTCGTGCACAGATTACACACCCTAAGACAGCAGCTGACTACAAGAAAACTTCATTTGAGTTTGACAGCAAATACATCCATCCCATTATTAAAATGAAGATGCACAAGCAAACAGGTGAAGTGGTTTCCTCTACCGTAACTAACAGAGCCATGAGTTTATCTAAATTGCAGGTTTCCTTGGCAAACATTCAGTCACAGATTAAAATGGATAAAATCTCTTCTCTGGCCAAGGTTACAAGAATTAAGTCTTTAGAAGACTTCGTGGTCAGAGTAGGATATGATCCTACCGACATAAAAGCTGCAAAGGAGGTAATAAAAAAAAAGAATGTTGACATAGCAGCATTGAGGGAACAACTCAAGTTGTCAGCCACAGAAGACCCTCTCACCAAATATATTGAAGAAACAGAGTCTCAAAATTCGAATATGATGAAGCTCATCATGGAGCGAAATGCCCAATTAAGACAAATGGAGATAGAAATGGAAAAAATGATGAAGGAGAAGGAAAGACTGCAAAACTTTCCATGGTTTCATTGAATGTTGTACCTCTTACAGCCATCCCCACATCTACAACTTTTACAACAAACACAATAGATGGTTCAGAACAATTAACCAAGGCAGTGGACAATCTATCTATTCAGACAGAGGAAATTAAGATGCTACAAGATCAAGTCAAACTGTTGCAAGACCAAAAATCAAGAAGTGAATTTTATCATGCAGTTGAAGCACAGAGAAATAAAAAACTGATTGAGAGGTTGCAAAATTCAGAAAGAGAATCATCCATTGAACAGACATTAGGCCAAGTCAAAGAAATCATCTGGATAGATATCATTGAATCCATTAATGAAATTGGGTCCTATATCCAGATTATTTTTGAACAAAAGGAATTTATTGAGAAAGCAAGTGATGTCAACACACCTATCAAAGAAGAACTTGGAGATATGCCTCTCATAACATATCTAAATAGATTTGAGCTAGATGACTTGGGACTGGATGATAGAACAAAGACCATTTTGGAAGTGAAGAAGATTCTTACAAAGAAGAATCAGATTGTTCAGCTTGAAAAGAAATGTCATAGTTTAGAGATAACAATGAATAGATTCTTCAGCAGAATTGAGCCTCCACCACAGAAGGGTTTGCCTTCTATGTTTGTAATTAATGATAAGTTGATAACTCGTGAAGATTATGTGAAGAAGCTAAGTGAAATTGCCAGGGACCCTGCCAAATTCTCCAATATCAAAGGCACCATGACAGGTAAAGCATTCTTAGAAGTAATAAGAAATGATATTTTCATTCAACATGAGGTAAACCACATATTCATGGTAAAACCTACTTTTGCCTGATATACTGAAGTGGATGAGATTTACCGAAGGTAATCAAGTTAACTATCCCATATGAAGATCAATGGGATAAACTTTGTGAACTACAGGGTTAAAAAGTAAATGATATATTTCAACTGTAGCCAGCACATCAGCCAGCGCAGCCCACAAATAGGTCCACTCAGCAATCGTTTCCTATAAAATAGTCCCAGCGTTCCAGATCACCTCCACCGAGCCTATTTTTTGTCACAGTTAGAGTTTCTTATTCAATTTTGGCTAATAATACAAGACAACATTAATTGTAATCAGTTTTGTAATCTTTAGTATAGATACTTTGTTGTTCAAAGTATTCTAGGTTGGTTATTGAATATATTTTCTTACTGAGCATTGTAATTTTCTACGTTTTGTTGGAGCATCAATAATACATGGACTTATTATAGGATTCATGTGGTGTCTTTACTAGTGAATTTCTTTTACTGTAACTGTGTTTTTCACTATATTTCCTTTCGATGTAAACATGTGAAAAATCTTAATTGTAAAACAGAAAGTATGATGAATAGGACACATTAATTAAAACACCTTATTCTGGTTGCTTCTACAATTTATATGTTTTCCACTGAAGTGAGATTGAAGAATACTTAATTGCTTTTCAATCTCTATTGAATTCAATATTTCTTCACATTCATAATTCATTCAAAATCTAAAAAGATCCAGTAGATACAACCTAGTGTTGGAGAGGTAAATCCCCTCTATGGACAGAGGCGATCCCTACTAGCCCAGATCAGATCTAGCAACAACCGAGTCATGCTAAGACGCAGGTTCCTAGTTACAAAAGACCAAGATGCGACAAGAGGCCTACCTTAAGTCCCACGTTGATGTTGCTTGCAGAGAATATGGAACTTCCGTCCTTCGCTCCAGTAGATCACAATTCTCCCGCTCAGCACGTTCGAACACCTGAGCTCTGATGTTGGATCTTCCTTCGGCAGGTCGACAACGGAGCACGTCTCAATGGAGCTCGTCGGGAATGGGAAAAATCTCTCTCTCTTCAGCTTTGGCACTCAGAGGCTGTCGGGCAATAGTCTCCTTACCACTGATTCAACTCTATTCAGGCTAGCTTGCAAAGGGAAAATGGCAAGCTTATATAGATGGTGGAAGGGGAGTTTGGATCCCTATAATAGTGGGATTGGCCCTATCCTCAAGGAAGCTTCCATGATGGATGGAAAACTACTTCCCCTACATGGATATCCAAAGCCAAACCTCCCAACTCATTTTAGAGACTCGTTCAGGAGTTGGTTGGAATCAAACTTCCGCCATTTATTTTTTAAAAACAATCCTTATTAAGCTTGGCGCGAGTAATACACTGGGACAGAACGCCAGTTGGCGCGCCCTCTTTAGTGGATTTCCCCCATTGGCGCGAGGGCTGAACTGGCTGGTCACACCAAGGCCAAAAGGTCTATTTTTAGGGTTTTTTACAGGAAACTGTCTTCAGAGGAATTATTTTCTTTGTCAAGGGGGATGTCATGAAAGTGGTTTCAGGTCATGTCACTACTCATAGGTCACAGAAAAGGCCCTCCAATGTGCGGGACAGGGGATTGCAGTGACGGTGACAAATTACTATGTAACAGATGCCCCCTAAAGCATGAGGCCCGAGAGAGAGAGAGGGTGAAATGCTTTACGAGAATGTGTCCAACTGAAAACACTACCGTCGGATTACCTGCGTAGACAAGTACAACTAATATCTCAAATACATGATATGTGGTATGGGCGCAGCCATCCATAATAGAGTATACAATAATCAAGATCTGAGGCATGGACGTAGCCATCCAGTGGGGATCGATCAATAGACTCAGGTATGGTCATAGCCATCCAATCAATGATTCATGTAATCATTCATGATAATCCACAAAATTTGTAGCCTAGATTCCAACAGACAAAATCCAGGGTCTTGCGCTCCATCTCGACCCGAAAAGAGTACAAGTTCTAGCATGTGAATAAGTGAGTTGAAGTCGAACATGCAAGAACATCATCTAATTACCATCCAATGATGAAAGTTGTTAACAGACATGAGAGGAACCACCAATAATGACAATGGCCCTCAAGGTACTATAGGTACAATCCACGGAATGTGAACAGTGAGCTAGCGTCGAACACCCGCAGAATCATCCGGTCGAAGTTCAATGATGAAAACCTTGCATCGAATGTGAAGAACCTGCCATTGAGGCATGCAGGCTCCAAGGTACCGGAAGGGAGTCTCTAGATTAGCTTCCTGGATAATGAGCTGAAGTTGACAGAAAGTAACCTTGATCAAAGGTGGGCCATAGTGTTTCCCACATCATCAACGCGAGACAGAGGAACATAATGTTTGTGAATCAGGATCAGATGAGAATCAGAGGAGGGTTAAAACTACAGAGGTCAACTTCTCTTGAACATATCGGCAGCACGACAGTGGATTTGGCAGTATTTCACATCAAAAGATCATAGGTCATGACGACGAGGCAAAGAGTAGATGAGAGGTCAAAAGGGATCACCCAAACCCATGGAGGCAAGCGGAAAACGTGATGAGATGTCCCCAACCCGACACGAATGCAGACAAGTGCCATGTTCAAGAGCGACATACTGTCGACACGACGATGATACTGGTTCCATTTTTTCCCCACCATTTCTAGCGAGTACCCCAATTATTTTTGAGAAAAAGCTTGAAGGGGATAGCATATGCTTGTGATATAAGTTTGTCCTTCGGACAAATCCATCCTAGTACATTTAACAAGCCCTAGGAAGGAGGAACTCGAATATCGTCATTATCACTAAATCCGATGTCATCCGGTTTTAACGAGTCTAACAAAGGGAGAACTCGGTGTCTTTTCATGTTTAGAGAGTTTGAAAAGACAGCGGAAAAGTAAACTCCAACAATCCCTTTTCGTAGATAGTTCCTCAGACCCGAAAAGGTAGAAAACTATGTCTGAGAAAGCCTCCTAGTCATGATAGGCTAGGGTATTCCTTTTTCGTAAATAATCTATCCCAGCCCGAAAAAGGGGTAAACGTATACTGGGTAGATTTCATTTCGCAGCCAATTTAACGATATCAAAACGACAAGTGACTCTGCAATCTTTTCATGTTTAGAGAGTCAGAAAAGAGTTGAAAGATGACTCCAAAAATGACTTTTTCGTGTTTTTACCAAGTCCGAAAAAAGTATAAAATACAACTCGTATCGTCGTCCAAGTTGCGTGAAAACCTATTGCTGCACATGAAAGTGAGTGTAAAATCCATTTTTCGACAAAATATAAGAAAATATTGGAAAAATGACTTTCAAAACCTAATTTTGACTTTGAAAAGTTATAAATATGCCAAAAATAGTAAAAACATATTCACTTTTACTTTTTACCTCTTGTGAGAGCAACAGTGAACTTTTCTTGTGCAAAATTGCGGCGGCGATTGTGGTCAATCCAGTGCATCATTCCAGTTCTCGTTCGCTCCAGGTGAAAGGCGCTCTCCTTAGCTTTGTTTTGATTCCTTTTTTATAGATTTCCATTGTGTTTTTAGATCCTTGAGGGGACCTTTGCAAAATTAGGGCTCAGCCAATTGGCGCGGGTATCGGGCACAGACCCGCGCCAATTGGCTCCTTTTTGCAAAGGGGTCGCGCCAATGGCACAACTCAAATTTCCGCTTGAATTTATCAAAAAGTGAGCCAATCAGATGAATTTCTGAGTGTTCCAGAGATCTAATGAGGTGTTTATGACCATGTTGGTGTAGATACACAGCCACAATGGTGATCGAGTGGAAGGAAAGGGAGCATTGTGAAGAAGATGAAATGGCCATGTAGAATGAAGCATGCATGAACACTCTCTGAAACTGTGGTCTGAAAAATTTCTTCTTAACACCATGTTTGAGAGCACAACCTAAGCTATTGAAGTATTTGATCAGCATTTGCGATGAGAACGAAAAAAAATTCAGGCTTTGAGACCAAGTGTTGGAACTTGAAGTCTCCGACGTCTATTTCATAACTGGATTGTCCTGCAGAGGTCCAGTTCCAATCTTGATAGGTACTAGGCCATCTGGTGAGAAAATGGAAATGGTGATGGAAAGAGTGTACCCAAGGGCACTGACAGGATCAGGTAGTGGGAAGGTCGATATCCACACGGTTCCCGATCTAGCACTCTGAGTAGTGCTCCACACCATTATGTGGGCTGCGGGGTCACAGGCACCGCATGAGGCAACCAAAGCATGGCTCCTACTAGCATCTGAATGCATGAACCCGATACTTTTTGATTGGGCCACTGTCGTAACAATGAACATAAAACGGCAGCTGACGAAGTGTAAGAAGGCCAAACTAAAACAGTTTGGGTACGATTCCATCCTGGTATTGTTCATCCTTGAACGACTACCAATTTTCCAGGGCCAGGGGGCGATAGTCACCAAGCCATCATTGAGGGAGCCATGGATGGCTCGATGGGCAGCACTCATGCCCAGATCAGGAGGGGGCCAACAAATTTCATGGAGGCCCATGTTTTTCGTATGGCTACAGCAACAGCTGATCGTCATTGAGGACTGGCCCTATGCCGGTACTGACTTCACGGGAGACCCAGATCTTCCACTCCCAGAGGGGGATGACTGGGATGAGGAGCTGGGTAAGACTCTTTTTTATTTTTATGTATTTATAATTTTTTTGTGATACATTCCTATTCTAACAAACAATCCTATATGTATCCAGACGTTGGCCCAGAGAAGCCCGCTGAGATGTCGCCCATCGCACGGAGGACCCCTCTCGCACACGATCCTCAAGCTGAGGGTGGCAAGGGAAGTGAGTTAGTCCATAACCTGGAGGGTATCGCCCGGGGGATCCCGGATTACGCACGGCTAGCAAACGCCCTGATGGCTTACCAGAGACACACTGTGGGGGTGCCTAGTCGCCTCCATTGATTACTGAGGCGATTGGTGCGCGCGGTGACATGCTACCACAAGCACCACACTGATTAGTCATCTAGGGCTTTTATATGCATAGTTTTGAGAGACATGTTGTCTCCGGCTATTATTAAAATAGACATGTATATTTTTTTATTTTATGTGATGTACACAAACTGAAAACTATCCAACATATATATATATATATTTCTGGATGGATTTTTTTTTACATATGATGATGTTTTTTATATGCTATGCAAATTTCTAATACAATGTTGTCTAATTCATTAGTTACACGATCTGCATAACAAACGACCCAATGGAAAAGTTCACAAAATGCATTACCACACAATTTATTTTTACGCAAGCTTAAAAGCACACATGCAAACTATGCTTGGAAAAATTGAGTTTTATTTTTATGCAAGCTTAAAACACAAATGTAAACTATGCTTGAAATGATAAGGAAAAATGGGCATGCCCCCCAGCATGGTGTCTCAATTCGAGGAACATGCCCCCCAAGCTTCAGTCCATAGGAAATGGAGTGAAGGTTCAAAACACAAGAGATTTAATCTAAATCTGACAGAACTCAAATTGAACGGGCTCGTGTTTCATTATTTTAACGAGTTTGACACACTTAAAAGAACTGTCCTCGTAGCATCTTGTTTCATTGTTTTAGGAGCTTGACACAAGAAGAGGAACTATGCTGCGACGAGCTCAAAGGAGTAGGTGCAGGGGGTGGATAACCGGATACAAAGGGCTCTAGACAATCAGAAATTGCCCCCCAACCAGGCATGAATGAGGAACGATGATATCCATCGCTTCAAGGCAGATCTTCAAGAGACATCGTTTCAACAATAGCTTCATCAGAAGGGAAGATTTCTCTTAAAGGATCAGGCGAATCTGCATCGCCTAGCCAAGGGGATTGATAATATATATCCAGAGCCATGCTCGAAGGAGCATGTTCAGGAGGAGGAGGATCATATGCAGTGACGATTTCACAATAATTAATCTCAACTGGAGTTAAAGGCATCGATTCTCCGAAAGAGGTCACCTATTCAGGCGAAGGGATGATCCAAGGGTCATCTGACCTAGAGATATGTTAACTTGAACGGTGTGCGGTGGTGGCGTGGGAAAAATACCCATGAGGACGGGGTCCTTGAAAAGACCGAGTCCTACACTGTCGGGGGGATTGGGGATCTGATCCACGTAAGGAACATTGTTCTCGGAGGATGAGGTAAAGAAAGACAATTGATCAACAGTGATAATTTTGCCCTCATGAGGGAACTTCAGAAGCCGGAAGAGGGTGGATGGAATGCATAGCATGGCGTGAGTCCAACTACGACCAAGAAGAAGATTGCAGTTGAGATTGGCGTCAACCACTTCTACTTCTATGTTGACTATCTTACCCTATAACGTGATTGGAAAAATCTCAAGAACACCCATGGGTTTTGATTCCCGACCATCCAATGCCTCTAGGGCATTGGGAGACAAAGTAAGAGCTAGAGAGCCAATGGCCTTCCAGCAGGCAGATGACATAACACAGGTGGAAGCACCTTCATCCACAATGGCTCTATGGATGTTGAGGTCGTTGATATCGACTTGGATAACAAGAGCGATTTGATGTGGAAGTCAGGGGACAAAATTTTCTAGGTCGAAGGTGAGAATACTAGAATCGACGGGATCAATTCCACCGATTGCGGACAACAGATCTTTCCATTGCGATGGGAAACTTTGAAGCACTTCCAGTGCAGAAATTGCAGAAGGTGCCTGTGCCAAATCCTCAACAATGCTGTAGTGCTGAGCAGCACGGGAATTTGGGTTATAGGAATATTTTCGCAGAACACCTTTAGAAGGTGGCCTCACAACAGGTTCAGCGCTGGGCTTCTCAATTTCTAAAGGACCAGAGACAAGTGGGGGAGGTGGGCCATCAACGACTTCCTTCCCAGCTGCCTGGCGTGATCCAGCATAATCCTTCGAATGTGTAGCAATCGAGAACGGTGTAGCACCATTCATCATAAAAACTTGGGACCCAAATGGTGCAGATGGTGAAGGCTACTCAACCATCTAGGTCTGCTGAGACGGGAATGGTTATTTGAGAACTACCGGAGTCCCTTTGGAGCCTTTCAGAAGTTGACTAACTTCAGATCGTTGAGGGAAATCTTTGGTGTAATGGTTTCCTTCAGAGATAAGGTACGGGTACTTCAGTTTACGTTGGGAACCATCGTCAGGACGAGGTTTGGAGGATTATGGTTTTGGGGCATCGGGTTTGGATTTTCCTTTGCCCTTCTTCTTTTCTTTGGAGGCCTTTTCTACAGGATTAGCCTGAACGGAATTGACCTCTGCAGTCTTACCAGAATCTGGAGGGGCGGGAAGAGCAGAATTATTGGAAGAATTAGACTTCTACTTCCCATTAGAGGACTTCCGAGAAGTTTGAGAAATGGAACCAATAACACCGTCCACCGATGGGGTAGCTGGTGCTTTAGAGGTCCCTGGCCACGGGGCCTCAGTCAAGATATCATAGAGCGTGCTGAACTAAGAGTACACTAGATCAAGGTACTGGGCACGAGCGATGGCTTGTTCTTCGGTCACACATGCCCCCATAGCAATATCTTGAGTGATCTTGCTAACGAAGAAGGTAGTGAACCAATGAGTTAGTAGCTGATCAGGTATATCAAACTTGATTAGTCTATGACGACGTCGCCACTCATGAATATGATCAAATATGTGGGTGGCTTTATCCTACTTCAAAGAAGTCAGGAGATGCGTCCCGGCTTCGTAACGAACCGATAACTGGAAATGTGTCAGAAAAGCCATAGCTAACGTATTGAAGTCTTGAAAGATACCACGGGGTAATTCTATATACCACTTAGTGGCAACACCGATAAGAGTGTGCTGGAAAAGACGTAGACGAATTGAATCATCCACCCAAGAGTTGGACGAACACCACAGATTGTAGGTCATCACATGAGCTTGGGGGTCCTCTCCAGCTTTACCTTCAAATTTAGGACAGTCACTGGGCACCTTGGTTGGAACCAGAGGCCAATAAGGATTGTGAAGAATCGGATCATTGGTCAATTTAGAAACATCTGGCAATTCCAACGTAACAAGGAACGGCAACTTAGGATTGAAAGGCATACCAAACCCTCGATAAAGACTTGTACCTGTACTCCACCCTAGTTGAGCATAACTTTACTCCCATTGGTTCTGTCCCGGGGGATTCTGACCGTAGGGGGTGTAAGCCGTATAGTTAGACTGATACGGTTGCTGATAACCAGTGTATGGGGGTTGATAACTGGGGTATGGACCCTGATTATATGTCGGCCCCGTTTGAGCAGCGTATGGATTTGACTGCTGAGTATAGGTATAGCCCGGTTGTTGAAGGTAATAACCAGAACCTTGGGGCAGGTTGTAAACCAGTCGAGATTGACCTTGAAGATAATAACTGCCTTGGGGTTGAGCGGGTTGCTAGTAAGTGGGGCCCTACTGAGCCTGATGGGTTGGGCACACCGGCAGATTCGGCTGTGGCATAGAGTAAATCGGATGTTGAGCAGGGTTGACAAGATGTGCAGGCTGGCCTGGTTGGACAGGTTGACCTGGCTGAGCGGGCTGCCCTGGTTGAACAGGTTGACCCGAGTGAATAGGTTGCCCTGGTTGAACAGGTTGACTTGGCTGAAGAGGGACACCAGGCTGCCCCGAATGAGCCGGTTGGCTTGATGGCAGGATAGGTCCAGGTTGTGCCTGATAACCAGTTTGACCTATAACAGGACCATAAGATGGCCCTGGCTATGCAACACTTGGACCAATAAGAAACTGAGGTTGCAGAGGTTGTACCATATGTTGAGAGGATTGGATTTGCCCCCCAAGACCATACAACGATCCCGGTTGGTACCCCGGTTGACATGTGGGTCCTTGAGGTTGCCCTGGTTGGACCACAAGATGAGGTTGTAAAGGTTGACCTTGAGGGTTGTAGGACTGTCCTTGCGAACCATATAACAACCCCTGCTGGCCCAAAGGTTGGCCCTGTAAGGGTTGTCCTTGCGGGTCATAGAGATAACCAGGCTGGCCCGAAGGTTGACCCTAGAAGGGTTGTCCTTGCGGGTTGGAAGGTTGCCCAGCCTAGGCAAACAGAAAACCTTGAACATATCGATAAGCCTCTGGAGCAGGAAAACGCAGAGGGTTTCCTTGCTCATCGTACTGATATGGAAAAATGTAAACGAGTGTACCATCCTGTGCATAATGAGAAAATTAAGGACGGTTGGGATCTTGGGAGGACTGACCAACCTCGGAGTTCGACTGTTGTAGAGACAACCGATACTCCTCAGGAGAGATATTCTCCGGAATAGAAGATGCTATGTAGATGTCTTAAGGAAGCGACGCGGTCCTGACGGACTGAGTAATAACAGCGGGTGTAGATGCAGCTACACAGACGGTAGGCCTAACAGGTACCGATGTGACTTGAGGAGATGACATGAGGGGTGTCCTTGGGGACATCCCTAACGAAGGAATAACCGGCCTCATAGAGGGAGTTGATACTCCCATAGAGGTGACAGCAGTCATAATCTGACTTAAGGATCTATACCCCGCTGGAAGCGAAGGACCAGGCGAAGACATGACAGATAACTCGGGGTTGTTTTCTGGGAACAGCTGGTAATCTTCACCAGATGTAGGGATTTCCTCACTAGAAGAAGGACTGGTATCTGACCCTGTCGCTAGATCTTCTAAAAGATGGCGAGGACTAGGAGGAATAACAGCAGCTAAAAAAGGTGAACCCGATGTAAGAGGAGGTAAATACTCCCCTACTCCAAATCCAAACCAAGCATTGGATAAGGGCCAATTGAACTCAACTGGTCCTCCAAAGGGAAGCTCAAATAGAACCGGTCCCCCGTTGGGAAACTCGGAGACAATGGGTTGCTGAGGTTCAGTAGAGGATTGAGAGACCTCTGATGAATCGTCTGTGTAAGGACTACCAGTAGACGAAACTGAGGGTTCTGCCACTGTGACAGTAATGACAAGAGGAAGATATCAAACAAAAGCACACGGGCAAAAACCAAGGCACACAATCAAATGGCCAACAAGCAAACTCTAAAAGGGCGTGTGATCGCAGGCGATTTATTTTACCACATTGATGTTGATCAGCGGTTGTCATTGATGTCAACCCAAGCAGCACCAGGGGCTAACCCAATATTGCAAGGGAATTTTGACCTACCAAATTAATATATTCTAATTCAATAATTTTTTTGATGGTTTCTACTTGTCGAGATGTTCCCGTTGATATATGGCATGCCATGTAATTCTTCACAGTTTGAGAGATATTTATGTTTGAAGTTTGTACCCCCAGTTAGTGAGATAAAACCCCATGGGGTTGGGGCATGGGTCATTGAAAATTCATAATTAATATTTTTTAAGCTCCTAAAATCCCTCCCACGTTCACTTGTTGAAGTCCCTCTCAACTTAAGCATTCATATAAATTCTGATCTTCATTTCCTCCTTATGCAAGGGATTCAGCCATTTGAAACAGGTCATCGTGGCATTTTCACTCTAACTTTTTTTCTACAAAGGTTCAGAAGCTGAAATTTTTATGAGGTGAAGCCAAAATCCTGAGGAAGCTGCAGTAAAACTTTCAGATCAAGGTGCGTAATATTTTTGGAGATATGATCTGTGGAAGTCAGGGTTTTTGCAGGCTCCTGAAATTCATCTCAAAGAAATGTCCTTGGTAAAATAGTCATAACTCTCTCTCTGAGTATCGGATTGGAATTCCATAAAAAAGCGCAGATAGTGCATAGTCTATACTTTTTTCTCTATAAATTTCAGATCCAAATGAAGAAATAGTGACACGTAGCACGCAGTACAAGTGTGCTCTACTGAAACAATCCATAAATAAGGCATTGTGAGAGATTCGGCATAACTCTGTCTTGAAGAATCAAAATTGGGTCAGACCTATGGCATTGGAAAGAAGGCTCGGAGTACTACTACAGGACCAAAAATCAGATATTGAGGATTTGAAATAACAGAGATACACCAGATTCAATATCGAGCTCCTAGAAGCCAAGAAAAAGCTAGATCATGTGTTGTCAAAGGTTGCAAAGGACCAAACTTTCTATGGCAGAAAAGCAAAGCAAGGTGCAGCAGAGGGTAGCATGACAAGAGCAGCAACCAAGGTGCATAACAGCAGCAAGAAGTTCAACATATGAATTCTTCAAGTGGGTAGCACTGCATACAATCATTATAAAGGTATCATTGTACTTAGTCATTGTAAATACATTATTGCACAAATTGTACTAGTGTCTATCTGCCAAGGGTTGAAGAGGCAGTGTTGGGAGGTCTAGGATCATCATTAGGTGGTTTTGTCAAAGTTGGGGTTATGGTCTAGTATATCTTCTTCTTTTACATCATTCTATATCATTATAAAGTGGACCATTTTCCTTGGTACGAGAGTCCATTCTTCTTTTATTCTTCTATAGGGTGGTGTTTGGTCAATTTAGTGTGTCCTAAATTGCTGCATTTAATTTGTCAATCCGGGAATCGTAAGCTGATGAAGTGCGGCGCACTATATGTGCAAGATAACCTCTTTCTTAACTTTTTGTCGTTTTTGGTCTTTCGAAGGTGAAATGGAAATTCTAAAATGAAAAACAAGTTTGGTTATATTTGTTCAAGGAAGTGATATCCCCTATAATGATTTACCAATCTTGAAACTTTAAAAGAAAATTGAAATTACAATGACAAAACTTGAAAGAAAGTAAAAGTGTACTGCTGAAATGAAAAGGTGCTGCTAATCTAATGAATCAAAACAAGAAACTAGTGAACATGAAAACTAAACTATTCTTGCTGCCAACTGAACACAAAAGAAACTATGCTTATGGAAATTCAAAATTGCAATGAAATGAATCTAAATCAGATTACATCAATTCATTTTCTGACCCTTCATCATTAGACCAGCTATGACTTGCGGAAGTAATCATAAACAACTTGTGTAACTGATTATTTAATTTGCAGAAAGTAAACTAATACTAAATCATACACACATGATTCAATCCCTCACCATCAGTCTAGCTGTGGCTTTCGGAGGCAACTGAAGATGTCATACATGATTTAATATATTTAAATTTGCAGAAAAGAAACTAATACTAAACTACACATCTCATAATGCAGTCCCTCACCATCAGTCCAGCTGTGGCTTTCGGAGGCAACTGAAGACGCTATGAGCAGCTTAATATATCTAAATTTGCAGAAAAGAAACTAATACTAAACTACACATTTCATCATGCAGTCCCTCACCATCAGTCCAGTTGTGGCTTTCGGAGGCAACTGAAGACGCTATGAGCAGCTTAATATATCTAAATTTAACTACTGAATCAAATAAACAAAACTGAAATGTACAAAGCAAGACTGAAGTTAAACAAAAGCTATGAAAAGCAAACTAGCAGCAGAATAATGTTAGTTTCATATCATTAGCCAAAATACTATGAAAATGCCCGGGCTGTCTACCTAAAACCTGCACAAGAAAACTGATTAGTGATTGACAATCATAAAAACATGAAAGACAGGAATGCAATGGAAATTATAGAAATGTATAAACAGAAATGAAACAACTACAAAATATGAACATGTAATGGATTATGATACAATGATTTTTTAAAGAAATGAAATGAGAAATATATACATTAATACACAGAACCTTGGCTGAGCAGGGGCCCTCTACACAGCTTTGGTACGATCCTCAAACACGAATTAAGTTGTAAAACAGAGTTTTCTCATATTAAAAAGAAGTTCATTACAGACTGGTAGTATTACGGCTCAAGGCAACGTAATCACTACAAAGCAAACATAACAGAGTACGCACATCAACTATCAACTAACAACTCCACAACTAACAACTAACTCTTTGTGCGTATGCAAACGCTCTATATAAAACAATAAACTGTAACTGTCTCCTGAAGTTTATGATAGCAGCCAGCACGTAGACCACTACGGCCACGGATATAGGAGTATGGCCATGTTGGAAAACGGATCTATGGAAGGTGGATGCTTGAATTCAACTTCAGAACTTTGTACAGATGTCAATTAACCTCCGCAAGCTTAGAAACGGGCGTATGGATGTTTATTTGCCACGAAACAGAGTTCAGCCGACATGAAACTCCATAGTTGACTTCCACGTGGATGGCTTTGACCGCGGCTTCCTTTGACGAATTTACTTGAACCAATAGGACACGAACCATGTCCTCATCATTCCTAGCCTGCCCATGTGGCTCGTTTCCTTTGTAGACACCTGTAGCATAGATTTCCACAAAATAGCTGCGGAAAGTTGCAGCAGCTGCGGAAAGTGGCAAGTTTCCACAGCTGTATGAACAAAATCTAGATCAAATAGAAAACACAAAAACATAATTAAAAACCATGTTAGATACCCTTTTGCACATGATATTGACAATTTTGGAGGTTTAGGTGAGTGAAAAAGATATGGAAAAGTGTATGGAAAAGAGGCAAATTCGGGACTCAACATACCCCCACCGTGAAGGTGTTGCATGTCCTCATGCAACCAAAATTTTGATATTCTCTGTTCAATTCATGTGCCTTGATACTTCAGCCAGCACATCTAACCCCCTTCTCTTCTTCTTTGGTACTGCCATCATTCTGGGTTTCTTCATTAAGCACCTGAATTTGATATTCACAAGTGCTCTGTTCAATTTTTGGCATTTCCTTTTTAACTTCTTATTCTTCTTTTGCCAAATACCCAAATGTAACATAGTATTTTCATGGATGATCTTGTCCAGTTTGCCTTGCTCTTTGAGTGTTTCATTTTCATTTTTGATATGTCGATTCAAAAGCTCCAGCTCAAAAATTTCCTGTTTTAATGACTGAACTAAATCATCCTGCAATGTATGAGGCTGAATAGAAGAGGTACTTGGGCCTGTGGCCGCCTTCTCCAAGGATTCTATATAGTCATATACCTCCTGCTGTTTGGGGTCTACTTCCGGTGTCTTTTTCATTGGGCTGTCCCCAAAGTGTTGCAAGGGAGAATTATGTTCAAAATCTGGCCGAGGAGAACTTACATCAATATTTTGCTGAGAATAAGATGGAGTACGCTCATTGTCAGATTGGGAGTGAAAGGAGTCAGGTTCACTAACTGACTGAAATGGACTATGGTCAGTTGGAGACTGTTCAGATGTCTCCTCACCCAAATCAATGAAATGAGGACCTTTAATTTGTGTTTTTCTCAATTTTCCCTTAAGCCTACTGCTTCTCCTCACATGCTGTGGTACACTACCCTTTTGTTCTTGTTTTCCTGTCTCTGCCTTCTTGGATAGAGATGACTGTTTTTGAAGAAAAACTAATCTTTCAGATAGTATTTGGTGATCTTCTTCTTCAGAAGAAGGAGTTTTATGGACAACCTCAATAATTTCTTTCCCTTTTGGTATTATTGGCTTCTTAGTTTTGATTTCCTTCTTCTTCCTTTTTACCAATCTCTCTTCCCTATCAGTTTTCTTTATAGTAGTAGTAGAAATATCTTGGATTTCATCTACTGTTCTTTTCCTTCTACTTCCTTTTGCTGTGCTAGCTGCGGGAACTTCCTGTGTAGGAGCAACTTGGGTTTCAACATTCATTTTCTTTCTTCTACTCCTTCTAATTGGATTACCTTCAGGAATTTCCTGAGGTTCTTCAAAGAAGTTTCTAACTAGGAATTGTTCCCATGTATCTTGTCTTTCTTTTAGCTCCTTTTCAATCAGAATTTTTATAAGCCCATGGTGATATAAATGAGGCTCTACATCTCCTAGGTGTTTTTGCACAATCACAGCCATTTTCTTCAAGCTATTGAATAGGAAATAAGGAAGATTGAGAGTTTGGTTTTCAAGAAAATTCATCAATAGCCTAGTATGATACATGTACATAGAGCCAAAACGGCCTTCACATGTGATAAATTTCTGAACAATGAGTAATAAAGTGGCCCATTCATCTTTTATTGCATGCACAAGGATTCCTCTTTTGAAAACAGTGATATCCATACCTTGATTTCGGAGGATTGTTCTCGATGCCTCATCACTGATACTTTTATTTTTGAACCAACGTTCTCCTTCCTGAAGAAGCTCTGTGGCTGTTGCTATTGATGCTTCATTGACTGAAAACTTGAGGTCTCCCACTTCTGCTTCCGAGCCATCAAATGATCTTGCAAACGCTTTTGTAACTTCTCTGTGGTAACCCCTGAATTTCTGAATAAAACGCAGCCATTTAGCTTTCTTCAACATCTCTTTTGCTTGTGGAAATCCCTCTATAAACCTCGGTCCTTCCGGCTCTGCCCTTAATAATTTTCCCATTTTACTTCTCTGTGCTTTACAGGCTTGCCTCTGTGAGGGTTTAAGTGGAAATGGAACGATGGAATACACAAGATCGAGCACAATACTGTGGGGATGTTATCATAAAATGGAAATGAGTACGATAAACAGAATGGAGTAAGACTGTGGGTAGATATACGGGAGTGAGAGTGAGCAAAAGGAACGAAATGGAGTGAAACAGGGAGTGAGAATGAGTAGAGTGGGGTTTTGTAAACACGACAGAGACACGACAAAGAGGTTAACAAAGTATAATGCATTCGGCCGCGTTTTGAATTTTGGTGGCTGTGTAATAAATATAAACACGTTTCAATCAATGATTATGAAGTTATGCGGTTTGTAAGAGTCCTTTGTCAACTCAAATACGTATCATTATCTACGGTGGGATATTTGAACATGAGTGAGAGTCGGAATTTCAATGATGAAACCGTTTGTGAATAAATGCAAGAGGATAACATAGAGATCGTGGAAGGTTACGGGACTGTCAATATAATCATTGCGCGTTATGGGTAGAGCTCATAATTTAAAATTACATAAAAATGTGTTTTTCGATACTATTTGAAATAAACTTTATTCATACCTTTGGAATCCTTGCTTTTGCCCTTGGTCTTCAACTGATTGATCTTCATTAGTGTCTTGAATGTCCCATTGATCCTCTCCTGCATTTTATTTCATAATTTATGAAAATAACAACTAACTGTACATTCTTTTTGAAAACAGAGTAGTAGTAGCCGCAGAATCTGCTTCTGGCTGCGGAAACTGGAGTCAGCTGCGGAAACAGATGTCAGCTGCGGAAACTGACACAGCTATTACTTGGCTGAAATAGAAATGAACAAATGACAAATGACCAGGTGGAAATGGCCATAAAAAGATTTTTATTGATGGAATGGATGAAATGAAGTGGAATGAAGTGGAATGAAATGAAAGACATATTTTTTTTTGGAAAATATAGAGTGTCAGGTGTCCCTGATTTTCACCCCATATTTTCTGTATAAGACTGCCAATCAATGATTGGTTTTCAGGCTTATACCATTTTTTTCTTCTCTTTTTTTTTTATTTATTTTTTTATTTTTTATTTTTTATTTTTATTTTTTTTTAACTTGAAAAACAAAAACTAGCTTGGTAGAGAAGAAGGATTCTTCTGTACCAGCCTGATTGCAGAACTTTCTTGAAACAACTTGACAAAATCCTCTTTAGAGAGTGGCTTCTGATAAACTTTCAATCTATGGCCATTCACTATAAGAGGAGTTTGAAACTCATCAATGGTCTTGATTCTTACAGCTCCATTGTTAAAGATCTTGTCAATCTCATATGGCCCAAGCCAATGAGTCCGAAATTTCCCTTGAAAATCTTTAAACTTGGAGTCAAATAACAATGCCCAATCTCCTTCTTGAAACTTCTTCTCTTTGATATATTTGTCATGCCATTTAGTTCTTTGATATTGAACTAGATCAGTTCTTAGAATTGCTTCTTGTCCGATCTCATCTAGCTCATTCAACTGCTCCATTCTATGCTTTTGGGCTTCTGATAAGTCCATCCCCAACTGAACTGCTATCTTGAAGGTCTTGACTTGGAACTCAATGGGGAGCAAGAATTATTTCCCATAAACAAGTTCATAGGGAGAATGTCCCGTTGTATTCCTCCATGTAGTTCTGTAGGCCCACAAGGCTTCTGGAAGCCTTTCTGCCCAATCTCTTCTATGTAGATGAACAGTTTTGGTGATGATACTTTCAAGAACTTTGTTTGTGGACTCCACTTGACCATTTACTTGTGGATGGTAAGGAGTAGATCTTCTGTGCTTGATTTTGTATTCTTCCATCAACTTTTCCACCAAATTGGATGTGAATTGGC
The DNA here is from genome assembly GCA_034641835.2 of Pinus albicaulis. Lineage (NCBI taxonomy): Eukaryota > Viridiplantae > Streptophyta > Pinopsida > Pinales > Pinaceae > Pinus > Pinus albicaulis. The sequence goes on along the minus strand of CM076578.1, from coordinate 19,418,170 downwards.
TCCCCTGATCTGTCACAATTTCTCTTGGAACACCAAAGCGAGTAAAAATATCCTCATAAAGAAAATGAACAACCGAATTTTCAGTAGCAGATACTAATGCTTTAGCTTCTACCCATTTAGTAACATAATCAGTGCAAACCAATATATACTTCTTTTGCTTAGATGGTGGATTAATAGGTCCAATGAAATCTAAAGCCCATTTTTCAAAGGGTTCAATGAGTACCCGTGTTTGCAATGGCATTTCATTTGAAAGGGTAGGTTTCCCTACTCTTTGGCAGCTATCACACCTTTTGACATATTGTTTTGCATCTTTGAAGAGAGAAGGCCAATAATATCCCAAGGAAAGGATTTTATAGGCCGTCCTTTGTCCGCAAAGTGTCCGCCGCATGGTTCATCATGACATGCCTTAAGAATATCAGGCATTTCATCTTCCCTGACACATCTTCTGATCACAAGATCTGGCCCTGTTTTAAACAATTCGTTAGAAATCCATGAATATCTTGAACTCTCCCGAATAATTTTTCGTTTTTCTCTTGGAAATAAATGTGAAGGTAGTTTCCCTGTAACCAAATAGTTAGCAATATCTGCATACCAAGGGGTCTTAATAGTTACTGCAAACAAATATTCATCAGGAAACTTATCTTCTACAGGAGAATCTTCTTTAGTATTCCGAATCCTAGACAAGAAATCAGCTACTGTATTCTGTTTTCCTGGTCTATCCAACACAGTAATATTGAATTCTTGCAAAAGTAAAAGCCATCTTGTCACTCTGCCATTAGTAACAGGTTTGTTCATTAAATATCTAATTGCAAAATGGTCAGTATGAATAAAAGTTTCATAGCCTGTTATGTAATGTCTAAACTTATTAATTTCATGAACAACAGCTAAGAACTCTTTTTCAGTCACAGTATAGTTCAACTCTGTGGGAGTCAAATTTTTACTGGTGTAATAAATGGCATAAGAAATTAAATCTTTTTGACCCAACACAGCTCCAAGAGATGTATCTGAAGCATCTGTAGAAATATGGAAAGGAAGTTTCCAATTTGGTCCTCTCAAGATAGGTGCTTCAGATATTCTTGTTTTCAAAGTTTCAAAAGCTGATTGACAATCATGATCCCATTTAAATTCACAGTCTTTTGTAAGAAACTTGAAGAGTGGAGATGCTATTTTAGTGAAGTTTTCTATAAATCTTCTATAGTAACCAGTAAATCCTAGAAAACTTCTAACATCTCTTTGACAATTTGGAATAGGCAATTTGGAGATGACTTCAACTTTTGATCTATCAACCTTAATCCCATCTCCCGAAATATGATGTCCTAAAACAATCCCTTCAGTAAACATCATAAAGCATTTTTCATGGCTTAATAAAAGGTTTGTTTCTTTACATCTTATAAGAACTTTTTCCAAATTTTCTAATGCCTCTTCAAATGAATTACCATAAACTGCAAAATCATCCATATAAACCTCTACACAATCATGGATTAGATCAGAAAAAATTCCTAGTACTGCTCTTTGGAATGTTGCTGGTGCATTACATAACCCAAAAGGAAGCACTTGGTAGGCAAAAGTTCCCCATGGACAAGTAAATGTGGTCTTATCTTGGTCTTCAGGTGCTACCTGAATTTGATTATAGCCACTAAAACCATCCAAAAATGAAAAGTACTTTTTACCCGCTAATGTATCTAATACCTGATCAATAAAAGGCAAAGGAAAGTGATCCTTCAAAGTTGCTTTGTTCAACTCCCTGTAATCAATGCATACTCTCCATTTACCATTCTTTTTATGTACTATAACCAAAGGAGAAACCCATCGGCTATCTGAAATTGGATAAATGAAGTTTACATTGAGAAGTTTTTGGAGCTCTTCTTTCACTATCTCCCTAAGATTTGGATTCATCCTTCTTTGAGGTTGTCTGATTGGTCTATTGTTTTCCTCAATATAGATGTGATGGATGCAAGTCTTAGGATCAATACCCTTCATGTCAGTATACTCCCATGCAAATGCAGTAGAATGTTTTTGCAAGATTCTGGTTAGTTCTTCTTGTTGTGACTTCTCCAAATGTTTGTTGATATTCAATGTCTTTTCTAGAAAAATCTCAATAGCAGAATTACCAAACTCTTCCATAGAGTAAAGAGACATTTGTCTTGATGATAAATATTCTATGTCAGATTCCAACTGAAATTGTGTGGGGTCATATTCTGAAGATATCTTAAAATTTTCTAATGTGTTCAGAATTTGACTATCCTCACTGATTTCAGAAATGGTAAAGACAGGTTGTATAATGTCCTCATCATCGACCCATTCATTGTCTCCTACTTCTGTGATTGCTCTTGCTGGAGGATACAAATTGAATTTCTTTGTCGAATTACCATTAGAAATGTACATGTTCCCAGATCTACAACTAATAAAAGCATCAGCTGTGGCTAGCCAAGGTCTTCCTAAGATAAGTGGGTGCCCTCCTAGATTACTCTTGGGAGTCAAAATCATAAAATCTACTGGATATTCCCAAGAATCTAAGGAGACCGAAATATCTTCTAATACACCATCTGGTTTAATAATTGACCGATCTGCAAGTTGCAGTAAAGTAGGTGTAAAAAGAAGGTTAGGAACTTTAAGCTGGTCCATAGTCTGTCTACTCATAATGTTGATAGCAGCCCCTAAGTCAATCAATGTGTTTGGAATTTCTATCCCATTTATATGTGTCTTGACAATTGGACTCCCAGGATCTACATACTTCTGCATGGCAATTTTTCCCATCATAATGTCTGCAATCTTTCCTACCAGGTGGATTCTTCTTGTGTCCTTTAGCTTTCTTCCCGGTCTTTTGAAACTCAACTCCTTTATGGTTTTTGCTAGAATAGGAATTTCTCGAATGGCTTGTAGCAATGGAATCTTGATACAAACATTCTTCAATTCATCTAGAAAGTCATAGTTAGGCAACAAGATTTGTTTTTCCACCCCCTTATCAATTTGTAGTCTTTCCGTAAAAGGAGGTGTAGATGAAGATACAGGTTGCTCAACTATAGGAGTTGTGGATGTTAGCTTTTCTTTTTCTTTTTGAATTTTTGAATTTTGAAGAGATTCTTCCTCAGAACCCTTATTGACTTGAAGAGAGTCCTCTTCAGAGGTATCTTGCTCTTGAATGTCTATAGAAGGTTTTTCTAAAACTCTACCAGATCCGAGTTGTACATCGTTGAGAGGAACAATCATATAGGTAGGAAATTGTTGTCCTTCTACCATATAAGTAGTTTGAGGATTCTTATTGTTAGGATTTGGCAATGGCTGAGCTGGAAGTTGATTTGTCTTCTGTTGGTATGGGAGCATGAGTTGAGGATTTGTATTTTGTCGAGAAGGTTGTTGTTGTGGAAATGGCAATGAAAGTTGTGGATTTTGGCTTGGAAATTGTGGAGCTTGTTGATTTTGAAAAGATGGAGGATATTGATAAAATTGAGCAAATCTCCCATAAGGATTTTGCATCCCCTGTACCCATGGCTGATATGAATTTTGATGTTGGGACCAAGGTTGTTGCCAAGGATTCCAATTTGGTGGGGTTTGAAGATTCATAGGGTTATTAAACCCTTGAGATTGTTGTCCCCGCCAAGGTCTCCTTGCGACAAAACAGAGAGATTCTACTGAATTTGGATCTTCTTGAAAAACAGCTTTGAGTCCAGGGATTGAAGGACAATCCTTGATCTCATGATTTTCCGAGCAAATCATACATGTTTCTACAACTTTTGCATCCAAGGGACATTCCCTTAAAGCATGTTTCTTCCTACATTTCGGACAAAAGATGGCTAAAGCATCCGTTTCTGCTTTCTGCTTGTTTTGGATTTTAAGGGTGTCTAGTTGTTCACTAAGGCTCCCTAAGATATCAGTTTTAAACTCATCAAGCATATTACCAATCTCTGCCCTACTTACTGATCCAGTTGCAGATTTGTTAGCCCTAATAAGAGAAGAATCCCTAGGCCCTTTTCCAGTTTTAGATTTTCCCCTTGAGAATTGGATACATAGTTATGTTATATCATGAAATGGGAGGTTAGAAATGTCTCCTTTCCCCATCATGTTTAAAATGTCTATCCATTCATCTCTAATGGCTTTTAATAGGAGGGCTTTCAAGGTTTCATTATCTAAGTTGCTCATCTTTGCTCTTTTCAAGTTGTATTTAAATCTTTCAATTAGGTCTTCCAAATTTTCATCTTCCTTTTGCATCATTTTGAATACCTCATCCTTGTGATTGGTGGGCATACAATAGTCCAAGTATCTATCCAAAAATGTTTGTTTCATATCATTCCAAGTCCCGATAGATTGAGTGGCTAATCCCATGAACCATTTCAAAGCAGATCCCTTCAATGTTGAAGGAAACAGTTTGAGTTTTTGAGAATCTTCCATATAGTCATAAGTTCGGCACACTACTTCAAACTCAAACAGAAATGTTTCAGGATCCTCACTTCTTAATCCATAAAAGTTAGGGAGAACAGATGGTGAGATATTTTTCATTGTTGCATGAGTTTCCTCATCAACTATAAGGAATCCAAGCAAATTGTCCCTATTTCTACCGTTATTTCCTTCACCATTGTTATCTCCATTATCTCCTCCTCTTCTCCCTCCACCTCTATTTATTACTTCCTCTGCCATGATAGTTTCTTTAGAGTCCTTATAGTCCTCTAGTTCTTCTACCAAGGAAGGATGAGAGAAAGTATCTTTGTTTTCTAAGTGGGTTTTAGTAGGTGGTATAGGAGAATCCTCTAATTCAGCTGTTCTTTGACTTCCAAATATCTTAAGGCTAGGGGTAGATGTTGGTGAATCTGGTCTATGCCTTGAAGAAGATGGAGTTATGAAAATCGAACTCTTGGCTTTAGCTATAAACCTCCCCCTAGAATCTCTCGCTCTATGCATGTCATTTTTATTATTTAAAAAAAAAAAAAAATTGGGCTAATAATTCTCTTTCTGATCTTCCAGATCACGCTAGGTGCAAGAAGAGAGCATACTTAAGAAATTACTAAACCAATAACTCTCTTTTCTGATCCTCCAGATCACACTAGGTGCAAGAGGAGAGCATACTTCAAGAAGTTATCAAGTTTTCCCTTCTTTTATGATTTTATGTTTTTTTTTAAGAAATTGGCTACCTAGTTACACTTCCCCGGCAACGGCGCCAAAATGTTTGGTCAATTTAGTGTGTCCTAAATTGCCGCATTTAATTTGTCAATCCGGGAATCGTAAGCTGATGAAGTGCGGCGCACTATGTGTGCAAGATAACCTCTTCTTAACTTTTGTCGTTTTTGGTCTTTCTAAGGTGAAATGGAAATTCTAAAATGAAAACAAGTTTGGTTATATTTGTTCAAGGAAGTGATATCCCCTATAATGATTTACCAATCTTGAAACTTTAAAAGCAAATTGAAATTACAATGCCAAAACTCGAAAGCAAGAAAGTAAAAGTGTACTGCTGAAATGAAAAGGTGCTGCTAATCTAATGAATCAAAACAGGAAACTAGTGAATATGAAAACTAAACTATTCTTGCTGCCAACTGAACACAAAAGAAACTACGCTTATTGAAATTCAAAATTGCAATGAAATAAATCTAAATCAGATTACATCAATTCATTTTCTGACCCTTCATCATTAGACCAGCTATGACTTGCGGAAGTAATCATAAACAACTTGTGTAACCGATATTTAATTCGCAGAAAGTAAACTAATACTAAACCATACACACATGATTCAATCCCTCGCCATCAGTCCAGCTGTGGCTTCCGGAGGCAACTGAAGATGTCATACATGATTTAATATATCTAAATTTGCAGAAAAGAAACTAATACTAAACTACACATTTCATAATGCAGTCCCTCACCATCAGTCCAGCTGTGGCTTTCGGAGGCAACTAAAGACGCTATGAGCAGCTTAATATATCTAAATTTGCAGAAAAGAAACTAATACTAAACTACACATTTCATAATGCAGTCCCTCACCATCAGTCCAGCTGTGGCTTTCGGAGGCAAATGAAGACGCTATGAGCAGCTTAATATATCTAAATTTAACTACTGAATCAGATAAGCAAAACTGAAGTGTACAAAGCAAGACTGAAGTTAAACAAAAGCTATGAAAAGAAAACTAGCAGCAGAATAATGTTAGTTTCACATCATTAGCCAAAATACTATGAAAATGCCCGGGCTGTCTACCTAAAACCTGCACAAGAAAACTGATCAGTGATTGACAATCATAAAAACATGAAAGACAGGAATGCAATGGAAATTATAGAAATGTATAAACAGAAATGAAACAACTACAAAATATGAACATGTAATGGATTATGATACAATGACTTTTAAAGAAATGAAATGAGAAATATATACATTAATACACAGAACCTCGGCTGAGCAGGGGCCCTCTACACAGCTTTGGTAACGATCCTCAACACGAATTAAGTTGAAAACAGAGTCTTTTCACATTAAAAAGCAGTTCATTACAGACTGGTAGTATTACGGCTCAAGGCAGCGTAATCACTACAAAGCAAACATAACAGAGTACGCACATCAACTATCAATTAACAACTCAACAACTAACTCTACGTGTGTATGCAAACGCTCTATATAAAACAATAAACTGTAACTGTCTCCTGAAGTTTATGATAGCAGCCAGCACGTAGACCACTACGGCCACGGATATAGGAGTATGGCCATGTTGGAAAACGGATCTATGGAAGGTGGATGCTTGATTTCAACTCCAGAACTTTGCACAGATGTCAATTAACCTCCGCAAGCTTAGAAACGACCGTATGGATGTTTATATGCCACGAAACAGAGTCCAGCTGACATGAAACTCCATAGTTGACTTCCACGTGGATGGCTTTGACCGCGGCTTCCATTGACGAATTTACTTGAACCAATAGGACACGAACCATGTCCTCGTCATTCCTAGCCTGCCCATGTGGCTCGTTTCCCTTGTAGACACCTGTAGCATATAATTCCACAAAATAGCTGCGGAAAGTTGCAGCAGCTGCGGAAAGTGGCAAGATTCCGCAGCTGAATGAACAAAATCTAGATCAAATAGAAAACACAAAAAAATAATTAAAAACCATGTTAGATACCCTTTTGCACATGATATTGACAATTTTGGAGGTTTAGGTGAGTGAAAAAGATATGGAAAAGTGTATGGAAAAGAGGCAAATTCGGGACTCAACAGGTGGTAGGGTGGTGCTAGGGTGAGTTGTAGCTCATTGGGTGTTGGGGCATCCGTTCAGTTGACTACTGAAGAATCTTGGGCGTTGGAGTGTCCATCCAGTGGGAGATGGAGAAGAATGCTTTTCTAGATTCTAAGAAGTTGGAGCTTTATTTTCAATTGGAGTTGAATATTAAAGAATTACTAGAAAAGCATTAGGTGGTTTTTGTCTCGGAGTGGGTTTCCACCTTAAAAACTATGTGCATTTGTGTTCCCCTTGTTTGTTACTATCACTGTACAAACACTAATAATAATTGAATATTAACTAATGCTCTAATTGAAAGGAATATTGATTCACCCCCCCCCCCCCTCACAATATTTCCAACAATTGAAACTTAGAAACTTTACCGTTTCATGTTTTAAGAGTCAAGAAACGGATGAAAGATGACTCTATCTCTTTCAATTTTGAAACAAGCGTGAAATGAAAAGCGCTTGATGATCCTTTCAAATTTAATGAGTCAAAAAAAATCAAAATGACTACTCTAGAATTCTAAGCAAACGGTGTACCAGATATCCATGAACTGCAATATACACCTTGGTTTCAAAATGAAAGAGAAATCAACCAAGGACTTGACGTACGTGCAGGCAATCTCCCCGAATGTTGTGTCCGGTGTATCACAGGTATAAGGTGGCAAACTCGGCTTCCTACGGATAAAGGATAGCAACCTAGTGGGGTCTCCCTTTATATACGCGACGGTACGGGGAGCACAAGCTCGTACTATTGTTGTCTAAAGCCAAGAGGCGAACGACAGCTACTAGGTTTAACGACGTCGGAACACGTCACTAGCCTAGACCTCTAAATATTTCGTTAATGTTTCAATGCTGCCTTAAGGTAAATTGAATAAATTTTAGAGTTGATCTTCAATTATGTTTCAATTTTCAGGGCCTACCGAATGTTGTCTCAAAAATCTTCTAAATGCACACTACATGCCACAATATATCGCTTTGTTCGATGAATAGCTAACTACGGGAAGGTTGAGAGCTTTCACACAATAACAAAATGATCACAAAACAACCACTAGTGTCTCTAATGCACGCTAATGCAACAAAAAGTTTTTCCTTTAGAGTTACATAACACTAATAACGCATAAAAGTTATCAATTTACACTAACTAATCAAAAGCAAAGAGATTTGATTTGTATTTTCAATGTTTAAGAGCAAAATGCACTAAACAAAATGAAAACTAATGGAGAGATCAATTTGAGAAACGATAGCAGAAGAGTAAAGACAAGCAAGTTCACTCAACGCAAAACACACAATCAGACCTCAAACTGATGGAGAAATCCCTCAAATCAAAGAGGAATCCCAAAGACTCAAAAAAACCATGTAATCTAGGCTCGAAATGAGACAAAGCGAAACTCGAATGAGAAAGAGAAATATCACTCAAATAACGCGATGAAACAATGAAAAACCACTAAACAAATGCAAAGAAGCAACAATGAAATTGACTGGACAAATGAAAACCAAAAACTCCCATGGGAGGCTCAGCACATTATAGCACCTAGATGCCCTAGGGCTAGAATGTAAAACCGATAGTAGAGGGAAAATAACCAGAGGATAGAGGTCACACACAGTCAACCAAGGCTTCAGGACACTCAGGCAGTCGAAACAATGTCACCAAAACCACAAATCAAGCTCAAAAAGCTTAGAAAAAAGCAAACCCTAGCACCACACAGGATTGGCGCGACTGTCTGGCTGCAACTGGTGCCAGAACAAGATTGGCACGGGGGCTGAACTAGCAACAAGCGCCAGTTGGCGCGACTGTCAGGGAAAAAACCGCGCCAGTCGAGTTTACTAATGTCAAAAATAAAAAAAGAGCCAACAGGGAGCAGATCAGGTATGGTGAGGCTAAACAGAGGTTTAACACTAGAAAAAGGCAAACCAGAAGAGCTGATCAAGCGGACAATGACCAAAATCAACCGAAAAGACAAGACAAACTCCAATCAATGTCTCCCCAGCGGAGTCGCCAGTTTTTTGGAGAGGTAAATCCCCTCTGCGGACAGAGGCGATCCCTACTAGCCCAGATCGGGTCTAGCAACAACCGAGTCACGCTAAGACACAAGTTCCTAGTTACAAAAGACCAAGATGCGACAAGAGGCCTACCTTAAGTCCCACGTTGTTGTTGCTTGCAGAGAAGATGGCACTTCCATCCTTCGCTCCGGAAGATCACAATTCTCCCTCTCAGCACGTTCGAACACCTGAGCTCTGACGCTGGATCTTCCTTCGGTGGGTCGACAGTGGAGCACGTCTCGATGGAGCTTGTCGGGAATGGGACAAATCTCTCTCTCTTCGGCTTTGGCACTCAGAGGTTGTCTGGCGATAGTCTCCTTACTACTGATTCAGCTTTATTCAAGCTAGCTTGCAAAGGGAAAATGGCAAGCTTATATAGATGGTGGAAGGGGAGTTGGGATCCCTACAATAGTGGGATTGGCCCTATCCTCAAGGAAGCTTCCATGATAGGTGGAAAGCTACTTCCCCTACATGGATATCCGGAGTCAAACCTCCCAACTCATTTTAGAAACTCGTTCAGAAGTTGGTTGGAATCAAACTTCCACCATTTATTTTTAAAAAACAATCCTTATTAAGTTTGGCGCGAGTAATACACAGGGACAGAGTGCCAATTGGCGCGCCCTCTTTGGTGGATTTCCCCCATTGGCATGAGGGCTGAACTGGCTGGTCGTGCCAAGGCTAAAAGGTCTATTTTTAGGGTTTTTTACTGGAAACTGTCTTCAAAGGAATGATTTTCCTTGTCAAGGGGGATGTCATGAAAGTGGTTTCAGGTCATGTCACCACTCACAGGTCACGGAAAAGACCCTCCAATGTGTGGGACGGGGGATTGCAGGGACGGTGACAAATTATTGTGTAACACCTAGCTTTCCCTGTGATAAATCTTTTAAGTATTGATGCAATATTCAGTTTTATATTTTCGACTCCATAGCCCAATGGGAATATAGAAATTTAATCAACCAACCAATCGAAATCAAACAAACAACCAAGTATAGTCAAAACTAGCCTAATATCCACTAAAAACAAACTTAAATTATATAGAGAGATCCCTCTATGAATCTGGGAGGGCTAGATCCCAGCTTTCAAAGCAGTTTTGATGTTGTCCTCTGTGTTTATTCTCCCAACCTTTTAAATTACAAAACAATAACATCATGCAACAAATTAGTCATCATGATTGTTGTTGACTAACTTTCCAAATATGCTCATTTTTACGCTCTACCACACCTATTTACCCCAACATTGGTGGTTCAAGTTTTCATGGACCAAATATTCAAACTGCATGGCATGCCAACTTCCAACGTGTCTGATCACGACCCCAATTTCACCAGAGAATTTTGGCAGGAATTTTTCAAGCTACAAGGCACACAACTCCAACAGAGTATAGTTTATCATCCCAAACAGAAGCAATCAAAAAATGTTTGGAGACCTATCTGTGATGCTTCACTTCAGACAAGAAGCATCAATGGGTACAGTGGTTGCCTTTAGTTGAATGGTGGTATAATACTAACTATCATGAAGCCACCAAGATAACGCCATATGAGGCAATGTATGGCCAACTCCCCCTTCACTGACTTCATATATCCTTGGATGTTCCAAAGTACATGCAATTTCTCAACTCCTGTAAAACCGTGTTGCCACGATCGCTCATCTCAAAGATAATTTACATCAGGCTTAGAACATAATGAAGCAACATCCTTACCAATGTCGTTCTGAGCAGTCATTTCAAGTAGGTGACCAATTTTTCATGCGACTCCAACTGTATAAGCAGACCTCTCTCAAATAAAAGGGCTGCCAGAAACTAGCACCAAAATTCCATGGTCCTTATCAAGTACTTCAGCATATAAGAGCAGTCAGTTACCAATTTTCCTTACCAACTACTTCAAAAATCCACCCAGTCTTCCATGTATCGTGTTGGGGTTCCTGTGTTTTGGCAGGTTTGGCTCTACCAAAATATAAGACAACATCAAAACCACTTTGGGACCTTAGGATCTAGCCCTCCTGCGTCCAGAGAGGGATCTCTCTATCAAGGCAAAGGAATATATGTCTTTGAAGTTTAGTTTAAGATATTAGGCTAGTTATAAGGCACAAAGGTTGTTTGTTTTGTTTGTTTGTCTGGTTGTTGGGAAACATGAAAGAAGGGTTCAATATAAAACAAAGGAGCGAGTAAAGAGGATTTTAGGCAATGGGAGATATTTCAAATAATACACGAGACCATTGGGCAATGGAGTCATAAAAGGGTTTACTTGCTATTCAGTATCTAAAGCTTTCAATTAGGCTAGTCATCTAAAACAGAGCATCTTTTAAAGATGATAGTGTGGGATGAAATGATAAGAAATGAAGGTGAATGACAAGGAAACCTCCAATGTGACCACTTAGGAAGAAAATCTAGGGACAAGGCATGCCTTAAACACCTATGAGCAAACTCCTAAGGAAGCTAACTCTTCAGATAATAGGAAACATTAAAGATTTAACACAAAGGTGAATCCTGAGATCAGAGAAAGGCTTTGAACTTCCAATGCCTTGAAATTCAACTTAAGGGAACTTAGAAAGGTTTAACAGTTAGAAAATGGACCCTAGTGAGACAGAATCAGTTCTAGATCTTCCAGTATACCAATTCTTTCAAATAAAACCAGACAACAACATCTAAGAACAGATTCTAAATTCATGCATCAATAAGTAGGGCATAACCAACTACTATACTAGCTAAATTACCTTGAATTAGTTCTCAGATTGCACAATTAGTAGAAAACATCAAAGATAAGAAGAGCAGGAAGCATTAGGGTACCATGCAAGGGTATATCCTAACACCAGATCACTGGTTCTTATCAGAAAAATGAAATGTAATGAGTTACAGAAGGAGAACAGAGACAAAGATAGAACACATCACCATTGCTTTAAATCAAGATCCAAAGAAATTTGCTTGTCATATTAAAGAGCAACACCAGTCGTATACAACATTCTCCAACAGATTGATATTCAGTCTAAAATCATCTCCTCAGCCTATTTTACAACTGATACACAGAACTCTATCTCAAAGGAACAGCTTAAAGTTCACAGATATCTAATCAACAACCTTTACAATGTATTTTTCTTGAGTTCTTATAGCTAAAGAGAGGCAGAGGAGGTAGATGGAACTTTAAATGAAACATTAAAATAGAAGTAGAAGGGAGCTCGAGGCCCATTCTATCTTAATATCCATGCATTGACTTTCAGTACTCTTTGGATGAAAGAGTGGTCTTCGACACGCTGATCATAACTTCATAGTTATGTTTTTTGATGTACTTTACGGATGTAGTACTCTTTAGTACTCTGGGAAAAGAAAAGGCAGATAAAATGAGTTGTAGGCCTGCCATACTGTGTAACAAATGCTCTGGCAACATTAGGAATTTCTGTCAGGGTGGAAATCTTCTCAGGAACGTTGATGGAGAATAAAATATTATGGGAACTTGTCCTTTCTCTGGAAAGAACCTTCTACTGATGTGAAACACTGATAAGATTGTTTTTTGTGCTTTAGGCCTCGTTAGGCCTTTTGTGTTAATCATAAGGTCTTCAATTTGGTACACTCACCCTTTAAACACTGAATTAAAGCTTTAAATCTTCAATAATGGGCATTAAACCTCTTTGATCCTTCACTGATACTCTTTGCCGCTTCATTGATTGTCTTTGTCTGTTGATTGCAGGTTCCATGGCGCTGGGGTTTTTCAACAGAGTTAATAAAACTGATCGTTTAAAAAATACATGTTTAAAACCCCTCTTAGGAGTCTTTTCTGCTATCTCTGGCTTGGAATAAGAATTCTCTACGCTCTGTGTCACTATGACCGTGACTGTGAGCAATAACGGTTTTCACCGTCTGTAACCCTGCAAAACACAAAAACATGTTAAGAAATCCATGCGGGAGTGGAAGTGGATGCTGTGGAGGACTGAGGAGATGGCAACGCAGCAATGGAAACAATGGTTGTAGTGGAGAAAACGGTGAAAATTGCTGCGAAATGGTGAAAATATGATAAGATGACGGTCTAGCGAAAAGATGATTTTGGATCGCCCGATTAGATTAGATGGAGGTGATTGATCGCAGAGATTTGCTGGTGGAGTGGCTTTAGAAGGTCAGATAGAGAAATTATAAATTTAGTGTAAAACATAAAGTCAAACCTTTGGGAGAATTACAAAGGAAATGTATGAAAATGAAATGAAATTGGGCTTTGGAGTGGTGGGACCCACAAGGGCGGAGGGCGAGGAGTGTGGACCGTTGGATCTCAAGAGGAGATCAATGATTGAGATGCTCCAATGAAGTCCTTTGCAGGTCCGATGGAGAAAATATGGATGAAGATGCAATGTTGTATGGGCCATAGATCTATACAGATCAACGGTCGAGATCTTTGGATGGGCTTTTGGAGGCAGAAAAAGGGGAAGTGGTTTTTAGGAGAAAACAATTGTTTTCGCGCTGCTTGGGAGTGGTTTTGAAAATCTCCCAAAAAAACGCGATATCGCTTGCCGCCTGACATATGGCAAAACAAAACTGCCCATATCGCGCGATTTCAAACTATTAAAGTTCGGACGCCAAAGTTACGCAATATGCTTCCTGACCGTTGGATGTGGGTTGATGAGATCTGACGGTGGAGGTAACAGCGCGATAAAGGAAAGATGCGCGGTCGGAAGTGGGGGGCCAAGTCAGCAACGGTTTTAATGTGGGCCGTCCGATTTGGTAATGGACGGTCAGGATCAAAAGGCAGAGTGCTAATGTTAAAATGGGGAGGATATTATAATAGACAGGCGGAACAAATCTTGACCGTTAGATCCAAGGGATGGACGGCGGAGATTTCACAGAGGAGGCGGAGGCAAAAGGTCAAATGAATGGGCGGGAGAAAAGAGGGCCGTTGGATCTTATTAGATGAACGGTTGAGATCCAATCACAATTGGAGAAGGCAGGGGCCAAAACTCTAATGGTTGATGTTGCGATTGCGCGTGGGACGTTGGATCAAGGCGAGATCGACGGTCGTGATTGGATCGGAGATCGCCAATCGGGGAACACACAGTGGCATTTAAGAATTGGTGCGATTGGCGGTGATGCGATGTAGTGCAGGCCGTCGGATCATTGAGAGATTAACGGTGGAGATTGCAGCGGAGGGGTAATGATGGAGGGAAAAGGAGCGAAGAGAGATCAAATCCTAGCTGTTGGTTCTTTTGGGTTCAACGGCCAGGATTGCATCAGAGGATCACTTATCGGGGAAAAGGAAAAATGGAGCACTAAGACTTTGCGATTGGGCGATGGTGCAATGGTGCGATGGCTGTTAGATCTTTATAGATCGACGGTTCGTATTGCGTCTGCGGCCGATAGAACAAAATATTCTCGCATCGGAACTTTTCTATTTAACAAAGAAATGCACCCACGACCAATCTTCTGATTGCGATTGGCGCCTAGTCTTGGCGTCGGTTGTATGTGGAGAAGGGGCTGGGGCTTAGCCGAAAGGGGCTTATGCCTAATATATGGTAAAAAATGGGTTTTTGGGCCTAAAAAAAGAGTTTTTAAGGCTAAACAGAGGTTCTGGTAGGAGAATAAAGAGGTTTTTAAAACAAATGAAGGGATTCACAAGGTTTTTAAAGGGGAATTGGGTGATTTAGATGACTTAAGCAGGGATTTTGAGGGTTAAAGGGGAAATTTGGAGAAGGGAAGAGAGGGTTGAAATGGTGAATTTGCAGGGATAAAGGGAGTAGATGTAGGCTTTCCTTGAGCACAATTTTTTCACAGACAGTGAGGCTTTTTTTATGGAAACAGCAGTGAAAATTTTTTCAAAGGCAAAAGACACATAGAGGCTTCAAGAATGAGAGATTTTTCAAAGGAAATGTATCTCTTGAAGGCTCATAAAAATATTTAGCCACCTGTTCGCTTTGACAAAAATTTATAGGTGGCTAACAGTGGCTCCACATGGGGATGGCATCTTCTTGAAGATGTTAAGAACTTCAGAAATATTCTTTGACAAGTAGGCCAGATGCCTGATCTTTGAACCATCTTTTCTTCTTTGATTCAGCTGCTACAAACATGATGGATATTGAGTCAGCAGAAAATATTCCCCAAACAATCTACCTACCCATCCTACAATCCTAACATTTTTTCTTCAATGTTAGATGATCCAAAAATATTTTTTATCATAGGTTATAGTATTTGAATAAAATAATTATTAATTTAAGATATTAAATTAATAATTATTATTCTAGAATATTTAATATATTTGTGAGATATTTAGAATTATAAATTTGTTATTAAAAATTAGGACTCTAGAAAAGAGTTGTTTCCTAGGCTCTAAGTTAGGAGAAAAGTTAGTAATTTGTTTAGAAGCTCATTTATTGTAAATGGACACTTGTTTATTTTCCAAGTGATCCATAACTAGATCATAGAGCTTATAAATAGGTTAGTTTCCTATTTTCATTGTAATGTGTAATGAGAGAATGTGAGAGTGAGTTTACGTGTGTAAACTCATGTAATTTTCCCTGTAATCTTTTTGCTTGATCAATAAAGTTGTGTGTCTGAGGACACTTCTGCTCTTTCATGTGGTATCAAAGCTACGATAACGTTGTGAGGAGGAGATTCCAGCTCTTTCAGGTCGTGGAAAACTCAACTCCGTTGAAGTGATCAGCAAAAGATTGGTATGAAATTTGCAAATTTTTTATTGATTTTAGATCTGCAAATTCTAAAATCATTTTTTTTAAAAAGGAGCCATTGCCAATCTGTGTGACTTTTTTTTTAAATTGTTTGAGTGAATAAAAACAAAAAAAAGAGACAGCGCTGTATAATTTAATTTTTAAAGCATTGTTGAACATCGATTCTGCACTTTCTTGTATGTGGTAATCTGCACTTGAAAGCGTTGTAATCTACCAGCGTTTGCACCAATAATTAAAGGCCAATGTTAATCTTGCAACAGGAGCAATGTTTGCAGTTGTTTCATCATTGACAGTGAAACAAGTGATAGTCTTGGCAATAAAGTTTTTGAAATTGAAATCAACTGCACTGAAATCCAGAGGATATCTACCAATATCGATTCTGCAATTTTGAAGATCGATTCTGAAGATCAATTCTGCATATCTGGATATCGATTCTGCATATATCTGGATATCGATTCTGCATATCTGGATATCGATTCTGAATATTCTGAAGATAGATTCCGAATATCGATTCTGCAATTCTGAATATCAATTCATGAAATATCGATTCTGCAATTTTGAATATCGATTCTGGACATTGTGACAGCGTTTTTGCCAGCGTTTTCTGCAAAACCAGCGTTAAAGTAAACCAGCAATAAGAACCAGCGTTCGAGTCATATCATTGATGTGGTATTCTGCTTCCAGCGTTGAACGGATGTATGAACCAGCGTTCAGCTCAATTTTTTGCGTTTGACATCGTTTGAAACATCATTTTTTGTTATGAATAAAACCAGTGTTATGGAATCGACTTCTGCGTTTTATGCACTTTCATTGTCTGTGTTTTAAATGAATCGAATCAGCATTTGAAAACAGCGTTTCAAACCAGTGTTCTGCACTTCAAACCATCGTTTCAAACCAGCGTTTTATTTTTCAGCGTTTTTATGTGGAGTTTAAGAACAGCGCTTTTCTGAATAGATGCAGCGTTAAATCCAGCATTTGACAGCGGTGAAACCAGGTGGAAGCTTGGTAAGAAAATCGATTTTGAACAATCAATTCTGAACCAGCGTTGAATGAAGCTTGGTAAGCAGATCCACATTTAGTTTTTTCAATATATCATTGAAGTCAATTGTTCACATTGTAATTGTTTTTTTTAATTGTGATTTGTAAATGAAATCACATTTGGAGAGATAAGGAAGTTCTTTGTGGCAGATTGGGAGGAATTTGGAGAAATAAGTAGAATTTGTTTTGTAATATTTTGTAATTGGAGTAATAAGGGTATTTTTTTTTGGAGTAATAAGGAGATTTGTGTTTTGTAAATTTGCTTATGGAGTTAAAGTGTGACTCAAAGTAATTTTAATTTGAGGGGGGGTAATTTTTATTACCAGATTGTGCAAAAGCACCATTGTAAAAAGTCAAATTTTGAAAGTTGCCTTGTAAACATTTGACAACTTGACTAGAGCCAAGTGAAAAGCTCAGTCAATTTTCTCCTATCTCGATGACTATTCGAGGGTCAAGGCCAAGCCCCGATAGTTCGTTTTTTTGCGTCGTGTGTTGCTGTTGTGTTGCGCATCTTGATTTTTTTTTGGAGCTTGATTCGTGGTGTGAAGTCTTAACACTACAATGTCTAAGTTGATTAATTTCTTTTCTGATTCCGACAAACTTGAAGGCTCAAAATCTTACAAAACATGGCAACGCCTCATCGAAAGCACTCTTGTTTATAATGAACAATGGCATGATATTTGTGATGGAGATGTAAAGCCAAATAAACCTATAGATGCAGATGCGCTAACAAATTGGGAAGTTAAAAACGCCAAAGCATTATCTCTCATTAAATCCTTTGTCAATGATGAAATGTATGTCCATATCGAAAATGCAAAAGATGGTTGGTCTGCTTTGAAAACTTTTAAAGAGTTGTTTGATACTCAGCCTCAATCAAAAAGAGTTGACCTACAATTAAAATTGTTGCATCAAAACTTGACTGAAGACGGAGATATTCTTGAATACATCTCTAGACTTAAGAATATTAAGCAGGAAATTGTTAATGTTGGTTTTCAAGCAGTTGATGATAGTTTTATGGTCACAATTTTAATTGTTGGGCTTCCTTCTTCCTACACACATTTTTTAGAAACTTTACAGCTCATTGGAAAGTTAGAAAAGCTAAAGTTTGATGAGCTCTGCGAAATGTTGACTCAACATGATAAAACTTTTGGGTAGAAAAAGAAAGTTGGTGAAGATGTTTTTCTCACAGAAGCCAGTACTAGCAACTCCCCAGCTGACAATTCCAAAAACAAAGGCAAAGGTAATTTTAATCAAAATCGAGCAGCGCAAGGTCGTGGTCGCAGTCAACACAGAGGAAACAACTCCAACAGATGCTCCAATTCAGGCAGAAACAATTCTCAGGGCAGAGGCAACAATCAAAACAGAGGATCTCAGCAAGGCATAGGACAGAATCCAGGAAGAGGACAATCTCAAAACAGAGGACAAAACAGAGGTCGAGGACAGTCTCAAGGCAGAGGACAATCTCAAGGAAGAGGCACTGATTTAAGTCAAATTGTTTGCAGGCAATGTAACAGAGTTGGTCACTATGCTTTAGATTGTCACACATCTATCAATAAAATTTCTAAGTTTCAACAGCCTTCAACACAGTTTGCAAATGATCAAGATCAAGATGATAATGACTCAGAATATGTCTTCACTTCTTCACCAGCAATCCAAATTTCCTCTTATGTTAAGAGTGATTATGAAGATGCTTGGATTTTGGATTCAGGAGCAACTCAGCACATGACATGTAGACGAGATTTCTTTTGGAATTTTCAAGAGTGCCATCTTAACTCCATCTTTCTAGAAGATGATACAAAACATACGCCTTATGGAAAAGGTGCAGTCAAAGTTTTTCTCCCTGACATTGGAGAAAAATTGATTTCCAATGTGTGGTATGTTCCCACCTTTAAGAAAAATTTGCTGTCTTTGGTCATGATTCGACAAGTTGGACATCAAATAATTATGGAAGATGGCTTAGTTAAGATTAATTCAGTCAAACAAAACTTTCAAACAATGATGACAGGAAATGAAGACGGAAAACTATTAAGGATGAAAGGGACAGTTATTCCAAGGCATTCTGATTTTGCAGGGGCAGTTACTACAGGAATTTCACCTATAAGATTATGGCATGTAAGATATGGAAATTTGAATTTTGACAGTCTTTCTCAATTGCAGAAACAAGGGATGGTTAAAGGACTTCTGACTTTCAACAAGGAAAATGCAAAATGTGAAGCTTGCATTTATGGCAAATAGAGTCGAGAAAGTTTTCCAACAAGTACATGGCGCGCAAACAGGGTGCTGCAACTAGTTCACAATGATGTGTGTGGTCCACTACAAATTTCATTAGGTGGTTGCAAATATTTCTTTCTATTTATTGATGATTTCAGTAGAATGCCCTAGGTTTACTTCTTGAAAAACAAGTCAAAAGCATTTGAGAAATTTAAAATTTTTCGACAACTTGTTGAAAATGAGGTCAAAGAAAAGATAGGTACTCTCAGGATAGATAATGGGGAAGAATTCAATTCAAAAGAATTCAAAACTTATTGCAGTGAAAATGGCATCAGAAGGCATCTTAAAAATATTTACACTCCTCAACAAAATGGAGTCGTTGAAAGGATGAATCGCACATTGTTAGGCATGGCGAGATCCATGTTAACTTTCAAAGGGTTAAGTCCAACATATTGGGCAAAAGCAATCCATATAGTTGTCTATCTAAGAAACAGATCTCCAACTAATTCTTTAGAAGGAATCACCCCTTATGAAGCTTGGTTTGGTTTCAAACCTAAAGTTAAACATCTTCGAGTTTTTGGATCCATCTATTATGCCTTAGTTCCCAAAGAAAAGAGAACTAAGCTTGATTCAAGAAGTTTGAAATGCACCATGATTGGCTATTCAGATGAAAAGAAAGGGTATCATCTTTTGACAAATGGAAAATTTATTGTGAGCAGGGATGTCATTTTTGATGAAACAGAGAGTAAGAGTGCTGAAGAAATCAAAAGTCTTCTTCACAAGTTAGAAACTAAAGGCAGTAAAAGGAAAGGAAATATGCAAAGTCAACCAACTTCACCAAATTGGTATGAACTTGATTTTCCTTCCTCTGAAGATGAGTCATCCAGTCCATCTACTTCACCAAAATCATCTGGGTCTTCTAGCAGTTCATCATCGTCTCTAACCAGCAACAGTTCTTCTGACAGTGATTCCCCAGATTCACCACCTGAACGACGAACATCGGTTTACATTAATCCCCTCTACAATGATGGAGACTTCTCAGAACCTCAAACAAGTGAGCAACAACTTCCAAAATGGGCAGTTCAACTCTTGAAAGATGTAAGGCCTAATGAACAAAACAAAACAGGAACAAGGGGATCAAAAAGAAATGAAGGAAATTTTGCTTTGATAGCAAATGATTTTACTGAACCTTCTTCTTTTCAAGAGGCAGTAAAACATAAAGCATGGCAACAAGCAATGGTTGATGAATATCAGGCAATTAAAGACAACAACACTTGGCAACTTGTTGATTGTCCACAGCATGTTAAACCTATTGGATGCAAATGGGTTTATCGAATTAAGTATAAGCAAAATGGTGATATTGACAAGTATAAAGCACGCCTTGTTGCTAAAGGTTTTGCGCAGCAGGAAGATATCAATTATGAGGAGACCTTTGCTCCCACAGCCAAATGGAACACCATCCATCTTACACTTGCCTTAGCAGCTCAGAAAGGGTGGAAAGTTCATCAAATGGATATCAAAAGCGCTTTTCTCAACAGGGAATTACAGGAAGATGTATACATGACACAACCACTAGGGTTTAAAGTTAAAGGGCAAGAACATAAAATCTACAAATTAATCAAGGCTTTATATGGATTAAAGCAAGCTCCCCGCGCTTGGTATGCAAAAATGGATGAATACCTTCACAAAGTTGGTTTTCATCGTAGTGAATCTGATGATACTTTGTATGTACGCCAACAGGGAAAATATCTGGTCATTCTCATTATGTATGTTGATGATTTGATCATTACAGGCAACAATGATGATCACATTGAACAGGTGAAAAAGGAATTGCATGCAAGTTTTAAGATGACAGATTTGGGACTACTTCATTACTATCTTGGGTTGAAGTATTCCAACATCCACATCAGATCTTCATTCCCAGAGAAAATATGCAGCAAAAATTCTTCAGCGATTTGGAATTCAGGATTGTAAGCCTGTCCTTACCCCTATGGAACAAAACTTAAAACTTTCAAAATTTGAAGCGGGGGAAAGAGTGGACAGCACGACTTACAGACAGTTGATTGGCAGCTTGATTTATTTGACAACCGCTCGTCCTGATCTATCTTATGCAGTCAGTATTCTTTCACGTTTTATGCAAGAACCATTAGATAGCCACTGGAATGCAGCCAAAAGAGTTCTTCAATATATCCAAGGAACAAAATATTTTGGTCTACTTTACAAAAAGACTAAAAATTTTTTACTTGGTGAATTTTCAGATGTTGACTTTGCTGGCAGTATTGATGACAGGGCATCAGCCTCAGGTTACTTAATGAACATGGGGTCAGCTGCAGTTTCCTGGAGTTGCAAGAAGCAAACTACAGTGGCCACTTCTTCAGCAGAAGCAGAGTATATTTCAGCATGGGAAGCAGCTTGTGAGATTGTTTGGTTACGTCAAGTTTTACAGGACTTGGGGATTCCTCCAGCAGAAGCTACTTCATTATTCATCGACAATCAATCAGCAATAAAGCTTGCCAAGAATCCAGTTTTTCATTCAAAGACAAAGCATGTGGACACCAAGTATCATCATATCAGATCTCTCATTGCAAAGGATGTCATCAAGCCATTTTTTTTCCCTTCAGAATATCAGACCTCCGACATTTTCACAAAAGCTCTTGGTAGAATAAAGTTTACTAAGTTCAAGGATGAACTTGGTATCTGTTGTAATGTATCTTTGGATCATAGGGGGGAATGTTAGATGATCCAAAAATAATTTTTATCATAGGTTATAGTATTTGAATAAAATAATTATTAATTTAAGATATTAAATTAATAATTATTATTCTAGAATATTTAATATATTTGTGAGATATTTAGAATTAGAAATTTGTTATTAAAAATTAGGACTCTAGAAAAGAGTCATTTCCTAGGCTCTAAGTTAGGATAAAAGTTAGTATTTTGGTTAGAAGCTCATTTATTGTAAATGAACACTTGTTTATTTTTCAAGTGATCCATAACTAGAGCATAGAGCTTATAAACAAGTTAGTTTCCTATTTTCATTGTAATGTGTAATGAGAGAATGTGAAAGTGAGTTTACGGGTGTAAACTCCTGTAATTTGCCCTGTGATATTTTTGCTTGATCATTAAAGTTATGTGTCTGAGGACACTTCTGCTCTTTCATTCAAGGTGCATTTAAATTTGCAGACCTTCTTCATCATTTTTTATTGAAAGCAGAAAACAAACTAATCTAATTCTACCCTTGTTCCTCCATGAGACCAGATTAAACTGTTGGCCTCATAGCTTCTCTACCTACACTAATATATGCTAGGATTAAACTGTCTAGCAGATTTCTTTCTCTACAGTCTACAACAGAAATTTAAAAACAGTCAAACCAGGATTAGACACTCTAGTTTGTTGTGGATCCATGGCATAAAGTCAGCTGCACATGAACTGAACTTGTAGAAACTTTGAAAACAAAATTTTTGAAGGCTTGAAATTTTGAAGCCTTGAAGCATCCTTCTTATCTCTGTGACTCAAGTTTTGAGCTTGTTAAAGTCACTTTCTTCTTCATTTCAGCTCTGGTTTTGGGCTTGTTAGAGCTGATTCTTCTTTCTTTCCTAACTGGTTCAGGTTTTATGCATATTAGAACCAGCCTCTCACTCTTTGGCTCAGGTTTTAAGCTTGTTTGAGCCATTCTTTTTTAAACTTCAGAGGTTCATGTTTTGAGCATGTTTGGACCTTTCTTTCTCTATTTTTTTTTTAAATCATTTTTCTCTTTTCTTTGAAAACAAAACATAGCAATGGTATTTACAATGGGAATGAAACTTCAAACTAGAAATCAGCAGTAGGAATGCTTGAGCATCCTGCCATTGACAAGACCCCCAAACAGATCTGTATCATCTAGCTCTTGCAGAAAAAAGGCATTTGGACCAATGGTGGATTGGATGATGTAAGGACCCTGCCACAAACTATCAAATTTGCCATGCTTTCCTTTGTCTTCACTCCTAGAGTCCCACTTAAGAACCTTATCTCCAATTTTGAAGTCACAAGCCTTTGTTCTCTTATCAAACAACCTTTTTATGTTTTCTTGCACTTTCAGAGCTCTGTTGTAGACTTCTTCTCTTGTCTGCTGGAGATGTATGGTTTGATTTATCCTCCTTACCATGTTGTCTTCTTTTGACTGAATTTCTTGGACTAGTTTAATCACTGGTACCCCTAGGCTGGTAGGAAACACTGCCTCTGTTCCATAGACAAGCTGATATGGTGACATTCAAATGGATTTCTTTTTGGTTAACCTATCATCCCATAAAGCATGCACTAACTTGTTATGCCATGAATTTTTATTCTCTTCAAGCAGCTTTTTGATGATGGTCACCAAGCTTTTGTTTGATGATTCAGCTAACCCATTGCGTTGTGGGTAATAAGCAGTAGAATGACCAAGTGCAATCTGATACCTGTGACAAAAATCAATCATTTTTTTGGATCCAAAAGCAGCAGCATTATCAGTGATGATTTTCCTAGGGTAGCCAAACCTAGAGAGGATGTGGTCTTCAATGAATTTAATGATAACAGAATTTGTGGCATTCCTAGAAGGGATGGCCTCTATCCATTTTGTGAAATAGTCTGTGGCTGTGAGAATCCATTTATGTTGGGTTGAGGAAGCAGGATGGATCTCCCCTACGAAATCTAGGCCCCACTATTGAAAGGGAGCCTCAACAGTAATGGGTTGTAATGGTAAAGGGAGGAGCTTTCTTTTGCCCTCAAAAATCTGGCACTTATGGCAGGCAACTATCATTTTATGTATATCATTGAAAAGGGTAGGCCAGTAATAGCCAGCTCTGAGTATTTTGTTAGCAGTGGCTTTCCAGTTTAGATGACCTCCATACTCTCCTGCATGGAACTCATGTTTTACCCTCTCTGCTTCAGTTTCAGGCAGACATTTAAGCAGCTAACCATTTGTATTTTTCCAGTATAAACATTCATTTAAAATGCAATAGTTTCTAGCTTTTAACTTTAGAAATCTGGCCTTAGTCTTGCATAAATCAGGAGGAGCATTGAGGTTTGTAAGCACATACAGGATGTCCGAATACCAAGGAGAGTTCTGAAATTGTTCTTCAACAGTAGGATCAGGTAATCCTTCATTTTCATCCAAGGCATCTACCATGTTTATGTCAAGGGCTTGCAGGTTATATTCAACCATTAATTGAGCTAAGCCCTGACCTTTGATAAGTTTTGTGGGTTTTATTTCCAGGTCATACTCTAATATTACAGCAATCCATTTGCTCCTCTTTCAATCAGGATCTTGGGACAGAATGTCTTTAACCACTATGTTTGGCACGTAGGCAATGATGTGAGAATGGAAAATATACACCCTGAAGTCTTTCAAGGCCTTTACCAAGGCATAGGCCTGTTTTTCCATTATGTTATATTTCAAGGGTGCATCCCTCAGCGCCTTGCTAAAGAAAGCGATAGGTTGTTCCTGCCCGTATTTGTTTTTCTACAACAGGACTGCAACCACTGTATGCTCGGAGGCAAAGGAGAATATCAGGAAATCTTTTGAAAAGTCAAGGCTGATTAAGACTGGTGCCCGGGTAAGTGCAAGTTTAACTAACTCAAAAGATTTTTTAGCCTCTAAATTCCATTTGACTCCTACATCCTTTTTCGGCATGTTTGTCATATCTCTGAGGAGCTCAGCTAATTTGGGAATAAACCTCCACAAGAAGTTAATTTTCCCAATAAAGGACTGCAGTTATCTTATGTTTCTTGGGTGACTAATCTGTAATATTCCCTCAACTCTTTTCGGGTATATCCTAATCCCCTTCTCTGATATAATATGACCAAGAAGCTTACCTTCTTGAAGGCCGAATATTATCTTCTTGGGATTTAAAGATAGACCGAACCTTCTACATTTCTCAAACACTCTTCTCAGATGATTAAGATGTTCTTCAGTCTTGGAGTAGATTGTTATGTCATCAAGATAAATGACGATGAAGTGCCCTATTTCCTCTGAAAATGCTATGTCCATAGCTCGTTGGAGGGTTGCGCCAGCGTTCATTAGTCCAAAATGCATTTTTACGTACATAAAAGTGCCCCATGGAGTGGTGAAAGTTGTCTTGAGCTGATCTTCTGGGAGTACTAAATCTTGGTTATAGCCTGAAAAGCCATCTAATAGGGAGATTCTTTTTAAGCCAACTACCCTCTGCAGGATATGTTCCATCTTTGGTAAGGGGTAATTGTCTTTAAGTGAAGCTCTGTTAAGGTTTCTAAAATCAATGCACAGTCTGATCTCACCTGTCTTTTTCCTCACAGCTGCAAGGTTGGAGACCCAATCAAAAAACCTCACGGGCACTATGATTCCTGCCTCATACATCTTTTTGATTTCCTTTTCAACTAGAGGCAGTTGTACTGGGTTGATTCTACACAGTTTCTGTCTAAAGGGTTTTTGGTTTTATTTCAATGGGATCTTGTGCTGGATGATTTATGTTGTTAGGTCTCTGTAATTTATTAGCAAGATTGGCAGAGTCCAATTACAGAAACAACATCGTTTCAACCAACTTTGGGATTCTAGGATCTAGCCCGCCTGAATCCGGAGAGGGATCTCTCCAATATGTACAAAGATGGATATTGTCTTTGAAAGCTTAAGGTAATGATATTAGGCTAATTATGAAGGCCAATGGTTTTGTTTTGTTTTGGATGGTTGAGCATGATTACTGTTCGAGGTGAAAGTCCTGAATGCAAAGAGTTTCAAAGGTGAGAAGTTGCAAGAGGGAAGAACAACTATGGCTAAGAGATAGATATAACGCTGGTTTTTAATCCATTGGGCTATGGAGTCATAACAGGGCTTTAATTGAACAACAACATCAAGAATGATCCAAGGGGAAAGTCATCTATACCACAAGATTATTGAGATTAGAGTGATGGGATGGAAACAATAAAGTGCTGGAGGGGTGGAAACTGATAATAATTTCTTAGAGGATTTATAGTCAGTCCAAACAATAAAATCCTCTTAAGTAACTGTCTAAAACCAACCAAGGACAGGGCTAACCATAAACTTCTTGGGCAAGTTCTATTAAAGCAGCTTAATTGAAAAACAATCCAGTAATCCGCATAATTACCTTCAGAAAGTATGAAAACACATAAGAGAAACAAAGTGTGACTTAAGATCAGATAAAGTACTTTTAAACCTAGTCTGCTTTTAGTCAACACCAAGGGAAACTTTCAGAATCTGCCTTTGGAGAAAAGAATCTAGGAATCAGGGCAAACCATATCTTCTCTAGTCTAACTTTAGTAGCAAATAATGGAAATCACATTCAAGAACAATGCTTATGCAAACAAAAGGACGAGGGAACGCCAACATTCCTAACTGTTTAAACAGTATTGAAATATTCTTAAATAAACAAACTTGAAGAAAACATTAAGATAAAGATTTCTCAGCCAGAGAAGGTTACTGATATACAGTAAATCCTAACCCTATTTAAACTGTTCTTTACAGAGGAATATGAACAATATGGCATACATAGAAGGAAAACAATAACAAAGAGAGATGCACTTCACCAATGACATAGACCAGGATCCCAAGAAACAGCTTTTATATTGATGTCAAACCGGTTACAGTCTTCAAGTCCAATGTTTCAGTTCAGCAATCATCTTCACTATTCAGCCTAACTAATCTATCACAAGCAGAGCTCCAAGGGCCAGTGAACACTATTTACAATCGGGAGTTTAGGCTCAAATGTATTTCAAAGCTCTGTAAGCAACTCAACCAAAAATTTCCCATCTTCCACTGAGGTATTTATAGAAGAATGAGGAGGTGAAATCTAACAAAAGATCTCTCGAAGCAATTAATACAGATTCAATACTTCTTGGCCTTTTGAGGGGCTCGATGAAGAAGTTTACAAGTGGTTCTTTGTATTAATTGTTTTACATTTACGAGTTAAGCTCGGTGGGAGATTTATTTGACTTTGAGGCTTTGTGTAATGTTTGGAGTAACTCTGAAGATATTTTTGCATTGATTTTCTTGCAGAAGTAACTCCCTGGCTGCGCTGGAGGTGAATATCTGATTTTCTTCAATAACTTTGGCCTCTGTTTTGAAAGGTTTGAGGCAACAGGTGGCTCGGTGTTAGCTGAGGAATCAATTTGCCTCAAGATGTGGCAGTGGAGGCTTTCTGTTTGATAAAACACTTTAGGTTTTCTTTAAACTGTGTTTCGAGTCGGGGATTAGGCTTTTGATAACTGTCTTAGCCGTAATCCCCGCTAATCCATCCATAAATTCTCTGTCCTGGTTCATCCTGGTCTTCTGCAACTGATACTCTTTTATCGTGCTTATTTCATGTTTTTTAAGGTTGCGCAGGGGCGTACAGCATCAAAGGCTCATGAAACCTTGGTGAAAACATGACTTTATACCCTGTGAATGATTTCCCTGGTGCATTCGAGGGCCGGAGGATCGTCATCCTCGGCTTACGAAATTTCTTCATTTAAGTGGAAAAACATTAAACCCTGGAAAAAACAAACAAATGTTTACGAAATCCTGCATTTATAGGTCAAGCTGCATCGGAGGGTGTGCGGAGAAAGCAGGGCCGTTGGATGGCATCATCCAACGGTCGGGATTTGATCTCAGAATGGTCAAAAGACATGGTGGAAAAGTGATTAAATATGAGCCGTCGATCGCGCAAGATCGACGGTGGAAAGGCGATTGCCGCAGTTTGATAGCTTGGTTATCGCACAGGCACTTTGGTTAAAGGTCGGGTATGCTAGGCGAGCGGTCACCGTCGGATGGGGGTCTGCAGATCGGACGAATGTGATTAATTTCGCTGAGCGTCCTGGTCCGACCTATAACGTGCGGGGGACTGAGGTTATACGGCGGTTTTGAAACAGTGCTCAGGACACGTGTCGTTGGATGTATGGATTCGCTGGCCATTGGGTTAAAACCGCTTGTGGCCGAAGAGTGGTGCGGAATAAACCGGGGTGGTTATGTGGAAACAGCGGAAAAGGCAATGGAATGACGTATAAAGGGGTTAAGTGGGAGATGCGTGGAGGACCGTTGGATTTTGGAGCGGGAGCGCAGATCAACGGCGGAAATGCAGCGGCGGGAGGAAACGGGCAAAACCTTTATAAACAATGAAATATGACAATTTTCGACTTACAAAGGAAAGAGGCATTTTTTATATGAACGGCGAGGGGATCGTACGGCGGGCCCAGCGGGACTGATCGCAAATCGCAAAAGTGAAAAACGCGATGGTGGATTATGCGACGGAGAGAAAATGTGATATTGTGATTTATGCGATGGGCGAAAACTATGATGGATCGCATCACAAATATTTGTGATGCTCTTTGGAGGAAAAGTGAAAATTGCGATCTGCGATCTGCGATGGATCGTAGCGCAAATTTGGAAATTCTGCGATCTGCGCTTTGCGATAAGCACCAAAGGGTTAAAACTTGGTTCCAGGGTGCGAGCGTATGGAAGAAAAGGGGCTAAGGGCTTAAGCTCGAGGGGCTTAAGTTCTATACATAAAAACATGTATTTTCATGGTTTTTGAAGGGTTTCTTGAAGGAAACGAAGGTTTCGGTAAGGTTAAAAAGTAGGTTTTTAACCTTATAAAATGGATTTTAATGAAATGGAAAGGGAGAAACATGAAATTGTAGGTTTTTCATTGGAAATGGAGAATAGAAAATGAGGTTAGTGAGGAAGAAAAGGAAGGGGACCAAGGGGTTCTGCAGCAGTATTTAACTTGGGATTTTTGAAGGATTTCAGAGGCTTTAGGATGTAAAAAGCAATAAGGGATCTGGACAAAGGCATGAGGCCTTAGAGAGACTTCAAGAGCCAACAATTTTTAGTGATAAAATTTTTCCTTGGAGGCTCCAAAAAGATTTAGCCACCTTTTGGTATAACAAAATATTATAGGTAGCTAACAGTGGCTCCACTTGGGGATGGTGCCTTCTTGAAGGCATCAAGAATTCAGACTTGATTTTTGGGAGGTTGATCAGTTGCCTCATCCATTGTTCTCTCTGGGATGCTGACCAGGTGCCTCATCCATTAGATTGCTCTTGCTCTGCTTCTGAAAAATAACATCAGTCAAGAAAGATAAATGGACTTCATCAATACATATTTCTACCTACCCAATCCTACTGATCTAACATTTTTTCTTCATCAGAGTGCACTTGGATTGGCAAACTCTTTTTACAACATTTTATTCTTTTGAAAGCATAAAAACTAATCTAATTCTACTCCTTATTTCTCCCTGAACTCAGATTAATCAGTTGAGCTCAGATCCTTCTCTACCTAATCTACTGTCTGTTGGGATTAAACTGTCCAACAGACTTTCCTTCTCTAAATTCTAAGACAAAAATTTAAAAACAGTCAAGTTAAGATTAAGTTGTTTAACTTGTTGTGATCTATGGCATAAAAACAAGCTGCACATAGATTATTATTTGTAGAAAATTAAAAATCAAAATGGAAGGCTTAAGACCTGAAAGTTTCTCATCATGGCCTTCTCCTTTCTTCACAGCTCTATTTTTTCTTTTGTTTGAGCTGTCTCTTCCTTGATATCTGATTCAGATTTTGGGCAAATTAAAACCAGTTTTTCTCTTTTATGACTCAAAAAATAAAACAATTTTGAGTCATCTCTCTTTGGAAACTTTGGTTCAGATTTTGAGTTTGTTTGAACCTTCATTTCTATCCTAATCTATCTATTGATAAGCCAAGATTGAACAGTTTGGCAAATCGAATTCACTATCCTATCAGTGGAAAATTTAAAGCTAATTAGTCAATATTAGGCAGTTTGACTAACTAGAAGTGTATTTTGAGGAGTGGCATTTGAGCTTGCACACTTTCAGATTTATTTCTCTTTTTGGCATGGGGCTTTGCCTTTCTTGTTTTGATTTCTGCCCTCTTTTCATTTTTCTTTTGTTTTTTGTATTTTTGATCTTTCACAACTTTGAATGCAATGGCAGATGGACTATTCACAATGGAAAAGGTAAAAGGCTTTAAAACATAAAATGGATCAAGAGAAGTAATGCTTAAGCATCCTGCCATTGACAGGACCCCCAAACAATTTTGTTCCATCCAGTTTTTGTAGGAAAAATGCATTATTACCAGCAACTGAATGAATAGAGTAAGGGCCAAGCCATAAGTTATCAAATTTTCCATGCTTGCCCTTTTCTTCCCTCCTTGAGTCCCACTTTAAAACTGTGTCCCCAATCTTGAAATTGTTGGCCTTTGTTCTTTGGTCAAAGAGCTTTTTTATGCTGTCCTGTCTCTGCAATGCTTTGTTATACACTTCCTCTCTGGTTTGCTGAAGATGAATGGTCTGATTTATTCTTCTAGTCATGTCATTATCTTCAGTCTGCAACTCTTGAATCAACTTCATCACTGGTACACCAAGGCTGTTTGGAAAAATTGCATCTGTGCCATACATAAGCTGAAAGGGTGACATACCAATAGATTTCTTCAAAGTTAATCTGTCAGCCCAAAGTGCATGAATCAGATTTGTGTGTCAAGACTTTTTGTTATCCTCCAACAGTTTCTTGATTATGTTCACTAAGCTTTTGTTGGAAGATTCTGCAAGTCCATTACCCTGAGGGTAATAGGCAGTGGAATGCCCCAATGTTATCTGATATCTATGACAGAAGTCGACCATTTTCTTTGATCTGAATGCTGCTGCATTATCTGTGATGATCTTGGTAGGACAGCCAAATCTGGAGAGAATGTTAGTCTCCATGAATTTTATGATAACTGAATCTTTGGCCTGCCTACAAGGGATGGCTTCTATCCGCTTAGTGAAATAGTCTGTGGCAGTGAAAATCCATCTATGTTGGGCAGAAGATGGTGGATGGATTTCTCCTATGAAGTCAAGACCCCACTGTTGAAAAGGAGCTTCAACAGTGATTGGATGCAGAGGAAGGGGTAAAAATTTTCTCTTGCCTTCGAACAGTTGGCATTTATGTCAAGTAGTGGTTACTTTGTGCACATCATGAAAAAGAGTAGGCCAATAGAAACCAACCCTCAAGATCTTGTTGGTTGTTGACTTCCAGTATAAATGACCTCCACACTCTTCTTCATGGAACTCTTGTTTAACTTTCTCTGCATCAAACTCAGGCAAACATTTAAGCAATAGACCACTTGCATTTTTCCAATACAGACATTTATCAATAATGCAATAATTTACAGCTTTCAATTTCAGGAACCTTGCCTTTGTTTTTGATCAACCAGGAGGTGTATTCAGATTAAGAAAAACATAAATAATATCAGCATACCAAGGAGAATTCATAAAATGGTATTCAATAATGGGAGTTGAGAATTCTTCTTGGTTATCCAAAGAATTAATCATGTTAATATCAAGAACTTCACAATTTGATTCAGCCATTAATCTAGCTAGACCTTGGCCTTTGATGAACTTAGTGGGTTTTATCTCTAAATCATATTCAAGAATAATAGCAATCCACTTACCTCTCTTACCATCTGGGTCCTGTGTTAGAATGTCTTTAACAACTGAGTTTGGGACAAAGGCAATAATGTGTGAGTGAAGGATGTATACTCTGAAGTCTTTCAATGCTTTGACCAAAGCAAAAGCTTGTTTTTCCATAATGTTATACTTCAAAGGGGCATCCCTCAATGCCTTACTAAAGAATGCAATAGGCTGCTCTTGTCCTTGTAGGTTTTTCTGTAAAAGGACAGCAGCTATGGTATGTTCTGATGCAAATGAGAATATATAAAAATCTTTTGAAAAATCAGGACTTATAAGAACCGGTGTTTTGGTTATGGCTTGTTTCACCAGCTCAAAGGACTTCTTTGCTTCCAAGGTCCATTTTACCCCTTGCTCCTTCTTCAACATGTTTGTGATATTCTTAAGGAGCTCAGCTAAGTTGGGGATGAACCTTCTCAAAAAGTTGATCTTCCCAATGAAAGATTGCAACTCCTTGATGTTTCGAGGATGAGAGATTTGCAATAGGGCCTCAATCCTCTTTGGATCTATCTTTATACCCTCTTCTGAAATAATGTACCCAAGAAGTTTACCTTCTTGGAGACCAAATAGTGTCTTCTTAGGGTTCAAAGATATCCCAAATTTTCTACACTTCTCGAAAACTTTCCTCAAATGTTCTAAGTGTTCTTCATCTGTTTTTTAAAACACAGTGACATCATCAAGATAGATAATGATGAAGAAGCCCAATTCTTCCGAGAATGCTATGTCCATGGCTCTTTGAAAGGTTGCTCCAGCATTCATTAGACCAAAGGGCATTTTCACATACATGAAGGTGCCCCAGGGCGTAGTAAAAGTTGTCTTTAATTGATCAGCAGGGTAAACCAAGATCTGGTTGTATCCCAAATAGCCATCCAGCAAAGAAATTCTTCTAGACCCTACCACCCTTTGTAGAATGTGATCCATCTTTGGTAAAGGGTAGTTGTCTTTTAATGAAGCTTTGTTTAAGTCTCTAAAGTCTATACAAAGCCTGATTTCCCTAGTTTTCTTCCTAACAAACACTAGATTAGATACCCATTCAGAATATCTAATAGGGACAATAATACCAGCATCATACATTTTCATGATCTCCTTCTGAACCAACGGCAACTGGACAGGGTTTATTCTGCGCAGTTTCTGTTTGAATGGTTTTTGGTTTTCTTTCAGAGGGATTTTGTGCTGTATTATTTCAGTGTCATAGGATTTAAGATCTTCGTAACTCCATGCAAAAACATCATAAAATTCTTTGAACAACTCTATGTATTTGATTTTAATGTGAGCTAGCAAAGTTTTGGACAGTTTGATCATTTTTCGGTTTCCCTTTACTGCATATGTTGCATTCCTCTGCTTCCGTCTCTACAGGTTCCAATTTTGGCTTATTTGCCACATCGTTAAAATCAAACAACTCTTATAAAGGGGTCAGACCCCTAGGCAAACTTTCGTCTTTAGGGTGCAGAGTTTCCAATTCTTCTGTTTCTGATTTTGCACTCAATTTTGTTTTGTTACTGAGTTTGCTAGACAGTAGGTTAATATTGACAGGTTCAGGAGACAAATCTTCTTTACCAAGAAATTTTTCTTCACTGCAGTCTGTATCATAATCTGAGTCCGAACTATGCAGTTCGAATTCATTTCTGAATTGCATGAAGTCTTCTATTTGTTTGTCATTGTCAAACACTTGCCAATATTTTTTGTTATCAGGCACTGCTGGTCTAAATTTTATCGGAGTTGTGTTGTCTCCAGTCTCATATGGCGTTAGACATGTCTTGGCCGCAAAAGCTAAATTGTGGGCTGCAATGTTTCTTTTCCTTGGGATGAAACTCAGGTTGGCCTCCTCAAATGTTTTCAAAAGGTCCATGACATCATTCCGATAGGCTCTAAGTCTGGGATGATTTGCATTATACTCCCCATTGACTTGCCTAATGATTAACTCAGAATCCCCATACACGTTAATTCTTTTGGCTCCTAACTTCTTCAAGAGATGTAAGCCTAAGAGAAGGGATTCATATTCTGCTATGTTATTTGAACATTGAAAGCTTAATTTGCATGAAATGCATTCAGTGTGGTTGTTTTCAGTGTTAGTAATCCAGACACCTGCACCAGCATTATTTCTAGTGCATGACCCATCAAAATACATATTCCAAAGAGGATTGTTCTTAGTTTGATCTGTTTGGTGAATGTCCTTTTCAACTTCTGTGTTTTGTGATTGTTCATGATTAGCAACACCCCATTGAATTTGTTTTATCTCTTCAGATTTTTCAGTGAATGGGGATGCGCTTTCCTGACTCTTAATGTTCAAAGGTAAAGGACGCATAGTTAGAAGCTCAAGACCTGTGTTTTGTTCACTAGATTGTACAGGTTCAGCAAACTATTTTGACAGTTCCATGGTACTTACCTCCTCCTCTCTATCGTCCATTAATCTTGATAACGTGATTTGTTCACTAAGTGCTTCATCGTTAAACATGATAAAAGAATCAAGGCCTGTACTTACGGAATAGAGAGGAGAGTTTTGAAGTCTGTCTTGACTTGTGACCGTATATTGCATATGAGACTCCCTGTAAAGTCTTCTAGTCTGATTGAAAATGGGGATAGTCGCATACATCATGTCCATCTACATAGTACCCTGTAACTTGGCTCCCCAAGATCTTGATAATAACATTCCATACTTTGGGGGCACATCAGCCACAACAATGTCCATGAGTAAGAATTTGGTTGGGATCTGGGCTAAGTTAACACAGAGGTCTTTGATCAATCCTAAGCATTTTACTCTACTTGAGTCAAAGGAGTAAAGGTCTTTGTAAGGTCTGGTGATTTCTAGCCCGAGGCTCTCCATCACAGCTTTAGGCATTAAATTATGAGAAGCCCCGGAATCATGCATAGCGTTGTGCAAAATTTTGTCATGAACATTTAAACTCACGTAGAAAGGAGGAATAGGTCCTTCTTGGTAACTACCTTCAATCTTTGGACCAAAAATAAGCTCGGGCTGGTCATCACTAAGATTGACTGTATCTCCATTTTCCTCTATATTTAAAGCCTTCAAAATTTGAGTTCTATATACGTGTTGGGCAGCTAACTCGATTAAGGGAACAGATATTTTAATTTTGGAAATTTCCTGTTCCAGGCTGAAAGGAATTTGATTCTTTGAAGTGCTGGTTTCAGCCTTGTTAGTTGTCACTTTATCAGCAAGAACAGCTTGCTGATTTGTTTTATTTACACTTGACATAACGGTTGTAATAGGAGTACTAGCTGAAGTGTTAGTACTGCTAGAGTCTGCACTCTGCTTTTCAATGTTTTGAGTGCCTTTCTCTTTACCTTTATCAGAATTTACAGCCACCGTTTTTTCCTTGTGTCTGACCGTTTTAGGCTTGGTTGACGTGCTGTTTTGTGAAGATTTGTCAGAGGTTTTGGTGTTGGAGGCTTGTTGATTAGTCTTGCTTCTAAGGTCATATTCCCTTTGAGTTTCTATGATGACATTTTCCATGTCTTGATAATGATTTTCATCATCATCTCTTTTGTCATCATACGGTGTATATAGACCTTGTCTTTTATCATAATGAATCTCAAAATCATCATCATCGACCTCCAGCATGTTGATAGCACCTTCCTCTGTTATTTTGTCAGTTTCCTCAACCTCACTTATATAGTTTTGATGAAAGGGAGGGGTGATCTGTTGATCATCTTCCCTAGGTCTGTTTGGAGGTTGGTTCCTTCTAACATTCTGATTCTGGTTTTGGTTTCTGTTTTGAGGAGCAGTTTGATTTTGACTTGTTTGTGCTCTTTTAATTATGCTCATCTCTTTCATCATCTCTTCCATCATCCTTTCCATATTTGAGTTGGAAGTAGAAGGTGTGGACTCCTCTCTAAAAGATACTCTCTTCTCGCTCTTCATTCTTGCTCTTTTCTCCATCAAGTTCACTTCCACAGAAAGAGCACCCCTTTGCATGTCTTCAAGAGTTGCAAAATCTCTCTCTCTCAGTGAATAGGTCATGTCAGCGTCAAAACCTTCGGGAAATTTGTTTAAATCTGAACCTTGTGGAGGTTTTAGTTCTGGGGAAAGTGCGTTGTATACACTGTTGAATCTGGTGCAGTAGGCTTGCACACTTTCCCCTGGGTTCCTATGGAGATTGTTGTAATCAGCCAGAACTTAGAGAGGGTTCTTCCTTACTTCCCACTTGTTTAAAAATGTTTGATGGAAGCCTTGGAGATCATTTATACTATGGGGGGCTAAGCCTTTAAACCATTTTCTTACTTCCCCCTAAGCTTTGAGCAAATAATCTGAGCTTGACAGAATCATCATCAATTTCGTTTCTGTCAAAGTAGTCATTCATCTTATCCACATGTTGCGATGCAGTTGTAGCATTGCTAGCATCATACAATGGGATTTTGGACTGATAGTCCTGTGGAAGGTTGACTAATGGTACAGGAAGGACTAAGGGAGCATACCATGCAGCCATGGTAGGAGGTGGAGGTGGATTCACAAGTGGTGTGGTGGTTTGAACAGTGGATGTAGGATGAGTAGAAGTGGATGGATCAGGAGTAGACTGCTGAGCTGATCTTGGATGAGAGACACCTAGGTTGTGAAGGAAATGTAAATCAGGAGGTGTTTTTTCTCTACTACCAGGATGTTTACTTGTCTCCGGGGATGAAAGTGAAGACTCAGAGTCTAGCTGTATTATATCATCAAACGACCTAGTTCTGAATGGATTTACTAAGTCAACTTGTGATTGTTGTAGAGCCGAAAGATTTTCAGGGACTGAATTAGCTCTCAAGGGTGATCTGAAAACAGTTGATAATTTAACCTTAGGAGACTTCCAAAGGATACTTTCTGGGTCATCAACTATCTCAGGTGGATTAGGGTCAGGATGGGCTCTAGTGTGAATCTTTCTAGAAGCCACTATGCTGTGTTTTTAGACCCGAATAAACAAGACAAGTTCAACCAGATATGACAATCTTTAAGAGGTTAACTAATCTGTTTACGCAAATTTAATCCTACAGTCCTCTAACTGAGTTTTAAATGAAGTTATGATGATAAGGGTTCTTCCCAGTGGAGTCTTAAGGTCTATTAAGGATTGTGGAGTCGCCAAGTGGAATTTTTTAACTCTTTTGTAGGTAAAAGGTTTTATGGTCCACCACCATGTTTATTGAATACCAATCTGGAAAAAAAAATTAGGTTTTTCTGAGTTGTTTTTAGTAGTGTGGTTTTTAAGAATATCCTAACTCTGTTTCAAAACTTAGCTAAGGTTATCAGACAAAGACACTCTATTGTTATGGCTAAGCTAGCTGTTTTTTTCAAGGTTATATGAAGCCTTATCAGAATCCTAGGGTTGACCTAGCTTGTCACTGATTCGAACAAGTTTCATCATGATTACTGTTTCTGTGGTAGTGCTTGAAATGGCTGCTTCTTACTCACAAAGTTTTCTTGAATCAAGGGTTTTTTGAGGTCTCTAAAGTCTTATAGAAACACTCCGTTCCTCAGCGGAGTCGCCAGAAATGTTGCTGGTGGCTCCAGCTGGTTAATAAAGCAAATGCTCTATGAACCAAATCTCTGAATATCTTATAATTATCCTTAAAAACTTCCGGGTTTGTGAGTCCCCAGCGGAGTTGCCAGAAATGTCGCTGGTGGCTCTCGCTGGTTAATAAAGAAAATGCTCTATGAACCAAATCTCCGAATATCTTATAATTATCCTTAAAAACTTCTGGGTTTGTGAGTCCCCAGCAGAGTCGCCAGAAATGTTAGGTCTCTGTAATTTATTAGCAAGATTGGCAGAGTCCAATTACAGAAACAACATCGTTTCAACCAACTTTGGGATTCTAGGATCTAGCCCTCCTGAATCCGGAGAGGGATCTCTCCAATATGTACAAAGATGGATATTGTCTTTGAAGTTTGAGATAATGATATTAGGCTAGTTATGAACGCCAAGGGTTTTGTTTTGTTTTGGATGGTTGAGCATGATTACTGTTTGAGGTGAAAAGTCCTGAATGCAAAGAGTTTCAAAGGTGAGAAGTTGCAAGAGGGAAGAACAGCTATGGCTAAAAGATAGATATAACGCTGGTTTTTAATCCATTGGGCTATGGAGTCATAACAGGGCTTTAATTGAACAACAACATCAAGAGTGATCCAAGGGGAAATTCATCTATACCACAAGATTATTGAGATTAAAGTGATGGGATGGAAACAATAAAGTGTTGGAGGGGTGGAAACTGATAATAATTTCTCAGAGGATTTATAGTCTGTCCAAACACGGAAAGCCTCTTAAGTAACTGTTTTAAACCAACCAAGGACAGGGCTAACCATAAACTTCTTGGGCAAGTTCTATTAAAGCAGCTTAATTGACGAACAATCCAGTAATCCACATAATTACCTTCAGAAAGTATGAAAACATATAAGAGAAACATAACGTAACTTAAGATCAGATAAAGTACTTTTAAACCTAGTCTGATTTCAGTTAACACCAAGGGAAACTTTCAGAATCTGCCTTTGGAGAAAAGAATCTAGGAATCAGGGCAAACCATATCTTCTCTAGTCTAACTTTGATAGCGAATAATGGAAATCACATTCAAGAACAATGTCTATGTAAACAGAAGGACGAGGAAACGCCAACATTCCTAACTGCTTAAATAGTATTGAATCATTCTTAAATAAACAAACTTGAGGAAAACATTAAGATAAAGATTTCTCAGCCAGAGAAGGTTACTGATATACAGTAGATCCTAACCTTGTTAAAACTGTTCTTTACAGAGGAATATGAACAATATGGCATACATAGAAGGAAAACAATAACAAAGAGAGATGCACTTCACCAATGACATAGACCAGGATCCCAAGAAACAACTTTTATATTGATGTCAAAACGGTTACAGTCTTCAAGTCCAATGTTTCAGTTCAGCAATCATCTTCACTATTCGACTATTCTTCTATCACAGCCAGGCTCAAAGACACAGTGGAACACTATTTACAATTAAGGAGTTTAGGCTCAATTTATTTCAGCTCGCAGCAACTCAACCAACCGACTTATCTTCTACTGAGGTATTTATAGAAGAATGAGGAGGTGAAATCTAACAAAAGATCTCTCGAAACAATTAATACAGATTCAAGACTTCTTGGCCTTTTGAGGGGCTCGATGAAGAAGTTTACAAGTGGTTCTCTGTATTAACTGTTTTACATTTATGAGTTAAGCTCGGTGGGAGCTTTATTTGACTTTGAGGCTTTGTGTAATGTTTGGAGTAACTCTGAAGATATTTTTGCATTGATTTTCTTGCAGAAGTAACTCCCTGGCTGCGCTGGAGGCGAATATCTGATTTTCTTCAATAACTTCGGCCTCTGTTTTGAAAGATTTGAGGCAACAGGTGGCTCGGTGGTAGCTGAGGAATCAATTTGCCTCAAGATGTGGCGGTGGAGGCTTTCTGTTTGATAAAACACTTTAGGTTTTCTTTAAACTGTGTTTCGAGTCGGGGATTAGGCTTTTGATAACTGTCTTAGCCGTAATCCCCGCTAATCCATCCATAAATTCTCTGTCCTGGTTCATCCTGGTCTTCTGCAACTGATACTCTTTTATCGTGCTTATTTCATGTTTTTTAAGGTTGCGCAGGGGCGTACAGCATCAAAGGCTCATGAAACCTTGGTGAAAACATGACTTTATACCCTGTGAATGATTTCCCTGGTGCATTCGAGGGCCGGAGGATCGTCATCCTCTGCTTACGAAATTTCTTCATTTAAGTGGAAAAACATTAAACCTTGGAAAAAACAAACAAATGTTTACGAAATCCTGCGTTTATAGGTCAAGCTACATCGGAGGGTGTGCGGAGGAAGCAGGGTCGTTGGATGGCATCATCCAACGGTCGGGATTTGATCTCAGAATGGTCGAAAGACATGGTGGAAAAGTGATTAAATATGAGCCGTCGATCGCGCAAGATCGACGGTGGAAAGGCGATTGCTGCAGTTTGATAGCTTGGTTATCGCACGAGCACTTTGGTTAAAGATCGGGTATGCTAGGCGAGCGGTCACCGTCAGATGGGGGTCTGCAGATCGGATGGATGTGATTAATTTCGCTGAGCGTCCTGGTCTGACCTATAAGGCGCGGGGGACTGAGGTTATACGACAGTTTTGAAACAGTGCTCAGGACACGTGTCGCTGGATGTATGGATTTGCTAGCCATTGGGTTAAAACCGCTTGTGGCCGAAGAGTGGTGCGGAATAAACCGGGGTGGTTATGTGGAAACAGCGGAAAAGGAAATGGAATGACGTATAAAGGGGTTAGGCGGGAGATGCGAGGACCGTTGGATTTTGGAGCGGGAGCGCAGATCAACGGCGGAAATGCAGCGGCGGGAGGAAATGGGCAAAACCTTTATAAACAATGAAATATGACAATTTTCGACTTACAAAGGAAAGAGGCATTTTTTATATGAACGGCGAGGGGATCGTACGGCAGGCCCGACGGGACTGATCGCAAATCGCAAAAGTGAAAAACGCGATGGCGGATTATGAGATGGAGAGAAAATGCGATATTGCGATTTATGCGATGGGCGGAAACTGCGATGGATCGCATCGCAAATATTTGCGATGCTCTTTGGAGGAAAAGTGAAAATTGCGATCTGCGATCTGCGATGGATCGTAGCGCAAATTTGGAAATTCTGCCATCTGCGCTTTGCGATAAGCACCAAAGGGTTAAAACTTGGTTCCAGGGTGCGAGCGTATGGAAGAAAAGGGGCTAAGGGCTTAAGCTCGAGGGGCTTAAGTTCTATACATAAAAACATGTATTTTCATGGTTTTTGAAGGGTTTCTTGAAGGAAACGAAGGTTTCGGTAAGGTTAAAAAGTAGGTTTTTAACCTTATAAAATGGATTTTAATGAAATGGAAAGGGAGAAACATGAAATTGTAGGTTTTTCATTGGAAATGGAGAATAGAAAATGAGGTTAGTGAGGAAGAAAAGGAAGGGGACCAAGGGGTTCTGCAGCAGTATTTAACTTGGGATTTTTGAAGGATTTCAGAGGCTTTAGGATGTAAAAAGAAATAAGGGATCTGGACAGAGGCATGAGGCCTTAGAGAGACTTCAAAAGCCAACAATTTTTAGTGATAAAATTGTTCCTTGGAGGCTCCAAAAAGATTTAGTCACCTTTTGGTATAACAAAATATTATAGGTGGCTAACATATGTATCGTAAGCTTTTAAGTCCTCGTAGCTCCAGGAAAACACATCCACAAACTCTTTAAACAATTCGATGTATTTCGTTTTCATGTCTACTGGCAAGGACTTAGCTAGTTTAATCATCTTAGGATTATCTTCAGTGCCTATGTTGCATTCCTCAACATCAGACTCTGTGTGTTCTATAGTGGGTTTCTTAGCTACATCGTTAAAATCAAAAAGGTCCTCTAGGGGTGCCAGTCCTCTGGGTATATTCTTATCTTTTGACTGCAGCACCTCTATTTCTTCTTTTTTTGTGTTCTTGTATTCCACAGTTTGAGTTCCAAGTTATTCAGACAACGTGTTTATTTCTACGTTATGGGGTGAGTTTTCTTCATCGGTGGGCTCTTCACTCAGGCAGCTTTCGTCGGATTTAGAGTCTAAATCAGAGGATTCAAACTCATTCCTGCCAAGCAGGAAATCCTCTATCTGCTTGTCACCCTCAAAGACCTGCCAATATTTCTCATTATCTAGCACTGCGGGTCTATATTTTGTTTGAATGATGATCTGTTTGTCACTAGGCGATTTTTGATATGAACTAGCTATGCAAGCTAATCCATTTGCAACAATGTTCTAACCCTTAGGAACAAACACAAGTTCGTATTCTACAACGGTTTTCAGTAAATCCATAGCGTCATTTTTGTATGCTCTCAATCTAGGGTGCTTCGCCATGTATTCTCCGTTCACTTGTTTGATGACTAACTCAGAGTCTCCGTGTACAGCTATCCTTTCGTCTCCATAGTTTTTTCAATAGATTCAAGCCTAGGATGAAAGCCTCATACTCTGTGATATTGTTTGTACATTTAAAGTCCAGTTTGAAGGCATGACTCTTAGCATAGTCACTCTCAGTGTTGTGTAACCACACTCCAGTCCCTGCATTCTTCCTAGTGCAAGACCCATCGAAGTTTATACTCCATAAGGGATTTTTTTCAGGTTTATCATCATGTTCCTCCCTAGAACTGTGTTCACTATTATGTTGTATTATGGGGTATGCATCATGTTGTGGAATTATTTGTTCTCCATGATGTGCATGGAGCTCAAAATGAGGAGTAATCTGCAGTTTGCAGTCTTGGTTTTGTTCACTCTGAGTTTCTATTTCAGTGCATTGATCTAACGTTTCTCTTTCATTTTCTTCTATGTCTAGAGTTGCCATTATGTTAAGATCTGTGGGCTCTACTCCATTGTTCGCATCTCTGTCTTCTAGCTTTGGCTCATCTATGGATTCATCATTGAAAAGCATAAAAGAATCTAGATCTGTGTGGACAGAGTACAGAGGTGAATTTTCAAGTTTTTCAAGGCTACTGACCATAAACTTCATTTGTGCCTCTCTATACAGTCTCCTAAGCTAGCTAAAGACAAGGATTGTGGCATATGACCCATCCATCTGCATTGTGCCTTGCAGCTTGGCACCCCATGACCTTGACAACAACATGCCATACTTAGGTGGCACATCTGCCACTACAACATCCATAACCATGCACTTGGCTGGAATTTGAGTCAGATTGACACAAAGATCTTTGATTAGGCCAAGGCATTTCACCCTGCTAGAGTCAAATGAATATAAATCCTTGTAAGGTCGGGTTATCTCTAAGCCTAACTTCTCCATAATTACCTTAGGCATAAGGTTGTGTGAAGCCCCAGAGTCATGCATTGCGTTGTGAAGGATTTTGTCATGGATATTGAGGCTGATATAAAAAGGAGGTACTATCCCTTACTGAAACTTCCCTTCTATCTTTGGACCAAACAAAAGGGCTGGTTGATC
This sequence comes from Pinus albicaulis, assembly GCA_034641835.2. Taxonomy (NCBI): domain Eukaryota; kingdom Viridiplantae; phylum Streptophyta; class Pinopsida; order Pinales; family Pinaceae; genus Pinus; species Pinus albicaulis. The sequence goes on along the minus strand of CM076578.1, from coordinate 19,375,669 downwards.
ATCACTTAGATTGACAGTGTCACTGTTTTCTCCTAGATTTAATGCTTTCAAAATTTGGCCTTTATATACATTCTAAGTGGCTAGCTCAGAGAGTGGGACAGAAATTTTAATTTTTGCAATCTCACTCTCCAAATTGAAAGGAGATTGACTCTTTGTGAGATTCAATTCTGTTTTATTAGCCACTATCTTAGTGGCAGAATCAGCGTGCTGATTCACACTATGTACAGTGCTTGTAGTTGTTTTATCAGGAGCATTAGCTGTAATGCTAGTGCTGCTAGTTTCTTGATTTTGTTTATCAGTATTTTGGTTGTCCTTCTCTTTGTTCTTCCCAGAACTCTCAGCTGCTGACTTGTTACTTTCAGCAGTCACTTTAGGAGTTTTCTCAGGCTTTTTCTTAATGGTAATCTCAAAAGCTTTGGATTTGGAAGTATCTAGGCTCTTTTTGCTCCTGAGTTCATATTGTTCTTTGACCTGCATGATGGCATTTTCAAATCCCAACCTATAATCCTCAGATTCTGACCCTTCCTCATCCCACTGTGAGTATGAGGACTAATTGTCTTTAGTGGAATAGGTGTGAATTTGGCTGTCTACTTCCACCATGTTTATTGTGGTTCCCTCGAACTCTTCTATTATCCCCTCATCTTCATCAAGGAAATTCTCTTGGAATGGGGGTATGACTTGTTGATCAGAGTCTCTCTGTCTGTTTGGGGGATTGTTTCTCCTAAAGTTTTGGTTTTGGTTTTGGTTTTGGTTTATGTTCTGGTTACTGACTGTGACAACCATTTTTTCCATCATTTTCTCTAGCCATTCCATGTTTTTGGCTAGACTATCATATTTGGGATTAGATGTAGAAGATGATGTGTCATCCCTATATGTTACCTTTTTCTCGGCCCTCATTCTAGCTCTCTTTTCAATCAGGTTAGCTTCTACATTCACTGCTCCTTTTTGCATGTCTTCCAATGTGTTGTAATCTCTCTCCCTAAGCTGGTAGGCCATGTCAACATCAAATCCTTCAGGGTATTTCACTAGGGCCATTCCTTGGGTAGGCTTCATGTGTGGTGGCAGAGCGTTGTAAACACTGTTAAACCTTGTAGAATAGTCATGGACACTCTCTCCTACATTTCTTTTAAGGTTCTTGTATTATGATAGGATTTGGAGAGGGTTACTTTTGACTTCCCATTTGTTTATGAAAGTTTGGTGCAAGGAGGGAAGATCATTGATACTATTAGGAGGCAGGCCTTTAAACCACTTCTTCACTTCTCCTCCTAAACTCTGAGCGAAGATCCTCATCTTAATGGTTTCATCTTCGATTTCCATATAGTCAAAGGCATCTTCCATCCTATCTACATGATGTTGAGCAGTGGTAGACTCTTTTGCAGTGAAATGAGGGATTTTTTATTGATAATCGTTGGGTAGTGGAGCCAAAGGCTATGGTAACACTAGAGGTGCATACCAGGCTACCATGATGGTATGTAGTGGAGGTAAAGGATTGGCTGGAGCAGTAGGTATATGGATGATAGAAATGCTAGGACCAGCAACACACTGCTGAGCTGATTTAGGGTGATAGAGGCCCAAGTTTTGAATGAAATGTATATCAAGAGGTGTAGAAGGAGGGTTCTCTCTATCCCTATTGTGTTGACCACCGTGAAAAGGTGGACTAGGAGGCTCAAAGTCTGCCTGGTCTAAAGCACTAAATGACTTAGTTCTTGGTAAACTGCTTGGTAAGTCTGAGTCAAAATGAGTGTCTGATAGAGTTGCAAAGTTTTCTGGTGCAGAGTTAGCTCTATGACTATGTCCGACATTAGTTGACTTTCTAGGGGCGGCAGATTTCCTAAGAATGTTCTCTGGATTGTCAACTATTACAGGTGGTTTTGGGTTAGGATAAGCTCTTGTATAGACTGTTCTTGAATCCAGTATGTTTGTCTCTACACAAAGAAGCTTAATCCTAAGTGTTTCTTCTAATATGGCTGATGTTGTAATGCAAGCTGGCCTCCCCAGTGGAGTCTTGTGAAACCAAGATAATCAGCAGGCCTACTGATCACCAGTGGAGTCTTTTAATCATTAAGGAACTGTGGAGTCGCCAGGTGGAAGGTTTAGAATGTTTCAAGAAGGTTTATTGTCCACCACAGTGATTAACTACCAAACTCAGGCTACTATGGTCTTCTTTGAGTTCTTAGAAGTGTTTAAAGGTGTGTTTTACTCAAACTCCCCAGTGGAGTCGCCATTATGTTGGGGACGACAATGGGACACAAGACTAGATATAGCAATTAAGGACACTCAGAGTTTTTTCCCCAGTGGAGTCGCCATTATGGTGGGGTTCCTGTGTTTTGGCAGGTTTGGCTATACCAAAAGACAAGAGAACATCAAAACCACTTTGGGACCTCAGGATCTAGCCCTCCTGTGTCCAGAGAGGGATCTCTCTATAAAGGCAAAGGAATATATGTCTTTGAAATTCAGTTTAAGATATTAGGCTAGTTATAAGGCATAAAGGTTGTTTTTTTTTGTTTGTTTGTTTGGTTGTTGGGAAACATGAAATAAGGGTTCAATATAAGACAAAGGATCGAGTAAAGAGGATTTTAGGCAATGGGAGATATTTCAGAGAATACACGAGACCATTGGGCAATGGAGTCATAAAATGGTTTACTTGTTATTCAGTATCCAAGGCTTTCAATTGGGCTAGTCATCTAAAACAGAGGATCTTTTAAAGATGATAGTGTGGGATGAAATGATAAGTAATGAAGGTGAATGATAAGGAAACCTCCAAGGTGACCATTTAGGAAGAAAATCTAGGGACAGGGCATGCCTTAAACACCTATGATCAAACTCCTAAGGAGGCTAACTCTTCAGACAATAGGAAACATTAAAAATTTAACACAAAAGTGAAGCCTGAGATTAGAGAAAGGCTTTGAACTTTCAATGCTTTGACATTCAACTTAAGGGAACTTAGAAAGGTTTAACAGTTAAAAAATGGACCCTAGTGAGACAGAATCAGTTCTAGATCTCCCAGTATCCCAATTCTTTCAAATAAAACCGTACAAGAACATCAAAATATCTACCCATGTCTGAGCAGTGGCATAACCAACTAATATACCGTCCATGCAAGGGTATATCCTAATATCAGATCACTGGTTCTTATCAGAGAAATGAAATGTAATGATTTACAGAAGGAGAACAGAGACAAAGATAGAACACATCACCGCTTCTTTAAATCGGAATCCAAAGAAATTTTCTTGTCATATTAAAGAGCAACACCAGTCATATACAACATTGTCCAACAGCTTGATATTCAGTCTGAGATCATCTCCTCAGCCTATTTTACAACTGATACACCGAACTCTATCTCAAAGAAACAGCTTACAATTCACAGATATCCGATCAACAACCTTTACAATGTATTTTTCTTGATTTCTTATAGCTAAAGAGAGGCAGAGGAGGTAGATGGAACTTTAAATGAAACATTAAAACAGAAGTAGAAGGGAGCTCGAGGCCCATTTTGTCTTAATATCCATGCATTGACTTTCAGTACTCTTTGGATGAAAGAGTGGTCTTCGACAGGCTGATCATAACTTCATAAGTATGTTCTTTGATGTAATTTTTAGTTGTAGTACTCTGGGACAAGAAAAGGCAGATAAAATGACTTGTAGGCCTGCCATACTATGTAACAAATGCTCTGGAAACATTAGGACTTTCTGTCAGGGTGGAAATCTTCTCAGGAATGTTGATGGAGAATAAAATATTATGGGAACTCGTCCTTTCTTGGGAAAGAACCTTCTGCTGATGTGAAACACTGATAAGATTGTTTTTTGTGCTTTAGGCCTCATTAGGCCTTCTGTGTTAATAATAAGGTCTTCAATCTGGTACACTCACCCTTTAAACACTGAATTAAAGCTTTAAAGCTTCAATAATGGGCATTAAACCTCTTTGATCCTTCACTGATACTCTTTGTCGCTTCATTGACTGTCTCTGCCTATTGATTGCAAGTTCCATGACGCTGGGGTTTTTTAACAGAGTTAATAACACTGATATTTTAAAAAATACATGTTTAAAACCCCTCTCATGAGTCTTTTCTATTATCTCTGGCTCGGAATAAGCATTATCTGCGCTCTGTGTCACTATGATCGTGATTGTGAGCAATAACGGTTTTCACCGTCTGTGACCCTACAAAATACAAAAACATGTTAAGAAATCCATGCGGGAGTGGAAGTGGACGCTGTGGAGGACTAAGGAGATGGCAGCACAGCAGTGGAAACAGTGGTTGTAGTGGAGAAAACGGTGAAAATTGCTGCGAAATGGTGAAAATATGATCAGATGAAGGTCTGGTGAAAAGATGATTTTGGACCCCCCGATTAGATTAGATGGAGGTGATCGACGGCGGAGATTTGCTGGTGGAGTGGCTTTAGAAGGTCAGACAGAGAAATTATAACTTTAGTGTAAAACATAAAGTTAAACCTTTGGGCGAATTACAAAGGAAATGTATGAAAATGAAATTAAATTGGGCTTTTGAGTGGTGGGACCCGCAAGGGCGGAGGGTGAGGAGTGTGGACCGTTGGATCTCAAGAGGTGATCAATGGTTGAGATGCTCCAATGAAGTCCTTTGGAGGTCCGATGGAGAAAAGATGGACGAAGACGCGATGCAGTATGGGTCGTAGATCTATACAAATCAAGGGTCAGGATCTTCGGATGGGCTTTAAGAGGCAGAAAAGGGGGAAGTGGTTTGTAGGAGAAAACAACTGTTTTCGTGCTGCTTGAGAGTGGTTTTGAAAATCTCCCAAAAAAACGCAATATTGCTTGCCGCCCGACACGTGGAAAAACAAAACCGCCCATATCGCGTGATTTCAAACTGTTAAAGTTCGAACGCCAAAGTTACGCGATATGCTTCTTGACCGTTGGATGTGGGGCGATGAGATCTGACAGTGGAGGTAGCAGCACGATAAAGGAAAGATGCACGGTCGGAAGTGGGGGGCCAAGTCAGCGGCAGTTTTAATGTGGGTCGTCCGATTTGGTAATGGACGGTCAGGATCAAAAGGCGGAGCGCTAATGTTCCAATGGGGAAGATATTATAATAGATAGGTGGAACAAATCTTGACCATTAGATCCAAGGGATGGACGGCGGAGATTTCACAGAGGAGGCGGAGGCAAAGGTCAAATGAATGGGCGGGAGAAAAGAGGGTCGTTGGATCTTATCAGATGAACGGTTGAGATCCAATCGCAATCGGAGAAGGCAGGGGCCAAAACTCCAATGGTTGATGTTGCGATTGCGCGTGGGCCGTTGGATCAAGGCGAGATCGACGGTTGCGATTGGATCGGAGATCGCCAATCAGGGAACACACGGTGGCACTTAAGAATTGGTGCGATTGGCGGTGATGCGATGTAGCGCAGGTCGTCGGATCATTGAGGGATCAACAGTGGAGATTGCAGCGGAGGGGTAATGATGGAGGGAAAAGGAGCGGAGAGAGATCAAATCTTGGCCGTTGGTTCTTGTGGGTTCAACAGCCAGGATTGCATCGGAGGATCGCCAATAGGGGAAAAGGAAAAGTGGAGCACTAAGACTTTGCGATTGGGCGATGGTGCAGTGGTGCGATGGCCGTTAGATCTTTACAGATTGATGGTTCGTATTGCGTCTGCAACCGATAGAACAAAATATTCTCGCATCGGAACTTTTCTATTTAACAAAGAAATGCGCCCGCGACCAATCTTCCGATTGCGATTGGCACCTGGTCTTGGCGCCGGTTGTATGCGGAGAAGGGACTAGGGCTTAGCCGAAAGGGGCTTAGGCCTATTATATGGTAAAAAATGGGTTTTTGGGCCTAAAAACAGAGTTTTAAAGGCTGAACAGAGGTTCCGGTATGGGAATAAAGGGGTTTTTAAAACAAATGAAGGGATTCACAAGGTTTTTAAAGGGGAATTGGGTGATTTAGATGTCTTAAGCAGGGATTTTGGGGGTTAAAGGGGAAATTTGGAGAAGGGAAGAGAGGATTAAAATGGGGAATTTGCAGGGATAAAGGGAGCAGATGTAGGCTTTCCTTGAGCACAATTTTTTCATAGACAGTGAGGCTTTTTTGATGGAAACAGCAACGAATATTTTTTCAAAGGAAAAAGGCACATAGAGGCTTCAAGAATGAGAGATTTTTCAAAGGAAATGTATCTCTTGAAGGCTCAGAAAATTATTTAGCCACCTGTTTGCTTTGACAAAAATTTATAGGTGGCTAACATATTGTGCCTCAATAAATTTGTGGGGAACAATTGCAAGGTTCAAAAAATTCTGTCAGAATTGGATGAGGAAGGCTCACTTTGGCTCCGACTCGAACAGGTCCTTGATACTCAAGAAAGACATCTTTGTGGCTGCACGATCAAGGAATTCCTCATCAAGTGGAAATACACCCCTCCAAAAGATGTGACATGGGAAACAATCACTATATTTCAACAATTTCCACAACTTCATCCTTGAGGACAACGTTTCTTTTAATGGGGGAGAGCATGTTAGAGTCCAACCCGAACCCCTTTATTTATGTAATAAGCCCAAGGGGTCTAATCAAAGTCATATTTAATTAGTTGAGTCAATAAAGTCCTTAAGAGGTTATCCACATTAATAATAATTGTAAGTGGTTGGCCTGCATTATAGAAAATGGAGCACAATTAGTTATAAATGGTCCATTGTTAATAAATAAAGTGGTTAACCTAAGACCACTAGTAGTTAGGGTTTTGGATGCCATTGAGCTATAAATAGTCTTAGATAGTAAGGGAAGAATCGTAGAGTCTTATTGTATTTGAGCTTTGCTATGTTGGAGGTTTCCTCCTCAAATAGGCAAGTGAACATTGTAATCTACTTCTGAATAATAAAATAACTTTGCATCTCGTCTCAATTCATGTGATATTTATATTTTTTCTAGCAATATTATCTCATATTTTTGGCATTTTTTTATTCTCGTAGCTCAAGTCCATAACACTATTGCATTTCAGAAAAGTTGAATTTCCTCTTGTACTAAAACTCATCGTGTTCCATCTTTAAGCCTAATCAAATACTTAAGTAAAACGTTGAAACTCAAAACCTCGGAACAAAATTTTAAAGGGACGAAATCCTCAGTAAGTTGACAAGATAATTTCAGGTAGTTACTTTAACAACCAAAGATTACTTCATCCTTATTCCAAGAAGATAAAAGAACTCAAAATTAATGGTCTGATGAACTAGGTCGAAGAATCCTAGAGACTAAATAAATTTTCACAATATGATTAATTCAATGAATTGTTTGTGTCATCATGGATTGTTTGTGTAAGAACCATCTCAAATAATAAAGTCAAAGCACAAATACCACATAATGGTACAAGCATAGAATAAGCATATTCTCTCAAGATTTTCGCAATGGATTTATATGCAAATGATATGCCTTGAAATAAAGAACTAATGTATTACAACATAGGTCTAAGTCTCAGGCTGAAAGTCTAACATATACAAAAGCTCGAACTATGTTGTACAATCCCTTGAAGAACAGAAAAATTTGTCTTAGTCGTATCCAGATTAGAGAAGTTGAATTTTCCTAAGTAGTTGGACTAGTGTCTAAGGTATTTTATCTGAATATTAATCACATCATAGTGATGAGATGTTTGTGTGGCCTAGAAAATACAGACCAACGAACTCATTTACTACTTGGAACTGGAATTATGTGCCATCTCCTATGGTGATTTCATTTGAAAGGATTATTTTGAAATCTCAAGGAGAGGAAACTTTTGCAAAATATCCTTGCATTAAAAAGATGTCAGTGAGATTGACAAACGATGAGTAAAATTGTTTAGAAAACCTTTGTATATATGCCATTATAAATTTGGCAACATTGTTTGAACTCAGAGGGTTTGTCATGAAGAAGACAACTTATTGAAAGATGTTTGACTAACATCAAGATGGAAAATTTAGGGTTCTAAAGCTTAAAGTCTCTTGGATATGGAAAAGAGAAATTGCAAGTCTTGCAAAATTAGGGTTTGTAAACCCTAGACTAATTTTTGAAGGGGTAATGAAGACCTAGGGTTTGAGATAAAACCCCAGCTAAATGTTTATGTTGAAAGAAGAAACTGTAACCGTAGCAAGGAAGGAATTCCATCATGATAATTATGTAGGTGAATCTCAGATGGATGCAAGAAGACTAAAGATCAAGAGGGAGTTGATTTTCTTTTCAAAATATAAGTATTTGTATCTCTTTTTTGAATTATACTATTGTTGTTTTTACTAGTTGTTGATCGTGTCTTTATATTATGTGCTTGGTTGTAATTTTTCTTCATGGCCTCCTAGTGAGAATTGCAGCTACATAGTGAAGGCTGTCAAAAATTTGACAACGAATGAAAGAAATGGAAGAATGAAGCAAATCATGTGACAAGAAGACTTTTCCTAAACCATGAGTTGAGTTGATAATAATTGTACTAGATGAAATCCAAGCTTAGAGGGAGCTTTTAGATCAGCGAGTTTGAAGTATGCAGCTTAGACAAAAGCGAGTATTGAACATAAAATTATCTTGGTAAAAGTGAGAAAATTATGAAGTCATGTACACTTATATTAAAATTTATTTCTATGATTTATGCTGGATGCAAAGATCGCCTTATGCGATGAAAGAAGTGTAAATAAGTGTTACCTCAAGATTGTGAGGTACATGAAGAAGTCTTATACTTGCAAGCAAAAAGAGGGCAATGTACAAGCTCCTCAAATTTGACACACTTGGATTGGTGGATCAAGGTTTTGATTTGTCTCTAATAAAACCTAAAGGGCTCCTGTCAGAGGGAGCAATCAGAGAGCCTTGTTTTAGGTTCATAGGGAGTTGACCTCAGAGTCTGAGATGATGGATTATCTTTAACATGGTCAAACTAGATAACTAATATGTTGGAAGATAACAGTGGCAGAGGGAGCAACCTGAATTACCACAACTAGATATGTCTCAGTCTGAGAAGGAGGACCCAGTCAGGGTGACTAGAAAGCATCTGTGAAGGGAACATATCAGTTTATGATTAAGCCAAGGTATGTTTCTCATCATGTGTTGGAGTACCAACATGGTATAGTTAGTAAAGGCAAAGTCGAGTGTGATGTGAATTTTTTCTCAAATAAGTATAGTTGCATATTTTGATTGGGAAGAGAGTGTTGAAGACAGAAAGAGTTCACCAAAATATTGCTTTTGTAGGGCCCTGTTATAATTTCCTAGATGAGCATGAAGAAGTCGTCTGTCGCACTCAATATGGAAAATGTCGAGTATATTACAGCCGAATTGGCAAGTTGAGAAGCAATATCAGTTTATGATTAAGCCAAGGTATGTTTCTCATCATGTGTTGGAGTACCAACATGGTATAGTTAGTAAAGGCAAAGTCGAGTATGATGTGAATTTTTTATCAAATAAGTATGGTTGCATATTTTGATTGGGAAGAGAGTGTTGAAGACAGAAAGAGTTCATCAAAATATTGCTTTTGTAGGGCCCTGTTATAATTTCCTAGATGAGCATGAAGAAGTCGTTTGCTGCACTCAATATGGAAAATGTCGAGTATATTACAGTCGGATTGGCAAGTTGAGAAGCAATATGGCTTCAAAATATACTTGTAGGATTATCTTGATCAGGTGTTGGTGACGACCATGATGGAGGTCGACACACATTAGGATCAAGTACCACTTTAATCAAGACATAGTGTTGAAGAGAGTTGTGAAGCTCCAGTATATCTCCATTGATGAGAAGATAGTTGATATTCTTACAATCTCTCTTTCTAGAGCGAAGTTTGTGTACTTTCAGGGCAAGCATGAACTTGTGAAGAATGCCTCTCTCATTAATAAGATACCATTATGGATGGACATTCTCCCTGTGTCTTCACAACCTTGGTTGTAGAATGGTCTGATATTCTTCCTATGTTAATATGACCTTGGTTGAAGAATTTATCCCTATGTCATTATGACCTTCGTTGGAAAATGGTTTGAAAAATTAGATAGCATCATGGACTCACATTCTTCCTGTGTCTTTATGACCTTGGATGAAGAATGGTTCAGTGAACTGACATTCTTCTTGTGTCACTTTGACCTTAGTTGGGGAATGGTCTAATAGAAGACATTTTCCCCATGTCACTTTGACCTTGGTTTGAAGAATGGTCCAGCAAAGGATATTCACACCTTGTTTGTTTTTCCTTTTACAGTAATCCTAAAGGTTGCTCAGATGAAGCAAGATCCTCTCGTCATCATGCTCGGATCTCTTTCTAGTGTGAGTTTGTTTAGCATTGATGGGGCCTCTAGTGTTTCACCTAGACTACATCTATAGTTGTTTGATGGTGAACCGTGATTATGTACGGTTGATGTTGGTGATTATGATATTAAATATGATACTTATCTTAATCTTGATCTTTCCTTGGATAATTTGTCGACTTAAGATCATATTGATAGTTATTACGAATACATCCCTAGCTAAGGAGTGTTGAAGTTTGTAGCTATAGTCGGTCTTCATATTAAAATATTTTTAATATGGACCGACATTCTTCATGTGTCAGTTTGACTTTGGTTGGATAATAGTCCTAGAGGCCACTTAGATGAGCAAGAGCCTCCCAGCATCATGCTCGGATCTCTTTCTAGAGTGAGCTTGTTTATCATTGATGAGGCCTCTGGTGTTTCCCCTAGACTACTTCTATAGTTGTTTGATGGTGAACTGTAATTATATACAGTTGATGTTGGTGATTATGATATTGATGATTATGATGCTTATCTTAATCTTGATCTTTCTATCGAGAATTTATCAACTTAATATCATCTTGATAGTCATTATGAATACCTCCCTAACTAAGAGGGAGTGTTGAATTTTGTCGCTATGGTCAGTCTTCATATTAAAATATTTTTATCATTGTTGCCTGTTCTTCGTGACCTTGTTAAAAAATGAAATTTTGAATTTTAGTTTTTTGCTCCACAACATGTCCTAGTCGGACCTCAAGACATCAAGTCGGCCCAACCCTTCATGGCACTCAAACATCAAGACATCAAGTCGAACTATTGATTTCTGTTAATTTTGGGCAACTAGGTCCAAACTCCATGTTGCAATGCTCATATGACAATGGTCATATTTTTGTTGGATTCCTCTTTCGGAGAGGTGCAAGATTGATCTAAAGATCATCTTGATTGGATGAGCAGAACATATATTTTGAATTTATTTTCCACACATGTGCAAGGTCATTTGCTCATCACACATTCTCTCATTGTGATCTGATTGGTTCGATAGCCTTTGGAGGCCTTTTCCCTTCACACATGTGGAGCTGAATTGTTGTTTTCTGCGGATGTGTTTAAGGCTTTTTGCTACAGCGTTGACCAGTGTTGACCGTGGTCAACCCTTGGTCGTTTCACCTCAAAACTCTGCCAAAAATCTGATTTTGAGAGGTCGTATTGTTGGGCACTGAAATCGATGAAATATGAGTTATTTGACGAAAGCCCTAATCTGCTGCATTGACTTTTCTTTTGATGTCTTGCGTTGACTTTTTCTGTGTTGACTTTGGGTTGACCAGCGTTGACTTGTGATGAGCTGTCTTTGAGGGTTGTGGGTGTGACACTTGGAGCATTAGCTGGCCGAGAAATACTTTGTTGGTTGAAGCATCATGTTGATTGTCGTAATGCAACAATATCTCATGTCTTTGCTCGACAAAAGGAATTGTAAATCTGATATATATTTGGCTTGTCTTCTATTGATCTATTATTGTGTTCTATCAACATTTTACTTTCATGTTTATGTGATTTCTATTTTGTATCGGGCCTAAGAAAGATTGAAGTAAAATTGCATCAAGCATAGAACACAATGGTTATCTAAATTTAACATGGAATCGGAGCGGAGGTGAAGAAAAAGTCCAAGCTAGTGTTAGAAGCAATCACTGAAGGAAGGAATCCTATTAAGGACAAATGGCCTCCTCAACCTACAAGTGTTTCAAGGCTAATGATAAATTGACTGATAAGTCTGATTATCATGCATGGAAGATATCCTTGGATTTGGTGCTAGAAGATCAAGATGTCATGGACTATGTGCAAGGGAATATTCAAGAGCCTCCATCAAATGCAGATGCTGCCACAAAGACGAAGTATAGAAAAGGGGAAATCAAAGCAAAGATGATTATCCAGGATTCTATTCATAGGCACTTGGTTTCTTACATTTCTGAGCTGAACACAACTAAAGAGATGTATGATAAGCTAGTGAGCATGTTCAGGGCCAGCAATGCTAATCAAATCATTTTCTTCAAGAATCAATTGAAGAATATCAAGAAGGGAAAGGATGAATCTATTCAATCCTATTTTATGAGGTTCACTGAAATGAGGAATAACCTCCTATCTATTGGAGAAGAAATATCTGATCAAGAGATGGTTCTTATTGCTCTTGGAGGTCTCCCCCGTGATTGGTATGTATTCAATACCACTATTCTTAATAATAATGTGATTCCTGATTTTGATGAAATATTGACAAGATGCACTCAAGAGGAAATAATAATGATGGAATATGCCTCTAATTGAAATATAAGTGACCCTACTACCTTCGTCGCTCATGCAAAGAAGAAAAGAAATCATGGCCCAAGAAATCAAAACCATGGTAGATCGGGGCCCAAAGGAAGGGAAGATGTTACAATTGTAACAAGTTTGGTCACTATGCAAGATAGTGCCCTAATAGAAGGGACTCTCCCAGGGATGATGACAACAACAACTCAAGAGGGAATGGTGTTGAGATTCAACAAGATGATGAGCTTCGTGAAAATTAAGCACCTTCACTAAGTGGGGCCCGCGGGCTATTTTTAGGTGTATGTCTATTTTTAGACATGGTGAGCATATTCTATAAGTTGCAGGATGCTATTTGTAGATGGTTGATCAAGTTGGAAAAATATATGAGATTCTATTTTTAGAATATTGGGCGAAGTCTATTCATAGATCGCTAATCTAAAAATAGATGCATGTCAATTATTATTAAACCTTAATAATAATCCGACAATAAATATCAACTTATTCTCTTGGAGCACTTTATTTCAGTGAACAGATTTGGAAAATCAGTGGGTTGGAGGAATTACACAATTGTTAGGGTGGTTGGTGACTCGTGGATGGAGGAGTCAGTTATAACTGATATTGGCAAGTTGTGACAGAGTTGGAAGAGTAGTTATGGGAGTTGTTATTTAATTTAACTCAGTTAAGTGAGTTAAACTCAGTTGTGCTAGTTGTATCTAGTTCTAACTGAAGATACACTAGTGAGAGTTTAGTGAATTAATTATTTAATTAATTCACAACTAGAGACACACTTGCAACTGAACAAATACAGTAGTTAACTACTTGCATGTCAGTTCCAGTGGAGACCTAGTGGAGAGATGGGTGAAAGGGTGAGATTGACTATCTGTTGTGACTATAGTGATGCATTCAATGCATCTAACACACATTGGAGATGCCAATGAGGATTCTGCAGTCAAGGCAAGGCCAATTCGAATTCATTCAGGGGTCTTCTTTAGCAAGGATTGAACAGTGAAGGCAGGTTGTCAGGAGGCAAGAAATTGGTGCATAGATATGCAAAATTCTGCATGACAGTGTGTAATGATTGTTGATTGTACTAAGAGCTTGATGTACTAAGATTGTATGAGATTATTACATGATCCATTGATATACATAATATATGATAGTTGGGGTTTTTAGCTTTAAGCTTTCCCATTAAACAACTGTGTTTATGTGCGATTGATTTTGCTTCATATGTGTTTTGCAATTGGCGATTTAATTTCCGTAAAGAATTAAGTGGAAGGATTTTGTATTTAACATAAGTTAATTTGTTAGATCAGGGAACTCTGGTAATATACATGCATCTTGTATAATTTCTACATGGTATCGGAGCAGTGTTAATCACTGAAGATTGCAATCTTCAAGCGGTGTTGAGTTTTGTGCTAGTGGAACTCTGGTAATATACATGCATCTTGTATAATTTCTACATGGTATCGGAGCAGTGTTAATCACTGAAGATTGCAATCTTCAAGCGGTGTTGAGTTTTGTGCTAGTGGACAATTCGAATTTGTTGCAAGAATTTCTTGGTGCGACAAGCAACGGTCTGAAGGAGTTCATCAATAGCGATGTTCCTAAGCCTACTTCTAGCAATGTTGCATTACTTGACGCATGGAAAAAGAAAGTAGCGAAGACAAGAAGAATTCTATTGGAAGGTGTGAAGGACCATATTGTGTTAAGACTTCACAGGAAAGCCACTTCGTTTGCAATGTGGAAGGCTTTGACAGATCTTTTCCAAAGCAGTAGCGACCATAGGAAGTTGGCGCTGAAAGATAAGATCAGAAAAATCAAAATGGAGAAGGGCGACGGTATTCCAAAATATCTCACGAAGTTGGTCCAATGTAGGGATGAGCTGGGGAGTGTGGGAATCACAATTGCGGATGATGACTTGGTGAGCTTGGCTCTCCTTGGGCTACCGAAGAGTTGGCACAGTTATCAAGACTTTGTCAATGGATAGGAGAAATTTCCGGATTGGGAGCGACTTTGATCGGATCTAGTGCAAGAGGAGATAAGGCGAAGTACCAGGGATGGATCTTCATCGAAGAATGATGATGTAGAGAATTGCGCTTTGGCTGCCAAAGCGGGGAAAGAGAAGGGGAAGAAATCCCATCCAAAATCCAAGGCTAAAGGCAAGAAGTTGGATTTGTCCAAAGTGAAGTGTTTCCACTGTCACGAACATGGGCATCTCGCCACTAACTACCCACAGAAAAAGAAGAACAAGAAAGTTTTTGGAGCTGCACCGGGTGAGGCCTTTGCCTCGCAATTTGAACTTTATTTCTCTTTGATCGCATGCTTGGTTTCAAGTGCAATGGGATTAGTGTGGTATCTTGATAGTGGTGCTTCCTTCCACATGACGGGAGACAAGGAGTTGTTTAGTGACTTGGAGGAGAAAGATCTCCAAATGCATATTGAGATGGGCACCGATGGTAGATATAGTGCGACCAGCATTGGAACTATTACCTTTGAGAGAGAGTCAGGTAAACCATTTCTGTTGAAATATGTTATGCATGTTCCAGGTCTGAAGAAGAACTTGGTCTCGGTCTCGATGTTGGAGGACAGAGGTTATGACGTTGTTTTCAGCGAGAGAAAATCTTTCTTACGACATAAAACAATGGGTCAAACCAAGAGGATAGGGATTCAAATTAATAATCTCTACACGCTGGAGGTAGATCGTTGCGCTGCAATGATGGGCAAAGCAGAAGAAGTGGTGAGCTAGGATGAGGATGAATTATGGCACAGAAGATTGGGCCATTTTCACCATGGCGCCTTAAAGATTTTGCAGCAGATTTCTACTGGACTTCCCAAGGGTACTCTTGCGCAGTCAGATCAGTGCAAGCGATGTATTATGGGTAATTTTGTGAAGACCACCTTTCATGAGAAGGAGAACCATGCTTCGGTGATCCTAGAGAGAATTCACACAAACATGTGTGGACCTTTCTCGGTTGCTTCAACAGCGAAACACATGTATTATGTCATATTTGTTTATGACTATTCTCGTAGACGCTGGATCTTCTTCATGCAGAAGAATAGTGAAACATTCTCAAAGTTATGTGAGTTTAAAGCATTGGTGGAGAAGGAGTCGGGGAAGCAAGTGAAGGCTCTGCAGAGCGATAATGGTGGTGAATATATCTCGAACGAATTCAAAGACTTCTGTAGCAAAGAAGGAATTCGAAGAGAACTCATAGCACCTCATAACCCACATGAGAATGGGGTCGCAGAGAGGAAGAACAGAATGATCGTGGGTGTTGCACGAGCTATGCTGCATGACCAGGGCCTGCCAATGCACTTGTGGGCAGAAGCATGAAAAACTGCGGTTTATGTGCAAAATCGTTGTCCTCATAGAGTACTCGGCATGAGTAAACCTGAAGAAGCTTTTACTGGTAAGAAGCCTGATATTTCTCATTTGAAGATTTTTGGCTCATCTGTTTACATTCATGTGACAAAGGACGCCAAGAAGAAGCTAGAGCCGACTGTAGAAGTTGGGACATTTTTTGGGTAGACAGAAACACCCCATAATTATCATGTGTACTTTCCAAATAGTCAGATGACTACGGTGCGACGGGATATAAAATTCAATGAGAAGAAAGCCATGAAGTTGTCGCTTGAGAAAGAGTTACACTTGCATGCAGAGGATGAACTTCTTGTTCCCAAAGATGAGCCTCAAGATGTGGATCAGCCACAGGAGGAGGATCATGGAGTGGAGGAGTCCACTCACGCGGATCCAAACAACAAAACAGGCAGAAGGCATACCACAGCAGCTGAGAGGCTGAAGCTTGATGCG
Organism: Pinus albicaulis; assembly: GCA_034641835.2. Taxonomy (NCBI): domain Eukaryota; kingdom Viridiplantae; phylum Streptophyta; class Pinopsida; order Pinales; family Pinaceae; genus Pinus; species Pinus albicaulis. The sequence continues at coordinate 19,359,389 of CM076578.1, read as the reverse complement.
GCACAAAACGTAGGAGTCTCTACATCACAACGCAGACAGAGACAGTCACCTAACCGATTCACTGGATACATGGCTCTCATGAGCAAGTGTATCATGACAGAGCCATCTTCTTTTGAGGAAGCAGCACAGAAGCCCACATGGGTAGATGCCATGGTGGAGTATGACTCCATTGTCAGAAACAATGCTTGGGCGATTGTTCCAAGGCCAGTTGGTAAATCAGTGGTAGGTTCAAGATGGATCTACAAGGTAAAGCAAGTTGCTGATGGGAGCGTCAAGAAGTATAAAGCAAGATTTTTTGCCTGGTGCTTCTCACAGATCGAAGGGATTGATTATGAAGAAACCTTAACCATTTGATGGTATTCTTCATATATCATCTTCTCGTCATGGGTTGGCATATTCATCTGATAGATGTGAAGATTGGGTTTCTTAATGGGATCATTGAGGAAGAAAATATATCGAAGATTTTAGATTTTAACGCTATCAGGCATTCAAGTAGATTTGTAATAAGCGAAAATTACCGCTTGGTACAATAATGTGACGACAAATTTATTTCATCGACTTGGCCTTTCTAAGAGGAGATGGATGCAATCCTATACTAAATTGTGGTGGAGGGTAAGATTTTAATCATTGTTCTTTATGTTGATGATTTAATACTAACGGGTGATGAGCAGTTGATACACTCATGCAAGGAAGATCTTGCAAAGGAGTTTGAGATGAAGGATTTGGGCATCCTTCATTATTTCCTTGGATTGGAAATATGGCAGCAAGAAGGTGAACTGTTTGTGTCTCAAGGCAAGTATGCTCGAGAGATACTTGGTAAGTTTCACATGCAGGACTGCAAGCCCATGGATACTCATCTTCCAGGAAATTGGAGGAAAGAGGATGCTACATCGGTAGAGGTAGTGGATGCTACCGTCTATCAACAGTTGGTGGGTTCACTTATGTATTTAGTTAATACAAGACCAGACATATGATATGTGGTGAACTAGCTTAGTCAAGCGATGGTTAAGCCTACCAAGCTCTTTTGGAAGGCAGGCAAGCATGTCCTGAGATATCTCAGGGGCACATCTGAGTATGCCTTATGGTACAGAAAAACGGATGAGGTGAAGTTGCATGGCTTCACGGATGCAGATTAGGCAGGCAGCCCAACGAATAGAAAGAGCACATCAAGAGGGGTTTTTAGTATCGGATCTACAACAGTTTCTTGGTACAGCAGGAAACAAAGATCCGTGGCACTCAATTCAGTGGAAGCAGAATACATGGCAGCAAGTCAAGCTGCATGTGAGGCTATCTGGATGAGGAAGATCCTGGTCGGTTTGTTTGGTTCTCAGTTAGATCCTACAGTGATACATTGTGATAATCAGAGTTGCATTAAACTCTCAATTAATCTTGTGTTTCATGATAGATCTAAGCATATAGATATCTAGTATCATCATATCAGAGATTCTGTGCAGCGGAAGATCATGTTGCTTCAGTACATTCATACAGAAGATAAGGATGCAGATATTCTGACGAAGGCGCTCACCAGGAGAAAATTCAAATACCATACAAACAGGATCGGGGTGAAGGATAATCACTATCTTGTTGAGAGGGAGTGTTGAGATTCAACAAGATGATGAGCTTAGTGAAAATTAAGCACCTTCACTAAGTGGAGCCCGCAGGCTGTTTTTAGGTGTATGTCTATTTTTAGACATGGTGAGCATATTCTATAAGTTGCAGGATGCTATTTGTAGATGGTTGATCAAGTTGGAAAAATAGATGAGATTCTATTTTTAGAATATTGGCCGAAATCTATTTATAGATCGCTAATCTAAAAATAGATGCATGTCGATTATTATTAGCCCTTAATAATAATCCGACAATAAATATCAACTTATTCTCTTGGAGCACTTTATTTCAGTGAACAGATTTGGAAAATCAGTGGGCTAAAGGAATTACGCAATTCCTAGGGTGGTTAGTGACTCATGCATGGAGGACTCAGTTATAACTGATAGTGGCAAGATGTGACAGAGTTGGAAGAGTAGTTATGGGAGTCGTTATTTAGTTTAACTCAGTTAAGTGAGTTAAACTCAGTTGTGCTATATGTATCTAGTTCTAACTAAAGATACACTAGTGAGAGTTTAGTAAATTAATTATTTAATTAATTCACAACTAGAGACTCACTTGCAACTGAACAAATACAGCAGTTAACTACTTGCATGTCAGTTTCAGTGGAGACCCAGTGGAGAGATAGGTGAAAGGGTGAGATTGACTATCTGTTGTGACTATAGTGATGCATTCAATGCATCTGACACACATTGGAGATGCCAATGAGGATTGCGCAGTCAAGGCAAGGCCAATTTGAATTCATTCAGGGGTCTTCTTTAGCAGGGATTGTGCAGTGGAGGCAGGCTGTCAGGAGGCAAGAAATTGGTGCATAGATATGCAAAATTATGCATGACAGTGTGTAATGATTGTTGATTGTACTGAGATCTTGATGTACTATGCTTTGTATGAAATTATTACATGATCCATTGATATACATAATATATGATAGTTGGGGTTTTTAGCTTTAAACTTTCCCTTTAAACAATTGTGTTTATGTGCGATTGATTTTGCTTCATATGTGTTTTGCAATTGGCGATTTAATTTCCGCGAAGAATTAAGTGAAAGGATTATGTATTTAACATAAGTTAATTTGTTAGATCAGGGGAGTCCGGTAATATACATGCATCTTGTATAATTTCTACAAATGGCAGGAACAACAGGTTCAAAGGAAAAAGGAAGGCTCCCTCTGATAGTAGTGGAAATGGGAAACCTTTCATGAGGTCAAGAAATTCTAGGTACGATGAGTCTTGTATCTGCCCTCTCTACTGCATCTCCACCTGACACCCTGGATGTCCGGTTGATTGATAGTGGTGCTTCAAGGCACCTCACTGGTTATAAAGAAGATCTCTCTGATTTGGTTGAGAAGGATACTAATCTGGAAATTATCCTTGGAGATAATGCCACCTATCCCATGAAAGGGACAGGGATTGTGACCCTCCATCTATCTCAAGGTCAAGTCCTCTGATTGCAAGATGTGTTGTACGTACTTGATTTGAAGAAGAACTTTGTGTCCATTTCGGAAATGGAAGACAAAGGGTTCAAGGTGGCATTCGTTGATGGAAAGGTACTCATATTGAAGAAGAACTTCAAGGAAGCTCTTTCTACTGGTTTTAGAGTTGATACACTCTACCAGGTTGGAGGAAGTCCATTGGGGATTATGTCATGTGATACAACTCTTCAAACAGAGTTATAGCACCGAAGGTTTGAACACCATCATTACAAATCCCTTCCCAAAGCAAGGAAGGTGGTGACAGGGATACCCGAATTTAAATATGATCATGAAGGTATATGTCAGGGTTGTGTCGAAGGGAAGCATACAAGGGGACCATTCCCCTCAAATGTCACAAAGACAACTGATATCCTGCAGTTGATACATTTTGATTTATCTGGTATGATGCCCATGACATCCTTGGGAGGATGTTCCTAGTACATGACTTTTACAGATGACTTCTCCCACAAGACTTGGATATATTTCTTGAAGATGAAGGACGAAGCATCCAAATTGTTTCATACCTTCAAGGCCTTGGTGGAAAATCAAACCGAGAAGAAAATCAAAGTTTTGAGGACCGACAATGGGACCTAGTACGACAAATGAGTTCAATGAATTTTGTAGATAAGTTGGCATTAAGAAGGAGACCACAACTGCATACACTCCTGAGCAAAATGGTGTTGTTGAAAGAAAGAACAGGACCATTATGGAATTTGTCTGCACCATGCTATGTGACCAAGGTCTTCCGAAGTTTCTATTAGTAGAAGCTGCGAAAACTGTTTTATATGTTCAAAATAGATGTCTACATTCTGCTCTGGACTCCAAAACTCCTAAAGAAGTCTTCTCTGGTAAGAAACCTGATGTTTCTTATTTTAGAGTTTTTGGTTGTCATGTTTACTTTCATGTGTCGAAAGAAAAGAGAAGCAAGTTGGATCTGGAAAGAAGGGAATGTTTGTGGGCTACAGTGAAACTTCGAAGGCATACAAACTCTATGTGCTTGGTCAAACAAATTTGGAGATATGCCACAATGTCACCTTCAATGAAGATGATGCCCTCAAGAAAGTGAGAAATCTTCCTAGCTCCAAGGAAGACAAAGAAGATCAAGAAGCAGGGAAGCAAGAAGAGTCGAATGATGAACTGATGCCCGATGTTGAAGGACCTATGGATCCTATTGATTCACCTCCTTCAAATAAGAGAAGACCCTCATGGCTCAGGGATACTCTCGCAGATGCCGAGACACATATTGCCCCAAGGGGGACATTCCGTGAAAGCAAGAAGCCGAAGAGATACCAAGGGTATCTAGCAGCCATGAGTACGATAGTACAATCTGACCCTCGATGATTTGAAGAAGCGCATCAAGTTTGGAAGGATGATAGGCATGAAGAATACGAGTCCATTATGAAAAATGATGTCTGGGAAGTGGTCTCGAGACCGGAGGACAAAATATGTTGTCACCTCGAAATGGCTCTTCAAGATCGAGCATGGAGTCGATGGAAGTGCTGAAAAGTACAAGGAAAGATTTGTTGCCCGAGGCTTTTCTCAAAAAAAAGGCATAGATTATGATGATATATTTGCACCTGTCGTTCGCTATACCACCATCTAATCTATCATTTCCCTTGCTACAACGCAATGATGGAGTTTCCATCAGATGGATGTGAAGACTGTTTTTCTGCATGGTTCAATAAAGGAAGAGGTGTATGTGAAGCAACCTTTGGGGTTTGAAGTCCAAGCTAGAGACACCTATGTATGCAGGTTGAAGAAAGCCCTCTATGGGTTGAAGCAAACCCCCAGGGCTTGGTATGATAGGATAGATATCTACTTGATGAAGTTGAGCTTCACTCAAAGTAATGTCGATCTGAACCTTTATTTTAAGATTGATAGAGAAAGGCCTCTCATTTTGGTTCTCTATGTGGACGATCTCTTCCTGACAGGTGTTGACCCTTTCATTCATCAATGTAAGAGGGAGTTAGATTCCGAGTTTGAGATGAAATACCTAGGACTGATGCACTACTTCCTAGGCTTGGAGGTCTAACAGAGGCTATGTGAGATTTTCCTTTCTCAAGGAAAATATGTCGTGAAGCTGCTGGAGAGATTTGGTATGGTGGACTGTAAGTCTGTGTCGACACCGATGGAACTCAACTTTAAGAAGTTGAGTGGAAACGTTAATGGGCCCGTGCTAGCAAATCCTACCAAGTATCGACAACTCGTAGGGGCCCTGATGTTCTTAGTGAACTCCCGTCCGGACATATGTTTTGTAGTGAACACTTTGAGTCAACATATGGTTGAACCTCATCACATTCACTGGATTGGTGCCAAGAATCTATTGAGATCTTTGAAGCACAATCAACCATGGGCTAAGATACACTGCGGGAGTTTGAGACTCCACGGATATACGAATGCGGATTGGGCTGGCAGTGTGGTGGATCGCAAGAGCACATCTAGATGTTGCTTCACCTTGGGTTCTGCTTAGATATCTTGGATGAGCAGGAAGCAGAAGTCGGTGGCTTTGAGCACCACTGAGGCCGAATACATTGCAGCGAGTATGGCCTGTTGTAAAGTTGTTTGATTGTGAAATCTCTTCAGTGAGTTGTTCGGGCATGTGCTAGATACCATTGTTATCCTTTGTGATAACCAGAGTGGGATTTATCTTTCTGAGAATCTTGTGTTCCACGATCGATCCAAGCATATTGATAACAGGTACCACTTTACCTGGGATATGGTACAGCGAGGTGCTGTAAGGCTCGATCATATAGGAACTGATGAGTAGGTTGCAGATATTCTCACGAAGCCCCTGGGGAAGGTCAACTTCCTAACCTTCCGTGAGAAGCTTGGAATCGTGGAAAGACCCTATCTGAGGGTCTTGCTTCAGTTGGACTATGAGCTCTAGGAGTTCTAGGGGGCTTGGGAATAGCTTCTTGGAGCTATAAGCACATACGGAGCTAGGCTTGCCCAACCTTGTTGTGCTTCTACCCCACCATTATGATATTGAGTTGGTTCACCTCTCTTTGATCTATGCCCCGCACGCATCCTAACCATGGAGTTTCGGACTCATGGGAAGTACCTCTCATTTGGCCAATGAGGTGAGAAATGTGGATAGAGACCAATAGCAAGACCAATGGACTCATTGAAGATTGTCGTACTCTCTATGTCTATGATGGCACATGTCCAACACCTTGATCTAGGATCAAGTATGATGAGGTTCTTACCTCTAAACTGACTTCGGGTCAGTAAACTAACTTCGGGTTAGCATGAGACTCTTTTTTAGGCCAAGAGAGGTTTTTACCTCTAAGCTGACTTCGGGTTAGTTGAGTGTCATGTCTTTATAACTCACCCTTTTGTTCTATCTGAGAAAGAGCCAACAAAGCAAGTTACGGAAAGATGACGCACGATGTTTGGTAAAAGTACATGATGGCACTGATGGATGGCACTTGTGGACAGATGGAGTTCTCCCTAGTTGAGAGGGAGTGTTAATTTTGGGAAACTATGTCCAAACTCCATGTTGCATTGCTCATATGACAATGGTCATATTATATTTGCATTCCTCTTTTGGAGAGGTGCAAGATTGATCTAAAGATCATCTTGATTGGATGAGCAGAACATATATTTTGAATTTGTTTTCCACACATGTGCAAGGTCAGCAAGATTTAATGTAGGGTCACATGCCTAACAGATGTGTCACACACCCTCACTGATGGATATAAATTGGAAACTTAGAGGTCATTTGATCATCAACTCATCACACATTCTCTCATTGTGATCTGATTGGTTCGATAGCCATTGCAGGCATTTTTCCCCTCACACGTGTGGAGCTGCGCTGTTGTTTTCTGCAGATTTGTTTGGGGCATTTTGCTGCAGTGTTGACTGTGATCAACCCTTGGTCGTTTCACCTCATAACTCTGCAAAAAATCTAATTTTGAGAGGTCGTACTGCTGGGCACTGAAATCGAGGAAATTCGAGTTGTTTGACCGAAGCCCTAATCTGTTGCATTGACTTTTCTGTTGTTGTCCTGCGTTGACTTCGGGTTGACCAGCGTTGACCTGCGATGAGTTGTCTTTGAGGGTTGTGAGTGTGACACTTGGAGAATTGGCTGACCGAGAAAGACTTTGTTGGCTGAAGCATCATGTTGATTATCGTAACGCAACAATATCTCTTATCTTTGCTGGACAAAAGGAATTGTAACTCTGATCTATATTTGGCTTGTCTTCTATTGATCTATTATTGTGTTCTATCAGCATTTTACTTTCATGTTTATGTGATTTCTATTTGGTATCGTGCCTAAGAAAGATTGAAGTAAAATTGCATCAAGCATAGAACACCATGGTTATCTATGTTGGAAATATTGAGAGGGGCGTGAATCAGTATTTCTTTTCAATTATTAATTTTACCAGTTAGATCACTTAAATTTAGAACAAAAAAATAATTTCAGACGGACGGAATGGAGAACCCCCGCGCTCTTACCCTTGCCCTAGGGTTTCAAACGCCGAGTGCTGCCGCCGCTAGCTGGATCGCGCAGGCCTGGTTCTGCCGCCATGATTCTAATAGCAGGCAGACCCCTGCGAGGAGAAGAAGCGAATACCTGCCTATTCGCAACATTGCAGAAGATAAGGCGATGTCTGCAGCGGTGGGGCGATTTTTTGCAGGGAAATGGTGCGTCTCTCAGCACGCATCAGTCACGGCCACCACAGTCCTTTGGCCGTCTAACTGTGAGATGGCAGGAAGGGGCGACCTTGCCTCACCTTTTTATGGCCGCAGCCCCATTTTTCTCTACGACCATGCTAGCAGTTTTTTCACCTGGGCTACTGCTGCTCTGAACTTCCACTTGCAGAAGAAGTCTCAACTGGATCTGGAGCTGGCCTTGCAACCCAGAGAACTCGCTAAGACGACTTCGATGCCCCTTCCTGGCAGCTGGGATCCCTCTCATCCCCAGCAAACGACATTTCAGATTCAAATAATTCTTTTGACGGGCAAAACCCTGCTCCTTGAGGTGCAACCCTCATTTACTGTGGGCTATCTCTCACAGATCCTCGAGAAAAGGTTGGGGATTCCTTCCTCCCTTCTGCGGCTCCTCTTCGCAGGTAAGCAGCTTGACTACAATCTGCCTCTTTCCTTTTACAAAATTGCAAGAAATGCCACAGTGATCCTATCGCTTCGACTAAGGGGAGGTGCTGTTGGGCAATCCTCTGCCCCCAAAGGATTTTCTTATAAAGATGCAGTTCATGCACAACCTGCCAAGAATACTGCTCAACCAGCTGAGGGTCCGAAACCTTTCTTGGTGGACAAAATGGAGAAAGCCCCAGCTATTGAAATTACTCATCCTACTCTGGATGATCAATACCAGACATTTGCAGAAAAAGCCATCATTTGCAGGTTTAACGGACTATGGCCTCGTACTGCTGATCTATACCAATGGATCCGCACCAATTGGACCAACAACACCAAAGTCTTTTTATGCTCGAAAGGCTTCTTTATAGTTGCCTTTGTCTTCGACGAAGATTACCAGAAGGCCTTAACGGGGGGCCCCTGGTTCTGGGGTTCAGCCGGACTTTTCCTCACCCCCTGGTTTCCAGACTTTGACCCCTCTACTGCTGTGATCACCAAGCTTCCTATCTGGGTCAGGCTTCCAAATATCCCTGCGCATCTTTGGCATTTTGATGTCTTTCAATCAATTGGGGATACTCTTGGCCGCTTCCTGGCAACAGACACATCAAGGGCAGAGAAGGGTATATATACCTTTGGTAGAATCTGCGCGAAAATTGACATCAGCAAAGGGCTTCCAGACCAGATCATCCTGAAAGTTGGGGACTTCCATTGGGTGCAAACGTTGGACTATGAGAATACAGCCTTCAGGTGTCGTCATTGCCATCAGACAGGTCATCTCCAGAACTCATGTGCAACGTTCCTCGACAAAAAGAAGAACCTCAATCGCAAATCCAAATCCAAGAGCTGGAAACCGTGTGATAGTCCCCCTATGGATGACTTCGAGTCCTCTAGCTCTGATGAGGAGGATATTGAAGTGGAAGAGGAGAATGTGGAGCATCCAAAGGACCCGCCCTCAGATCGACCCGAGGATCCCACTGCTTCTTTGATCTTGCAGAAACGCTCTCATGAGTCTTCTTCTTCCGACTCAAATAAGGAGACTTCACCTTCCGCACAGAACAGTCTGCAAGTGGTTCCAGTCCAGCCAGATCATAATGGTTGGGTCAAAGTCAGTAAAAAGAAAGGGAAAAAATGTCGTTTGGAAGACACTGCCCATGCTGGGTAGACTCCTCAGCTTAGCGTGTTCTTCTCTGTTCTCTTTGTCACCTGTCACTCACGTCATTGTTGCTCTTTGAGAACGATGTTGATATTATATCATTTCCGGTTCCCTTGCTTTTTTAGCTTCACTTCTATGCGAGCTCTGATTGTACTATATTTCTCTTCTTAATAGATTTAGTCTTATTCAAAAAAAAAAAAAAAAAATTAGAACAAAAAATGAACAATGATGGAATAGATACTTTTATTAATTTCTTCTTTACAATAAGTAAAGTACAATAATGATATAGGGCTCTAACCCTAGATGAAGACTCCAATCTTCCAGGGTCCAACTTGTATTGTGCCAAGCACCGACTTGGTCTTTCCAAGGCTCCAACCTTGTCAATTTGAAGCACCAACCTCTAGGGCTCCAACCCCATCTGTAGTACAGGCTCCGACTTGGTTTCTTGAGGACTCTAATCCTCTAAGGCTCCAACCCTATCTTCCAAGGCACCGATCTTGTCACTATGAGGCTCCAACCTCTTAGGCTCCAACCCTCAGCTTCACTTCGTCAAAAATATGTTTGGTTATTCTTCACGGCTCCCAATGTCTTCTTCAATGAGCTCTGACAATCTTCATCTATCCCCTCACTTAGTCTCCACTTCACTTCATCAATGACAACCTTGATCGCTTCAAAAGGTGTCACCACTGCTCTTCATATTACCCAAGCTATATCTCTAAGGTCACTCCATGAGGGCTTCAGCACATCATCGTGTCTCCAAGGGTGCCTTCAAAATGTCAGCTCCAAGTATGTCTTCACAAAGCTTTAACTGTTTCAAATTCTCTTCCAAAATTCCTTCAAGGATGCTTCAAGGTATTCAATAAGGCACCCCAAGACTTCTTCAAAGTCTCTTCAATAAACTGCACCAAGCCTGCTCCACAAACTGCTTCAAGGATCTCCATGATCTTCAAGGCTTCAAAATCATCTTTTAAGATTTGTCTTCAATACACAAGATCTGTCCACTTCAAGTCTAGTATGTTGCTTCAAAATGTTCACACACTGCTCCAAGATCTACTTCAACAAATGCTACAAATTCTGCTCTAAAGATGTCAGTGGGCTTCTCCAAAAAATGTCATTAGAATGCTCTAAAATATTATTACAGGACTGCTTCAAAATATGTCACAGGGCTGCTCCAAAATGTCTTATTTAAGAGGCCTATAAAATAATAAGCAGCTCCTCTAGATTTTTTCGTCTTTACTAAAATTTATGCTCCAATGTTGTACTCAAAACTGCTCTGACTTTTAGTCTGATCCAAAACACCTTTAAAAATCCATCAAAAATTGTTCCAAAAGTCTGCTAATAGTTGTCCCCAAGAATTGCTTCAAAATCACTTCAAGAGTTGCTCAAGAAGTCTTCTCACAAGCACAAGTTGATTTCTCACTTCACACAAGTCTAGATTTGTCAATGTTCTAAGTTTACATGTCACAGATCCTCTGCCACAGGTCCAAGCACTACAGATGGCACAGGTTTGAAAATTTAGGTGCAGTTCCGAAAATTTAGGTGCAGGTCCGAAATTTTAGGTGCAGGTCTAAACCACAGGTATGAGATGAGATGGTTGCTTTTTGTACCCTAGTTTGATTGCTTCCACAAATAAGCGAGTTTTTCCTTCTTTACTTGATCCATAACATAAATAAAACCCTCTTAAAATTGTGTGTATCCTCTTCCTCAGACCATAAATGTTCTCTGTTTTTTTTCAGAGAAATTTTTTGGTTGAAATGAGGTGTTGGACATCATATTTATATAGGATTTGATTTATGACAAACAGACATGTCCTTTTGGAATGAGGCTGACTTAGTGTAGCTAAGAATAGGTCGGCTCAGGAGAAACAATTTAATATGATATCTTAAAAATTCGTTTTCTCCTAAACTACAGGGAGTTTGAGGGCAAGTGAGGACTCATTAGAAAGGGGAAAGAGTCCTGTATAAGCTAGTGAAGGAATCATTGCAACATGATGTCTCCAAGTTGTCGAAAACTAATTTTCTTTATGGCTATTCAGAATTGTATGATAGCCCTTAGGAATTTTAGTATTCCTCATGTATAAGGATATTGGGATAGAATTAGGGTTAGGGAAATTTAATTAGAACTTCAAAAATGGTCTCCAACCATCATTCATATCATCAAGTCCATCCATCATCAAGTGTGTCATTATTCATGTCATCATCTTATTAAATGTTTAGGACAGAGTTTTAAGGCTTCTTTATCAAGAGTAGGGATATCATAATATGAGGTTATGGCATATTCATATTCCAACAACAAGGTTAGTTCAAGGACTTCCATCACTAGGGTGTTATGAGCATCTAGGGAAACATTACGCATCACAAGAATTTTCCATCACAAACAATCTCATATTGACATCAATGACAACCTTGACTAACAGTCTCCCCCTTTGTCATTGATGGCAATAATCTTGCCCTTCCAACATTTTCTCCCCCTTTGACATCAATGGCAAACAAGGTGCCCAAGTACTCCCCCTATCAAGCTGCTTATCTTCATGATATTTTCTTCATCAACAATAGTTCTTCATAGGTATGTTGCTCCCCCTATCATGGTGCTCTTCCTTCTGGCAATGTTATCCATGATAGATGTGTTTTCATTTCTTCATGTGATGAGTCAACTCCCCCTGTCGGCATAAACTCCTCTAGCTCAAGAAAGATTGCTTGCTTTGTGATCAAATGGAAGACATCTTCAATAATGGTCCATCGCTGAGTAAGGGAATATTTTCTTCAATGGAGTTGCTCCTAAGAGATGATCTATCAAAAGATGATTGTCCATGTGTGACTCATCAAGAATTTCATAGGGCCCTTTTATGGATAGCTTCTGCAAGAATGATCACAAACTCCCCCTAACTGTATGCATGGTCTCCTTCTTGGCAGAGTCTTATCATCAAACATTTGGAATATCACATCTGCCAAGGATGTCTCAAATCAACAACATGTGTTGTTGGCCGGAGTGTTCAAGAGACTTTCGGATTAAACTTACTTCCTTCTCTATACTTGTGTAACTTTTTTCTTTGGCATGGTTCTAGCTTGTGTAGAGGCCCAAGTCAAGTTACAATCACGTGCCATATGTCCAATGTTATGGAAATTGAAGCACTCTATCTTGTTCATGAATAAGAAATCATGACTTCTTCTTGCAAAATTGCTTCTAGGAGATTGACGGGGACCATTATAATTGTCTTTGTGACATGCCCTACAATCTTTTGCCATGTGCCCAAAGTTTGTATAAGAATAACAATAACCAAAAAATATACTTTGGTACCTGGAGGATGGATATTGCTTTGATGTACATCCAAAATCATTCTGTCTTAGGATCCTTTGATCAAATTTATTGCCTCTTACATTCTTGATGCCATTTGCATATCTTCTTGGAGTAGGTTTTCTTCTAATGTCATCTTGACTCTTGCCTTTGTTGGCGCTGGGATCATCAACATCTCTTTCTGGCTTCCTCACATCCTTATTATTTGAAGCATTATCATTCTTGCTTGAGGGTTCACCCACATAGCCAAGACCTGATTTGTCAAGGGGAGACCTTTGATGAATTAGGATGTCATCTAGGGTTTGAGAGCTTTTCAAGTTCTTGTTCAGCAAGAACTTCCTTTTTAAGAGTGACAATTTCTCCTTTCAATTTTTCACAATCTTCATCTTTCATTACTAGTTGCTTCTTCATTTCTTCCATCGTCCTTGTTGCCTCACATGTTTCGGCCTTGAAAAGATTGATGTTTGATTTTAGTTTGAAGATTTCTTCATCCTTTTCTTCTAGTTGATATTTAAGAGAGGAGACCTCTTCTTTGTATTGACCAATCTCTTCTTCAAGATTGTTCAAGCTCCCAAGTCTTTGTTCAAGGTGGCCTGACAAAGTTTCTTCCCTTGTCTTTGCCTTATCCAATTGATTTGTCATAGATATGGCTTCTTCATGATGCTTTCTTTTGTTTTGATGAAATTCCTCTTTAATTTTGGTGAGCTCCTCATCTCTTTCTTGTACTTGAAACCTGACAAAGTCAACTTCCTTCCTTGTCGTGTCTTGGTTACCATCTTGCACTTTCTTCTTAAGTTCCTCGTTTTCCATTTTCAATTTGTTAATCTCTTCCATGGAAGCCATAAGTTTATTCAGAAGATCTTCTTCAAAGTCTTCTATATTCTCTTCATCTTCTAGGTCTCTTTTAGCCTTGTTGTCATCTCTCTTATCTTCAGTTTCCTTGATGGATTCTAGACTTCCTTCTTGTTTTCCATCATCTTATTGACTAGAGATCATTGGCAACGCTCCTTTTGAGTGAAGATCATGAAGTTTGTCCCATAGAACTTTTGCTAACGAACATTTTTCAAAATTGGCCTTCACAGAATTTGGTAACCCATTCAAAATTGCCTTCATTGCTCTTATATTGTACTCCTTGCATTCTTCGTCCATCGTGCCATTAGTAATCATTGATTTCCAAACTTCAATTCCTTGAGTCTTCAAGAAATTCCTCATTCTTGCCTCCCATATATCAAAATTTCCATCGAACAATGGAGCCTTCGCAAATTGATTGACATCAATTTCGATGGTTGAGGAAGACGCATCTTTAGGAGGATTGGAGACTTTCTTCCTTGGCTTTTCCATTTGTGTTCTAATGATCAACCTTCAAGTTGTTAGGCTTTCAGTGGAGTTACTGGCTCTGATACCAATTGTTGGAAACAATGAGAGGGGGTTGAATCAATATTTCTTTTCAATTGTTAATTTTACCAATTAGATCACTTAAATTTAGAACACAAAATGAACAATGATGGAATAGATACTTTTATTAATTTCTTCTTTACAATAAGTAAAGTACAATAATGATATAGGGCTCCAACCTGTTGACGGGAAAATTTGTCCGGCCAACAGTAGGGGATCTCCCCGGTAGAAAGTCCCAATTAGACCTTAAACCGTTTGGAGTAGGGATCCCGTCCGGAGTGTGGGTCCGGCTACCACTTAAGATGACTTCTCTTCGGTCTCAAACGAACCTGCTTGAACCTGCGAACATACACTTATTCACCTGATATAGAATACGAGATTAACGTGTTAAACATGAATTAAACACTATGTGTAGCAAGATTAGAGATAAAGCACATACACCTCAAGAGATGTCATTAGCAACACATCTTTTGTGGGGTAATTGCTTGTACAGTGGTCTGATCACACAAAAAATAGTTCTTGATGATAAGATACCTCTGCACTTCCTGAAAGATGAAACGAAATGCTAACAATCTAGTTGATTAACATTCATTAATATAACAGATAATAAGATGAACATCATTGATACAACACGGATAGCCATGACGTATAAACGATATCATGAAAAGAACAGATTCATTAATCATAGGATATTCTGAAACTGTTGAAAGAAATACACAAAGTGTTCATAAAGAAAAACACATCATAACCATAGGGTATTTTAACAAGATTCTATATTCATATGCTCAAGTGTCAGATCTTTAAATACAATGCTTGTAGCTCCTGAGTTTCCCAAAAGAAAAAGCCCTTGTACAATGTCCCGTAGGAGTATTTATAATGCCAAAATTGTCTGTTGGGTTTCCTTGAATGTTCACCTTCTTGACTTTTGGGCTACCTTGCGACCAACTCCTTCTGCGACCTGGGTAGATGATGCGACCTGCGACCTGTCCTGTTGTTGCGATTTGCGACCTGGTTCTTCTTGCTGCTCAGGACTTGCTGCTGCCGGGACGCGAACTGTTAATGTCAACCCGTTGTTCCCTAAGGAAATCCTGCCATGCCTGGTACTCTGCCGCTATGGGGGACACCAGGGGCACCTCCTCTTTCAACCTATACGCGCATTCCAAAGCGTTCGGTACTAGGGTCTCCCTCTTCTGTCCAATATGATTCGAGAGCGACGCAAGCTTGGTATAAATCCGCGCTGGAGCGGCGATGAATTGACTAAGATGCTCTTGAGATGCGGAGGGCTCCGGATCAGCTGCGGCCTGCTTGATGGGTTGCAAGAATGTTTGAATATCTTGGTTTACTTGTTCCCAGGTTTTCTCTTCCTCTAATGCTCCTAGCGATGGGATGTGGTGCAGCGTATGCATTGAGTCGATACCACTAATCAGATGGTCGTACGAGGACATCACTTTGTCCAGGTCTTTAGTCAATTTTTCTCCAGATTGCATCGCTATGCGGAGTTGAACTTTCGCATCCTGCGTGTGGATCCAGTCCCTCTTAGGCAAATTTTCAGGTGCCTGAAGGTACTGAATGGTCCAACCCATCATCCTGTCCAAAGCCTGTGAAGCCTCTTTGAGCTGATCTTGTCTTTTCCTGGTTTCCATTCGTGCTCTTGCCAGAGGAGAAACTGTTTGTTTGATGGTGAACATCTCACCATATACCTGTCTCATAGTCATCTCCAATACCTCACACTCCTTGAAAATGGCAAGTGAGACTTCATTTGCTGGCAGAGCTTGGTTTCGAAGTTGCTGGACTTCCGCTTGCAATGCTGCTCTCTCCTGCTCTGCCATCTTTTCGCGTTGCTCAGCTGTGTGTAGTCTGTTTTGTAGAGCTACTATTTCTCTACTCATCCGGGTTACATTTTCTTCTGTAGCCGCAACGAAGGCAGTACCTGCTGACGCTATCATTACCGGATTAGTCCTGGTATCCAAAACTATATCCTTACCTGTGGATACTGCAGATGATGCAGAGGGACTATGTGCCAACGACCTCCTCTTCTCCTGACGGATCTTGAACGAAAATTGATCAAATGTGAGTCTGGTCAGGTCGAACACATCTTCTTCCTGTCCCTGGGGCGATCTAACATCAGAGAGTTGTGTACGGCACAAAGGTACGTCGAGAGCAGTTACTTCAAGATCATCTAGCGTGTCATCTTCTCTTTCCTCTGTGTTCTTCTCTTCCTCTTCCTTCCTCCGCCGTTCAGCTTCTGCTGCTGCTTCTATCTCGGCCCTCTTCTTCTGTTCAGCTGCAGCTGCCTGCTCGGCGTTCCTTTGTCGTTCAGCCTCTGCGGCTGCTTCTATTTCGGCCCTTTTCCTCTGTTCAGCTGCAGCAGCCTGCTCGGCTTTCTTTTTGCGTTCAGCCTCCGCCTTGTCCAACTCTGCCTTAAGCGCCTGTTCCGCTGCAGCTTGTGCCTCTTTGTCTTCTTTTTCTTTCCTGGCCTCTTTGGCCAGCTTCTTCTTTTGTGCTGCAGTTGTACCTTTTGGGCGCGCCTCCTCATCTTCTTTTAACTTCCTCTCCCTTTCCTGCTGGGCCTTTGCTTCTGCCTCCTTTTGTTTGGCGGATGGAGTTGACCCTGTGTTGATTCGGGATTTCTGGAGCATGGATGAAGAAGAAGCTCCTAACTGACGTCTTCTGTCTTCCAAGTTCTGATCATCCAAGTATTCCTGGACCACGTCAACCCCCGGAGCAAGTTGTCTTTCAGCATTATACCAGTTTCTCCTCTCATCTTCTGCTGGGCGTTCGAGATGCTGATAAGTCCACCTGAGGTTGGCTCTCCGGCACTGTTCAGGGACCAATCTCTCTGGGTCATAGTTTCGGTGTTCAATTGCCCCCAGCTGATAACTTCTCATTGCGTCTGCTTCTGCTAGCACCTCCTTGAAGTCTTTAACTGTGAATGCACCAATAGTGAGGGGCAGAGTGGGCCATGGCTTCTTTTTTTCCTTAGACAAGATGTTGGAGAAACCATGTGACATCTGAAAGCACACCTCCTGCATCAGCATTTTGTCCGTCACGAAGCGAGGCATAACATGTGGCGCCTTGTAAGTTCCAAAGACTCAGATGAAGGTGTACTCAGGGAAAGGGAACCAGTGCGCCACTTTAACCAGGGTCTCCTTGGCCCGCCATGACATGCAAGGGGCGTCTTGGCCAAATAAATGCCTGTACAGAGCGGGAACAAATATTTGGGAGATCCGATCTAGGTCCTGTTTGTATTTAGACTCCCAGAATAATTTAAGTTGTAGATGGATTGCGCGCGTGTTCTCGGGGTCCCAGTTGTGCTCCCAGCCGTCAAACTCCACTCGGGCGCACACCGCATCTAATAGGTATGAAGCCATGTAAAATTCAGCAGGCATTCCTTCGTCCGGAGCCAATGCCGAGTTCAAGTTGGTCTGCAGCGACGTCATCAGTATGCCGGCCCAGTTAAAACGAGTCCCCTGTGTTGTCACATATTCCATAATGGTGGCCCAACTACCGTTGAAAGTGGAGCAATCTGGGCGCCCGTAAAGCCTGCAGAGCATGGCAGCAACCAATTTATAAACTTTTCTTAGGCTTGCCACTGGGTATTCCTGGTTCTTTTTCACTTTGAACTTCTCGGGCTCCTCCCACCATTGTTTAATAGTATCGACGATCGGGACGGCGTGAGTAGCAGCCCATTCTCGAGTAAAGTGCGGGTTTGGGCGCGGCAGTGAATAATAAAGGTGTGCATCTGAGCCTACCAGCGTAGTGAAAGCTCTGCCTTCATGATCTCTGATCACAAATTTCTCTGGGTCTGTTTTTTGTATTATCCAGTCTATGATCTCTGGACATGGGAATATGGCTGGATGTGCCCCCGCCAGATGTAGTTTTGACCTCTTTACCGCCAAGTATATTTCTCGGTCTGGGAGGTCTTCCGGAAATTCTTCTGGCAACTTGGCGAACTCCTGATAAATCTGGTACCACCTCATGCTGTCGTCTTTCGAAAAAGTACATAATGTATCTCGGAATATTGGGGGTGGGGACACCACCACCAGCTCATCAGTCTCTTCTGCTGTTCCCTTGTCCTTTCTCCGAGACCGCGGGGGCGCCATGTCACTAGAATCTGAGAGCACAGGTATGCACTCTATATCTTCACCTGTCAAATTTAGAAAAGAGTCCCACGATAAGAACGTGATGGCGAATAAAAATCAGTTACAATTCAGTGACAAAACCTAAATGCGTTAAAGCAAAACTGGACTGGTGAGTCGCTGGGTCGCAGATCACACAAACAGGGCCCGGGCGCGATCTTGCGACCTCGCGACCTGAGGTCGCTGGGTCGCTAGGTCGCAGATCTACGAAAACAAAGGAAAGTGCGACCTGGCGACCTGGCGACTAGGTCGTTGGGTCGCAGGTCGCAAATCTGTAAAACTGGAGAAAATTGCGACTCTGCGACCTCGCGACTAGGTCGCTGGGTCGCAGGTCGCAGATTGGCTTGC
This sequence comes from Pinus albicaulis, assembly GCA_034641835.2. NCBI lineage: Eukaryota > Viridiplantae > Streptophyta > Pinopsida > Pinales > Pinaceae > Pinus > Pinus albicaulis. Next base: position 19,340,884 of record CM076578.1, on the reverse strand, counting down.
CGGGGGTTTGGTGCGCGCGGCCTTGAACCTTTTTGCCTCCTTTCTCTTGGGAATTTGCGAGGTTTCTGGGGCCAGGGAGAGCTGTGGCATGATTTTAAAAAAAAGGGGATGATGCCATGGGGTGAAATAGCAAACAGAGAGGGTTTTGGTAATTTATGCAATATGCAATTGGCATAATTCTCAGAAAACATTAAAGCATGGCCAAAAGACAATTTATAGGCTACAAGGGGAGATGGGTTTAGTAAGAAAATCATTAGAACGGAAACAGCAGGAAGAAATGGCAACTTACCCGGGAAAAACTCGTCAGTTGAGCTGTCAGAGGCGTTTTCCTTACAAATCGCTGAATGTGAATAATGCGACCTGCGACCCCCCTTTTATAGGAAGTCGCACGTGCGGGCCATTAATGTGGGTCGCCAGGTCGCGGACTCGTCAAACCTTGAGTTTTGCGACCTGGCGACCTTGCGACCCGGCGACCTGGGGTCGCTGGGTCGCAAGGTCGCTAAGTCGCGATTTTCGGAAAATGACCAATTTGCGACCTAGCGACCTGGCGACCTGGCGACCTGGGTCGCTAGGTCGCTAGGTCGCAGTTTTCATAAGTTTATGTAATGTGCGACCTGGCGACCTGGCGACCTGAGGTCGCTAGGTCGCAAGGTCGCAATTTGCATGAATATTTACTTTTGCGACTTAGTGACTTAGCAATTTCTCTTTAGTTCTAAGGGGCTCCAAAATTTTAAAAGGGTAGTCTTTTTTGGAGGGTGTTGTAAAGGTTACAACAAATGGCGATTCACTGGACGAACTCAGAGTCTCTGCTGATGGTTAGCCTTAGTGGGGGGAGGGAGGGGCTTATGCTAACTGTCCTCTTTTACTTTGTGGTTGCCATTTCCTAGCCTTCGGTCGTCCAGCTGGGTTGCCGAGCTTGCTGGTCCGGTTGGGCGCCATTCAAACAAATTCTTTCTTCAGGTCTCCGGACTAGAAGGGTTGGAGAACTCTAGGCGGCTACCGGGTCTGGTACGATTATTTTGTCCTCATCGTGTTGCTCCGCTGCCAGCGAACCTCTCGATCCCGGCGGAGTCACTGCCTAGGAATCGTGAACGTTGCTCCGCTGCCAGCGAGCCTGGTCAGTACCCCGGCGGAGTCATTACATCACCTCTCTGCGCAGGAAGCCTTTCTCAAGCCTTTACCCTTATTTGTGTGCTGTTGCACTTATTTTGAATGTGCCTGAGGCACTTATTTAAATGTGCTCATGGCACTTATTTGAAATGGCTGTTTAGCCTGGGCGGATGAGGGATCCCGACTTATCTTACTTGCAGAGAGGTTGCTCCTGGTCTGGTATGAGGACTTTGGTTTTTCCCAGATGCCCTATCGTCGTTTTAGAGTATCTCTCTTCCCTTCTAGTCCGGTTACCATTTACACTGCGTTTTCTTTTGTGGACACCCTCTCAGCCTGGCGAGGTAAGTTCCCCTGCTTGACGACTTGTGCTTGGTAATGTGCTACCTCTAGGTGTAGAGGGCAAACAACTTCCGCCGCCTTTGAATTTATCGGGAAAGGCCTTCCATCAGCGGAGAACCTGCTGCAGTATGCCAATCTGCGTAGTTCTAACAAATCCTCCTTTAGGTTCTTTTTTTTTTTTTTTTTTTTTTTTTATAAACAAACAAAAGACAAGGAACTATGGTACAAAACCAGACAGCCCTCGAAAGGCTGTTAAGTGAAATAGTGCTTGAGGTCATGCCCGTTTACCGGGAGGACCTCGACTCGTCCATCAAGGGTTTGTAATCTGAATGTGTGGGAACCTATCTTTTCATTAATTTGGAACGGGCCTGTCCAAAGTGCTTGGAACTTGGCATGCTTCCCCTGTTCCTCATGGGCTTTATCCCACTTAAGGACCAGGTCTCCTACCTCAAAAGTTTTGTTTCCCGCGGACTTTTTATCAAACCATCTTTTGATTCGGCTCTGATGGACGGCAAATTTTTCCCGGGTCTTTTGCCTTTCTTCCTCCAATTTCAGCAAGGTGTCGATTCGGTTTTGCAAGGTGGGACACGGAGTACCATGACATTCTTGGGATAGTTGGAGGGCCGGGAGAGATAGATGAGAAGGGAGGACAGCTTCTTTTCCATACACAAGAAAAAATGGGGAGGTGCCTAAAGAGGACTTGGGAGTAATACGGTCAGCCCACAGTGCATTGTGAAGGGCATTGTGCCAATTTCGCTGGTGGGATAGGAGAGTTTTCTTAATAATACGGATAAGGTTCTTGTTAGTGGACTCAGCTAAACCATTTCCCTGGGGGTAGTAGTTTGCAGAATGTTTCAGAATAATTCCATTTTCCAGCGCAAAATCATATAACTTAAAAGATGAGAAATAAGTCGCATTATCAAAAACTAAAGAAGTCGGAACGCCAAACTTGGTCATGATGAAATGCGTGAGGAATTCTATTACCTCTTGATCGTTGATTCGACGTAACGGTATTGCCTCAACCCACCTGGTGAAGTAATCAGTAGCCGTAAGGATATACCGATGTTGTTTAGAAGAGTGAGGTATGATTTCCCCAATTACATCCAAACCCCATTGTTGGAAAGGTTCCTCTACTGCTACTGAGAGTAGTGGTGCGGCAGGCCGTGCTTCTCAGTTGGCGAACTTCTGGCACTGAATGCATTTCCGGACATATGCATGCGCGTCTCTGAAAAGAGTAGGCCAATAATATTCTGCACGCATTATCTTATGGGCAGTGGTATCCCCGGAAAAATGACCTCCAGCTGGTCCGTCATGCAACTCGGTTAAGATTTTCTGTGCTTCGTCAGTTTCCAAGCAGCGTAGCAGGACCCCATCGTGGTGTTTCTTGAATAACTTACCTGGGATCAGTTGGTGAGATGCGGCTTTTAATCTTATTGCGCGCTTCTGTCGGGCAGTAAGAGCAGGGTCCATCGTGCCTTGGGCCAGATATCTTGAAATGTCATAATACCAAGAAGGGCTATTTTGCTGGGGCACATGGTCGCTCTGATACATGTCGATTTCTTGTTCCCAACATTCTTCTTCCATTTCGCGTGTATTTGCAGCCTCTGCGGCCATTTGACATAAGCCCTGTCCTTTGACGGTATGTGCTGGTTTGAACTCTAAATCGTATTCTTGTAAACATGCCATCCAGTTGCCCCGCCTTTCGCCTAGTTCTTGCTGTACGAAGAGTGAGAGGACTGCGGGGTGTGGTACAAAAACCGTGACGTGACTTTTCAAGATGTAAGGCCTAAAATGTTTTACTGCCTTATAAACCGCATAGGCTTGCTTGTCAATTTCTGGATAGTTTAATTCAGCTCCCTGTAGGCCGGTGCTCATAAAAGAAATGGGCCGTTCATCGTTGTTATTATCTTTCTGTGTGAGGACAGCCGCAAGCGAGGAATCTGAAGCGAACGTGTATAGGATGAAACCTTTATCAAGATCTGGACTTTGGAGGGAAGGGGTTTCAGCTATAGCCCTTTTGATTTTTTCGAAAGCCTCTTTCTCTTCGGGATTCCATTTGAATGCAGCATTCTTCTTAATCATTCCCTGCAGTGGCCTGACAATTTGCGCAAAATCTGAAATGAATTTACGGACAAAATTAATCTTCCCCAGGAAGGATTGCATTGCTTTCGTGTTGTTTGGGGGCGGAATCTGAGCAATGGCTTTAGCCCGTTCCGGATCAACCACAATGCCCTGTTTAGTGATAATGTGGCCTAGCAAATTTCCCTCTGCCACAGCAAAAACGCTTTTTTTAGGGTTGAGTGATATTCCATACCTCCTGCATCTATCGAAGATTTGTAAATGATCGCCCCTGCATTTTGAAAATACAGTAACATCGTCTAAATAAACCACCACGCTCTGCCCTATTAGACCGCGGAAGGCTATGTCCATAGCTCGTTGGAAGGTGGCTCCCGCATTGATCAATCCAAAGGGCATGCGTCTGAAAGCAAAGGTTCCCCATTTTGTCCGGAATGTGGTTTTCAATCTGTCAGGTTCAGCTACCAATACTTGGTTATAGCCGGAGAAGCCGTCCAATAGGGAGAACATCTCAGATCCAGACACAGCTTTTAATATCTGTTCCATGGGGGGCACCGGGTAGTTGTCTTTGTTTGAGGACTGATTCACATTGCGGAAATCTACACACAAGCGAATTTCACCAGACTTCTTTCGCACAGGTACCAGATTCGACACCCACGTGGAGTGACGAACTTTGAAAATGATGCGAGCATCTAAAAGCTTTTAAAGTTCTTTTAGAATCATTGGCTCCAAAGCTGGATGTATTTTCCTGAGTTTCTGTTGGAAGGGTTTAACTCCTTCCCTCATGGGTATTACATGTTGAATGATACGAGTATCGTATGTACGTAGATCTTCATACGTCCAGGCAAATACATCACGATACTTCCGGAATAGCTGGGTGAAAGCCCGTGCCTCTTCATCACTACAGTCTTTGCCAAGGTTAACAACCTTAGGGTTCTCATCTGACCCCAAGTTGACTTGCCGATGAGCCAATATGGAACTTTGCACTTTGGTGTTCGGAGGCCTGCGGAATCGGTTTTGCAGATCAAACATCTTTTCTAATGATACCACCCCTTTGGGCATAATGTTCTCTCTGTGTTCCTCATTCTTTTTCTGTAACGCACGCTCATGTTCTTCCTCATCAATTGCCGCGTCTTTGAATACTTCAGCGTTGCACATAAAATCCAAAATCTGTTGATCATCATTAAACACGCGTAAATTAGAAATATTGTCTGGCACAGAGGGCCTATATACAATTTCAATAGAAAAGCCGTCCCTCAAAGGCGTGAATCTAGCAGCAGCATTGGCCAGAGTATCTGCTGCTGCGTTGTGCATCCTAAGGACATATTTTATGCCAAATGCATCAAAACCAGAAATCAAACGCCATACCTCTTGTTGATACGCCTTTAAATGTGGAGATAAACAGTGAATAGTGTTGCGTACCTGGCGGGTGATGATCTCGGAATCTCCAATGACCTGCAAACATTTTACCTTCAAGTCCAGTGCCTTTTTTAAGTCCGAGGATTAATGCCTCGTACTCAGCGGAGTTGTTGGTGCACTGAAACTCTAGCCGGCATGAGATCAGGTATTTATTCTTGTGCGGGTCAAGCAATATGCAACCAGCACCAGCTCCGTCATTAGTCTTGGATCCGTCATAATACAAGGTCCATAGGTCACTTTCTGGCTCCTTCAGGGCACTAGTCTGTGAATGAGTTTCTGCAAGTGGTAAGTCAGGGATTACTTGCTCCTCAGTGACAAAAGCTACTTCACATTGAACCTCGGGGTCTATAGGAGACTGGGGGGTTTGGTAGCATCCAAATATTGACTCTAGAAAACACATGCTAAGCTCTTCTTGTGCAAAGCTGATGGGTTCATTAATGGCGTCCAGATCAGTGACGGTGTGTTTCATGTAAGGCTCACTTTCTACCCTGATTTGATTATTCCGCCCCTTGTAAGGAAGCCACAAATGGGACCAGTCGGTGGCGAAGTAGCCTTGTAATTTGCTGGACCAATCTCTACTGAGCAATAGGCCGTATGCTTCTGGAATATCAACAACTACAATGTCGATGCACTGATGGACCCTAGAGTCTGATGACAAGCGGATGATGACATTGTTCAATTCCCCTATGGCAGGTACTTGTGATCTATCGAGTTGTATGATTTTTGCATCAGTCTTCTCCGGGCGAATGTTAAGTTTCTTACAGACAGATAAGGGCATGAAGTTTGTAGAGGCACCGGAGTCGACCAGACAGTTGTGGACATTGAAGTTGAACATCTCGAAAGACAAAAGGAACGGGGGGGTGGATCCTCTAGAGTTGGTATTAATGGCGTTCACTATGGATTGAACATCTGATCCGGCCTGCGCAGACGTATTGCTCACAGTCTTCGTAGCTGACGTATTTGCGAAAGCCTTAAGAATGAGCTCCTTTTGATTAGTAATGCGAGCCAACTCATAGAGAGAAATGTTTGCTCTCGTTTTTTTCATATCCTCAACAATGTTATAACTGGGTTCTGGTTGAGGGCTAGGCTCGGCGGAAGTCTCAGAGGACTCTGTCGGAAGTTTTCCCTTTTGACTCGTTCGGGTAGTGTTGTTGGGAAGTTTTTCCGGGGCAGATTGTTTTCCGTTCCCAGGGGGCAGGATCTTCCTTAGGAAAGCCCTTTTTTTGTCTTCATAAGACTGTTCGGGAACAGGTCCTTTGCTTCTGAGGCTATAATTCCGCCCGGGCCGATCCTTGGGAGTATTTGCCATGTAAATATCGATAGGAGTAAGGTTTTCTCCACCTCGAATTACGTCAAAAGCAAGGATAGAGGATCCTGGTTCTTCATTTGAGGACGGATTTTCATCATGATCTGAAAACTCACCCTCCGTCACATCCCCTGGAGTTTGATCATCTAAAAGCTGATTAACTACTGCTGTCATGCTACCAATCCACTGAGGGCATGTTTTCTCGGAATGGGCAGCTTGGTGAAAAGAACAGAAATTATCTTTCCCTATCTCTTCCACATTTAGAGCAGTATTTGTGTTGGACGGAGGTCGGCTAGTATTGAGATTACTTTTTCTGAAAAAAGGTTTAGGTGGTCTACTACTAGTCGTGGCTTCTGCACCTTTTCTCCTGAGGTCAGTGACTTCATTCGTTAAATGCTTGAGCGTTTTGGCCATGCTTTCAAAGTCAAGAGTATCTCTATCCCTATCAGGAGTCTTAGGAGTGGAGGACTGACCTCTTTTCGTGTTGGGTTTGTTATCATCTCGTCCTTCATGATCGATGGCTCCTATCGAAAGCATGTCCTTTTCCACAGCGAGAGCAGCCTCATAATTAGCCGTAAGGTTAGCACGGGCTTCTCGTTTCACGAAAACTGCAATATCTCTGGGCAAGGCTTTGGTGTAGTAGTCAATGGTGATTGAGTCATCCAATGCTAAGTTGGGAGGAAATTTCTGCAGTATGGTAGCGAAGCGTTGGTTGAAGTCCTTCACCTTTTCCTTTTTTTGACACTTGATGGCGCTTAGCTCAGTTAGAAGCATAGAAGGAGTTTTATCTTCTGAAAACTTATGCAGGAAAATGCGACGGAATTGCTCCCATGAAGTGATGGAGGCACTGGGGAGAGAGCGGTACCAAGTGGTTGCCTTGTTTTCGAGGGTATGGGGAAACAGTCGACATGCGACATCATCGGACTGTACTCTCATGATTTGCAGAGACAAATAGAAACTGCTAATATGATCTTCAGCCAGGGTACCCTTTTCAGGGTCGAACTTTGGTAGATGCTTCTCCGGATGCCTAGGCAAATCTTGGAGCGGGCCTAAAAGGTTTAATGGGGATTGTGCCATCCAGGCCAGGGGTTGTATTCTTCTCGCTCGCTGGTGTTGCCTAAACTGATGTTCAGATTCTCCTTCCGAACCTGAGACCGATGCTTCTGACTCGTGACGGGAGTGTTCGTCTTGGTGCCCCCCACGGTTCAGAAAATCTCTAAGATATCCCAAGTTGTTTACAGGAGGCCTCACTGGGTTTGGGTGGCGGTTGTGAGCTTGGTTTCCTTGGCCTCGGCCTCTATCCCCCCTCCCCCCGGCCCCTCGGCCTCTATTCCTATCTCCTTCATTTCTACGGGCTCTATTTCCCCCGTCTATATTTCCTCGGCCGCTGCCTGCCTCACCATCCCTGGGTGGGCGTTGTGCCTGGTTGTTGTTTTGTCGGGGTTGGTTAGGCTGGAAGTTGTGGAAAGGACCGGTGTCAGCAAACTCTTCACCCTCTTGGAGAACAGGATCGTTTTCCTCAACAGCGTGTGCGAGGTCTTCCAACATGAGGTTTATGAGCTCGGGTATAGTACTTGCAATGGCTTCGTTAGGGGTGATGTTCTCGGGCGGAGTCCTAGTATGGGTAAGGTATTCCATGATTGGAGTGAAACGTAACTGGTTGACAAGATCTCGGGCAGTTGGGCGTAAGGCTCTCAGCTGCTCCCTAGTGATTTCATAATATCGAAGCTCCCTCCCTGGAATATCTTCTGGAAGAGGAGGGCTAGTTTCATTGTTTGTGACCTCCCCTTGGGGAGTTTGTGATGGGATGTTTGTTGTGTGCTGGGAGGCTGCCATTCGGCCCTCCTTCTAGCGCCAATTCTGTTGACGGGAAAATTTGTCCGGCCAACAGTAGGGGATCTCCCCGGTCGAAAGTCCCAATTAGACCTTAAACAGTTTGGAGTAGGGATCCCGTCCGGAATGTGGGTCCGGCTACCACTTAAGATGACTTCTCTTCGGTCTCAAAAGAACCTGCTTGAACCTGCGAACATACACTTATTCACCTGATATAGAATACGAGATTAACGTGTTAAACATGAATTAAACACTATGTGTAGCAAGATTATAGATAAAGCACATACACCTCAAGAGATGTCATTAGCAACACATGTTTTGTGGGGTAATTGCTTGAACAGTGGTCTGATCACACAAAAAATAGTTCTTGATGATAAGATACCTCTGCACTTCCTGAAAGATGAAACGAAATGCTAACAATCTAGTTTATTAACATTCATTAATATAACAGATAATAAGATAAACATCATTGATACAACACGGATAGCCCTGACGTATAAACGATATCATGAAAAGAACAGATTCATTAATCATAGGATATTCTGAAACTGTTGAAAGAAATACACAAGGTGTTCATAAAGCAAAACACATCATAACCATAGGGTATTTTAACAAGATTCTATATTCATATGCTCAAGTGTCATATCTTTAAATACAATGCTTGTAGCTCCTGAGTTTCCCAAAAGAAAAAGCCTTTGTACAATGTCCCGTAGGAGTATTTATAATGCCAAACTTGTCTGTTGGGTTTCCTTGACTGTTCACCTTCTTGACTTTTGGGCTACCTTGCGACCAACTCCTTCTGCGACCTGGGTAGATGATGTGACCTGCGACCTGTCCTGTTGTTGCGATTTGCGACCTAGTTCTTCTTGCTGCTCAGGACTTGCTGCTGCCGGGACGCGAACTGTTAATGTCAACCTGTTGTTCCCCAAGGAAATCCTGCCATGCCTAGTACTCTGCCGCTATGGGGGATACCAGGGGCACCTCCTCTTTCAACCTATACGCGCATTCCAAAGCGTTCGGTACTAGGGTCTCCCTCTTTTGTCCAATCTGATTCGAAAGCGACGCAAGCTTGGTATAAATCCGCGCTGGAGCGGCGATGAATTGACTAAGATGCTCTTGAGATGCGGAGGGCTCCGGATCAGCTGCGGCCTGCTTCATGGGTTGCAAGAATGTTTGAATATCTTGGTTTACTTGTTCCCAGGTTTTCTCTTCCTCTAATGCTCCAAGCGATGGGATGTGGTGCAGCGTATGCATTGAGTCGATACCACTAATCAGATGGTCGTACGAGGACATCACTTTGTCCAGGTCTTTAGTCAATTTTTCTCCGGATTGCATCGTTATGCGGAGTTGAACTTTCGCATCCTGCGTGTGGATCCAGTCCCTCTTAGGCAAATTTTCAGGTGCCTGAGGATACTGAATGGTCCAACCCATCATCCTGTCCAAAGCCTGTGAAGCCTCTTTGAGCTGATCTTGTCTTTTCCTCGGCTTCATTCGTGCTCTTGCCGAGGAGCGATCGTTTGTTTGATGCAGAACATGTCACCATACACTGTCTCATAAGAATCTCCAATACCTCACACTCCTGGAAATGGCAAGGAGACTTCATTTGGCTGCGTAGCTACTGGGTTGTCGGACTTCCGCTGTACGTCGTCTTCTCCGGCTTCGTCATCTTTTTTCGTTGCTCACCAAGCAGGTTCTGCTTGAGAGCTACTATTTCTCTACTCATCCGGGTTACATTTTCTTCTGTAGCCGCAGCGAAGGCAGTACCTGCTGACGCTATCATTACCGGATTAGTCCTGGTATCCAAAACTATATCCTTACCTGTGGATACTGCAGATGATGCAGAGGGACTATGTGTCAACGACCTCCTCTTCTCCTGACGGATCTTGAACGAAAATTGATCAAAAGTGAGTCTGGTCAGGTCGAACACATCTTCTTCCTGTCCCTGGGGCGATCTAACATCAGAGAGTTGTGTACGGCCCAAAGGTACGTCGAGAGGAGTTACTTCAAGATCATCTAGCGTGTCATCTTCTCTTTCCTCTGTGTTCTTCTCTTCCTCTTCCTTCCTCCGCCGTTCAGCCTCTGCTGCTGCTTCTATCTCGGCCCTCTTCTTCTGTTCAGCTGCAGCTGCCTGTTCGGCTTTCCTTTGTCGTTCAGCCTCTGCGGCTGCTTCTATTTCGGCCCTCTTCCTTTGCTCAGCTGCAGCAGCCTGCTCGGCTTTCTTTTGGCGTTCGGCCTCCGCCTTGTCCAACTCCGCCTTAAGCGCCTGTTCCGCTGCAGCTTGTGCCTCTTTGTCTTCTTTTTCTTTCCTGGCCTCTTTGGCCAGCTTCCTCTTTTGTGCTGCAGTTGTACCTTTTGCGCGCGCCTCCTCATCTTCTTTTAGCTTCCTCTCCCTGTCCTGTTGGGCCTTTGCTTCTGCCTCCTTTTGTTTGGCGGATGGCGTTGACCCTGTGTTGATTCGGGATTTCTGGAGCATGGATGAAGAAGAAGCTCCTAACTGACGTCTTCTGTCTTACAAGTTCTGATCATCCAAGTCTTCCTGGACCACGTCAACCCCCGGAGCAAGTTGTCTTTCAGCATTATACCAGTTTCTCCTCTCATCTTCTGCTGGGCGTTCGAGATGCTGATAAGTCCACCTGAGGTTGGCTCTCCGGCAGTGTTCAGGGACCAATCTCTCCGGGTCATAGTTTCGGTGTTCAATTGCCCCCAGCTGATAACTTCTCATTGCGTCTGCTTCTGCTAGCACCTCCTTGAAGTCTTTAACTGTGAATGCACCAATAGTGAGGGGCAGAGTGGGCCATGGCTTCTTTTTTCCCTTAGACAAGATGTTGGAGAAACCATGTGACATCCGAAAGCACACCTCCTGCATCAGCATTTTGTCCGTCACGAAACGAGGCATAACATGTGGCGCCTTGTAAGTTCCAAAGACTCGGATGAAGGTGTACTCAGGGAAAGGGAACCAGTGCGCCACTTTAACCAGGGTCTCCTTGGCCCGCCATGACATGCAAGGGACGTCTTGGCCAAATAAATGCCTGTACAGAGCGGGAACAAATATTTGGGAGATCCGATCTAGGTCCTGTTTGTATTTAGACTCCCAGAATACTTTAAGTTGTAGATGGATTGCGCGCGTGTTCTCGGGGTCCCAGTTGTGCTCCCAGCCGGCAAACTCCACTCGGGCGCACACCGCATCTAGTAGGTATGAAGCCATGTAAAATTCAGCAGGCATTCCTTCGTCCGGAGCCAATGCCGAGTTCAAGTTGGTCTGCAGCGACGTCATCAGTATGCCGGCCCAGTTAAAATGGGTCCCCTGTGTTGTCACATATTCCATAATGGTGGCCCAACTGCCGTTGAAAGTGGAGCAGTCTGGGCGCCCGTAAAGCCTGCAGAGCATGGCAGCAACCAATTTATAAACTTTTCTTAGGCTTGCCACTGGGTATTCCTGGTTCTTTTTCACTTTGAACTTCTCGGGCTCCTCCCACCATTGTTTAATAGTATCGACGATCGGGACGGCGTGAGTAGCAGCCCATTCTCGAGTAAAGTGCTGGTTTGGGCGCGGCAGTGAATAATAAAGGTGTGCGTCTGAGCCTACCAGCGTAGTGAAAGCTCTGCCTTCACGATCTCTGATCACAAATTTCTCTGGGTCTGTCTTTTGTATTATCCAGTCTATGATCTCCGGACATGGGAATATGGCTGGATGTGCCCCTGCCAGATGTAGTTTGGACCTCTTTACCGCCAAGTATAGTTCTCGGTCTGGGAGGTCTTCCGGAAATTCTTCTGGCAACTTGGCGAACTCCTGATAAATCTGGTACCACCTCATGCTGTCGTCTTTCGAAAAAGTACATAATGTATCTCGAAATATTGGGGGTGGGGACACCACCACCAGCTCATCAGTCTCTTCCGATGTTCCCTTGTCCTTTCTCCGAGACCGCGGGGGCGCCATGTCACTAGAATCTGAGAGCACAGGTATGCACTCTATATCTTCACCTGTCAAATTCAGAAAAGAGTCCCACGATAAGAACGTCATGGTGAATAAAAATCGGTTACAATTCAGTGACAAAACCTAAATGTGTTCAAGCAAAACTGGACTGATGAGTCGCTGGGTCGCAGATCACACAAACAGGGCCCGGGCGCGATCTTGCGACCTGGCGACCTGAGGTCGCTGGGTCGCTAGGTCGCAGATCTTGATAAAACAAAGGAAGTGCGACCTGGCGACCTGGCGACTAGGTCGCTGGGTCGCAGGTCACAAATCTGCAAGACTGGAGAAAAATGCGACTCTGCGACCTCGCGACTAGGTCGCTGGGTCGCAGGTCGCAGATTTAGCTTGCCGGGGGTTTGGTGCGCGCGGCCTTGAACCCTTTTGCCCCCTTTCTCTTGGGAATTTGCAAGGTTTCTAGGGCCAGGGAGAGCTGTGGCATGATTTTTAAAAAAAAGGGGATGATGCCATGGGGTGAAAAGGCAACAGAGAGGTTTTTGGTAAATTATGCAATATGTAATGGGCAAAAATCTCAGAAAACATTAAATCATGGTCAAAAGACAATTTATAGGCTATAAGGGGAGATGGGTTTAGGTAAGAAAACATTAGAATGGAAAAAACAGCAGGAAGAAATAGCAACTTACCCGGGAAAAACTCGTCAGTTGAGCTGTCAGAGGTGTTTTCCTTACAAATCGCTGAATGTGAATAATGCGACCTGCGAACCCCCTTTTATAGGAAGTCGCACGTGCGGGCCATTAATGTGGGTTGCTAGGTCGCAGATTCGTCAAACCTTGAGTTTTGCGACCTTGCGACCTTGCGACCTGGCGACCTGGGGTCGCTGGGTCGCAAGGTCGCTAAGTCGCGATTTTCGGAAAATGACCAAATTGCGACCTGGCGACCTGGGGTCGCTGGGTCGCAAGGTCGCTAAGTCGCGATTTTCGGAAAATGACCAAATTGCGACCTGGCGACTTGGCGACCTGGGGTCGCTGGGTCGCTAGGTCGCAGTTTTCATAAGTTTATGCAATGTGCGACCTGGCGACCTGGCGACCTGAGGTCGCTAGGTCGCAAGGTCGCAATTTGCATGAATGTCTACTTTTGCGACTTAGTGACTTAGCAATTTCTCTTTAGTTCTAAGGGGCCCCAAAATTTTAAAAGGGTAGTCTTTTTTGGAGGGTGTTGTAAAGGTTACAACACAACCCTAGATAAAGACTCCAATCTTCTAGGCTCCAACCTGTATTGTGCCAAGCACCGACTTGGTCTTTCCAAGGCTCCAGCCTTGTCAATTTGAGGCACCAACCTCTAGGGCTCCAACCCTATCTCTAGTACATGCTCTAACCTGGTTTCTTGAGGACTCCAATCCTCTAGGGCTCCAACGTGGTTTCTTGAGGACTCCAATCCTCTAGGGCTCCAACCCTATCTTCCAAAGGCACCGACCTTGTCACTATGAGGCTCCAACCTCTTAGGCTCCAACCCTCAGCTTCACTTCGTCAAAATATGTTTGGTTGTTCTTCACAGCTCCTGATGTCTTCTTCAACGAGCTCTGACAATCTTCATATATCCCCTCACTTAGTCTCCACGTCACTTCATCAATGAAAACCTTGATCGCTTCAAAAGGTGTCACCATTGTTCTTCATATTACCCAAGCTAGATCTCTAGGGTCACTCCATGAGGGCTTCAGCACATCATTGTGTCTCCAAGGGTGCCTTCAAAATGTCAACTCCAAGGTATGTCTTCACAAAGATTTAACTGTTTCAAATGCTCTTCCAAAATTCCTTCAAGGATGCTTCAAGGTCTTCAATAAGGCGCCCCAAGACTTCTTCAAAGTCTCTTCAATAAACTGCACCAAGCCTGCTCCACAAACTGCTTCAAGGATCTCCACGATCTTCAAGGCTTCAAAATCGTCTTTTAATATTTTTCTTCAATACACAAGATCTGTCCACTTCAAGTCTAGTATGTTGCTTCAAAATGTTCACACATTGCTCCAAGATCTACTTAAACAAATGCTACAAAGTCTACTCTAAGGATGTCAGTGGGTTGCTCCAAAAAATGTCATTAGAATGCTCTAAAATATGATTGCAAGACTGCTTCAAAATATGTCACAAGGCTGCTCCAAAATGTCTTATTTAAGAGACCTGCAAAATAATAAACAGCTCCTCTAGATTTGTTCATCTTTACTAAAATTTATGTTCCAATGTTGTACTCAAAATTGCTCTGACTTTTAGTCTGATCCAAAACACCTTTAAAAATTCATCAAAGACTATTCCAAAAGTCTGCTAATAGTTGTCCCCAAGAATTGCTTCAAAATCACTTCAAGAGCTGCTCAAGAAGTCTTCTCACAAGTACAAGTTGATTTCTCACTTCACACAAGTTTAGATTTGTCACTGTTCAAGGTTTACATGTCACGGATCCTCTGCCACAGGTCCAAGCACTACAGATGGCACGGGTCCGAAAATTTAGGTGTAGTTCCAAAAATTTAGGTGCAGGTCCGAAATTTTAGGTGCAGGTCTAAACCACAAGTATGAGATGAGATGACTACTTTTTGTACCCTAGCTTGATTGCTTCCATAAATATGCAAGTTTTTCCTTCTTTACTTGATCCATAACAGAAATAAAACCCTCTTCAAATTGTGTGTATCCTCTTCCTCAGACCGGAAATGTTCTCTGTTTTTTTCGCCAAAATTTTTTGGTTGAAATGAGGTGTTGGACATCATATTTATATAGGATTTGATTTATGACAAATAGACATGTCCTTTTGCAGTGAGGTCGACTTAGTGCAGCTGAGTATAGGTCGGCTCAGGAGAAATAGTTTAATATGCTATCTTAAAAATTCATATTCTCCTAAACTACAAGGAGTTTGAGGGCAAATGAGGACTCATTAGTAAGGGAAAAGAGTCCTCTATAAGCTAGTGAAGGAATCATTGCAATATGATGTCTCCAAGATGTCGAAAACTAATTTTCTTTGATTGTTCAGAATTGTATGATAACCCTTAGGAATTTTGGTATTCCTCGGGTATAAGGATATTGGGACAGAATGAGGGTTAGAAAAATTTAATTAGAACTTCAAAAATTGTCTCCAACCATCATTCATATCATCAAGTCCATCCATCATCAAGTGTGTCATTATTCATGTCATCATCTTATTAAATGTTTAGGACAGAGTTTTAAGGCTCCTTTATCAAGAGTAAGGATATCATAATATGAGGTTATGGCATCTTCATATTCCAACAATAAGGTTAGTTCAAGGACTTTCATCACTAGGGTGTTATGAGCATCTAGGGAAATGTTACGCATCACAAGAATTTTCCATCACAAACAATCTCATATTGACATCAATGACAACCTTGACTAACAATCTAAATTTAACAATTTCTATATGTAAGAGGCACTCGTCCTCTTCTCCTCCATCATTCAATTCAATCAAGATACAACATCTATAGCAATATGAAGGAGTTGAAAGAGTAGAACAAAGAAGATCAAGAATCAAATTGAAGACAAATCTAATCTTTGTAAAGAGGTCAAGTTTTTTGTAGCATATACTCTGTGAAAAGGGTTGAGTTTTTTTGTCCCATGCTCTATGGAATGGGACCAAATTTCCTTATGATAACCCTTTGGCCAAGTCTGAATCGGAAGATAGGCCAAGTTTTCTGACCTCAATCGCAGACAATTGAGGGGGGCTTAACTTGGACTCTTGGTGGATGCCTTTGCTAGTCAATTTGTCTTGACTTTAATGGCTCTTGTTGAATTGATTTTCTAAGGAAAGAATCGTTGAGTTTTTCCCCCATGTGGGTTTTCCCATGGTAAAAACGTGTTATTGTGTGGTTCTCTCTTTATGATCCTAATAGCATTTTCTTTTACTGTTGAGCTCCTCTATGTAATTGTTTTGTGATTGAAAAGGTTGCAAGAAAAGAATTAAACTAATGGATATCATAGGAAGTAATTATTAGTTTAGAGGATGCCCTATATTTTGATAGTTCAGTGGCCAAATTTTGACACAGTTGTATTGCAAAGAGTGCAAGGGTTAGTGTTAGGAAAAAGTGAAGGGAAAGTTAATGTTGGTCAGTTGGTTCACTGATGGCTACTGGGTTGCATTATGAGGATACAATGAATGGGGCAAGAAACTTCAACACATGGAAGGAGAGGATTGTTTTGTTGTTTGAGCAGGTGTTGTGGGATGTTGTAGAGAAGATTGTCACTATTCCTATAGATTCAATTCCATTGGTTGAGTTTCATAAAAAGAATGTGAAGGTCAGGAAGATAATCTCAAATTCCACTAAAGATAGTATTATACCTCAGTTGACAGGGATGAAGAATGCCTATGAGATGTGAGCATCCTTAACCAAGTTATACCAAAGTACAAACCAAAATAGAAAGATGGAGTTGAGAGACAAACTAAGAAATACTGGGATGTAAGAAATTGACACAGTTGCATCATACCTAGCCAAGATCACACAAATCAAAGATGAGTTGGCAGCAATGGGGGAAACTATTATTTGTGAAGAGTTGATTAGATCAACCCTAAGGTGTTTTTCCAAGAAGTGGGATGTCTTAATTGATGGGATTGTAGCCCGTGAAAATATTCCAGATTGGGGGAGATTGTGGAACGATTTCAATTAAGAGGAGATAAGACAAAATACAAAAGTGGAAGCATGTGTGGTGGGGATGATGAGGAGAGTGTTCCTCTTACTACAAAGGGAAATGATTTGACATGAGAAAAGTGAAATGATTTGCATGTCACAAGATTGGTCACTATGCAAGACAATGCCCTTACAAGAAGAAGAAGAAAGAGGCGCAGGTGGTTGCAACAGCATCAACTAAGATTGATAACTTTGTTGAGAAAGATTTTTTACAGTAGTATTGTTGTGTATGAGGACAATGGGTTATGGCTAGTGGACAGTAGAGCATCTAGTCACATGACAAGGATGAGGTCAGTGTTCCACAATATTTCAGAGACAGACTCAAACTGCCATGTGAGTTATGAAGCTAGCACCATGCATGCAATAAAGGGGTTAGATGTGTTAGATTCCAGCGAGATTCAAGGGAGTTCTGGAGGTAGCATGGATTTTATTTGTTCTAGGGTTTATGGTACACTTACTCTCAATATTATCTTTGGAGGATGATGAATATAGAGTTTTGCTCAGGGATGGATAGGTGCTTCTATGTTCAAAGGGAGCAACCTTGGATGTAGCTGCAGTGCTTCGATGTACAACTTGTTTGGATAGTGTATAGGTGTATCAGAGGGGATCTTGGTACAGGATCAGTGTCAGGAACTAAGAGGGGGCATGTGACTAAGAAGAGTGATTCTTCAAGTACTACCAAGAGACTCAATCGGCATGATATGGCATTAATAGATGTTTCGGAGTGTGATAGGACTCCTTGGAGCATGGTTGGTTGTGACAGGCTCTCAGCTCAAGTTTCTAGTCAGGTAGCAAGACAAACTTTAAGGTCAGAGGGAGCATCATTAGGGGAATTTCGAGGTCTAAAATGGGCCTCCTAAGGAAATAATAAAATAATAGCTAAACCAATAGAATAATATTTATGAATTTTCAATTCACTTTTTGCACCACAATCCATGTAACCATAGTTAAATTCAATTCAAAAGTTGTACCAAAATAAAATTAATAAAAAAATTGTATTGATGTGACTATAAATAAGAATGAACTTTTCAAAAAAAATCCATTATCATTGAACAACTAATTCATTTGTCCTTTGTACTTAAATAACTTAAAATAAAATATAAATATAAATTTATAAATGCTTAATTATATGATTGCTATTAATTAAAATTTATATCATTTAGATTGTATAATAACATGTAATTAATATACTATATAAAAATAATATAATATAATATAATAAATGTATAGGGATATGCATTGTTTCTTTCAAGAAATATGAAATGACAATAATATGTTTTTATTCAAAAAGTGTGAAATGACATTTATTATGAGTACTTTACTTTGACTTTAAAAGTACTTGGAGCACTACCATGGTTAACCATGAGTTTTTATCCACCATTGAGAATGTGACAAGTAAGTACCTTTAACTCAAGCAATGCCACCTCAACCATTAGGGATGATGTCATCCCCTAAAATGTGATTGGTTCTCATAAAGTGATTTTTGATTGTACATTTTCCTTAGGAGGCCCATTTTAGACCTCAAAATTCCCTTTTTCAACAGTTACTGTATTAAATACGTAGACAGATTGTAAGTGGCGCATTCATAAGTAATTTCCTCACTAAAAGTTATGTTATTTTTTGATAAAGTTGAGGGTATCTTACATGTCAAGTGACTGAAAGCACACTTTCTAGGTACTTTTAGCATAGTGATTTATAGCTGAAAGTATTTTTATATTTTTATAATTCAGTATGAATTATTATATGAGAGTTTAACTTCATAAAATTTGGTTCACTTAAGTGATTTAAGTGGGCCCAATGTGAAGTTAAGTCATGACTATTGATCTTGAGATTGGCCACATTGAATCATAGCCATTGAGATCTAGAGTTAGGGACTTTATTCATTAATGACAAGTAAAAAGAAAAATGGGAGAGAAACATTCTTTGAGAAGAAAGCAGGAAGAGAGGAGCTAAAGAAAAGCATGGGAGCAGCCAGAGAGGACACGAATCCCAAGGCATTTAACACCCAGATATGGCACACTTCAAAGCAATTTTCAGCCATTATTTGTAAGGCCATATAGCTGGTCCAGACAGCAATAACTGGCACAATCTTTGAGGGTTGTTCAGTAGGTCTTTGGCCTGAAAATCGGGGACCATGCAGGGAATTTATTGCTCTGTTGTTTGGCATGATTTTCAAGGGACTGTACAGCAGTGTATTGTTATATTATATAACGCATTTTTTGAGTGCCAGACAACTGAGAGAACGGCGGCCATACAGCAGGAAAATCAAGGGTGAAAGTGGCTCAGTTTTTTAGACAAGTTTGAGCGTTAATTGCTGGAAATTGTATTTGTTGTGACCTCGGAAATTTTCTGTGAGCTCTTATAAAATTCCTCTTCTCTAGGGGTTTCCCTTCAGGTTTTTCCAAGGGCTTTGCACAAAACCCTATGTCAAATGTGTTGTGATTATTTTTCATATTCAGCCGTTAAATATCAGTTTTAGTCATGTGTATTTCTGCTCACATAAATCAGATTGAATATGTTTAGTTTAAAATGCATTATATGTGATATTTGTATTTAAGTAAGAATCAAAGCATAGGCTAAGTGTTTGACAAAAGTCCAACAAGAGAAAACTAGATTGTAATTGAAATTAAAAATAAAAACCGACTTCTTGTATCTATTGTAAGTTTAGTAAAGAATTATTAGTTACAAGCAAAAAGACAGACTCAATCTCAAGTCTAAAGTTAACATCAATTCATATTCATTTAAGCTACAAACTCCGAACCTAAGTTGCACGAAACAGGTAAACGGAAATGAGTTTCCGAAACTGGTACGGGTACGAAACGCGACCTAATCATAAAGCATACATGATACATTTTAATTTATTACATTATGATTAAATTGTCAAATGTCAATGTATAAACTAAAGTCTCTAAATTTACATGACATTTATTCATGAATGATCACATAATGAAAATAGCAATATCCAAAATCAGCCACAAGAAATTTCTAATTTCTTGTCTCGTGCTTGATTGGGAGTCTCCTCCTGCATAGTCGAAGGACCTTAGTTCTCTTGATTAAGTAAAAGTTCCATACCCTAGTACCATAGGTGTTCTTGATTATTGGGAGTCTCCCCTGCATAAAGGGCTTGGTTCTCTTGATTGAATAAAAGTTTCATACCCTAGTACATGACAAAATGCAATGGAAACATTGCAATCTCCCCAATCTTGAAAACCTGAAAAAATGATAACTCTGCTGGATTTTGAGTGAGATCTAAAATTCTACTTTCTCCATACGAAATCCAATGAGGGCAAAACCACTCTCAAACATCCTAAATCATTTCATGGTAATGTTAAAAATTTAAGTAAAAGGATGATCATCCTTTTACTTTAAGAATTTACAATTACTATGAACTGCATATCATCACTAGGGCCATAGGCTTGAACAATAAGCTGCCCTACTCAAAAAAATTTGCTTCCAATTTTCAATAGCTCCCTATATCACTCTTGAATTGGCAAAGAGCGAAAAATTTAAAATACATATATATATCCTGGCTGTACGCCGTATGGTATGCGGAAAAGTGTTTCCGTTTCGTTTCCCCCTGGAAACGGCCCTCTACCCAACATTTCCTGTAACATAGCTCCAAACCTACTACTAGTCAGTCCCGACTACAATATAAATTTCTTGCATCTCACAATCTTTACCTCTCAAAAAAATTTTAACCTCAGCCCAAATCAAAGGGGTTTCTGCACTCCAGGCTCCGATATGATATATCGTGCACTCTGCAACAAAGCATTATGGTGACTACGCAGATCAAGTCAAGCAATTTCATTTGGTATACTTTTGTTTTTCTAACGCTCAGAAAATGATGGCAAGATTGATGTAATTGTTGCTGACATCATGTAATCCTGCTATAGATGCTTTGCTTTTCATAACCATCTTCATAGGCCACTTAGTAGTTTGAACATCACAATTGTTCCATGCCTAGTATTATTCCACAGATTAACATAAACATCTGAAGAAATTCCAGTGTGAAGGGTTACGAACAAAAAATTGCAACTAGAATAATCGTCTTCATAGACCAGTTAGTGGTTTGAACATCACAACTGTTCTATGCCTAGTATAATTCCACAGATTGACATAAAGATCTGAAGAAATTCTAGTGTGAAGTGTATTACGAACAAAAATAGCAGCTAGAAAAACAACTGGGGGATAAATTTGAGAAAATTAATTCAAAAGCTATGCCTAAATACTAACACAAGATAACAAACAATAAAATGATACTCATGAAGCACAGTAATATATGCACTTAACCCTAGAGTTAACAATATAGCCCCAATGAACAAAAATAGCAGCTAGGACAACAACTGGGGGATAAATTTGAGAATATTAGTTCAAGAGCTATGCCTAAATACTAACACACGATAATACAAATCGAATATTGTTTTTTCGTGCTGTTGCTGCTGCGCTGCGTAGCGTGACCTAGCAGCGCTGCCTTTGCTCTTTGCTCTCTGGGTTCAGCCCCAATGGAGGTCGGTGGGGGTGTCGAACCTGCCCCTCCCCTACCCGAACTGATTGCATTCAAGAAGCTCATCGCTGGATCTCACAAGAGACCAATATCTGAGGCACAACAGAAGTTCGTTAAAAAGCTGGACTGCATCCCAATTGTAGAACTGCCAATAGCAGAAACTTGCAGATCTGCAGAGAATCTAGCAGACAGAGGGCTCATCGGACAATTTACCGGGCTCTGGCCCTCTCCCAAATCCGTTGAAGCATGGGTGTAGAGAAATTGGACGCCGCTCGTATCTGAAGGAATCAAGAGCCATTTTGTTGGAAAAAGATTCTATGTGTTCGTGTTTGAAAGCTCGGATGACAAAAATCTCATTTTCAGAAACGGTCCTTACTTCATGGGACCTCAGAGTTTATACTTGAACAAATGGACCCCTGACTTCGATCGAGCCCAGGACGTTCCGTCTGCTGTTCTAGTCTGGGTCCGTCTACCTCATCTCCCATTACATTGCTGGAATCAAAAATCTCTGCAGGCTATCAGCAACTTGCTTGGAAGCTATATCGATCAAGATGTTTGAAAAGATCAATAATCCTGCGCACGGATCTGTGTGGAGGTTGATCTGGAGGAAGGGTTACCAGAGGCAATCAAACTTACAGCCGCTGAATGGATGCACATCCAGGAGCTAGATTATGAGCAGCTACCCTTCAAATGTCGGCACTGTCATGGCTACAGCCACTTCGCAAGACACTGCAAAAAAAAGGAAGGAGAGGAGAGCGAGAACGTGAAAGCAGAACAATGGACCACAGTGCAGAAAGCAGGGACAGCAAAACCCAAAACTAAAGGAATACCAAAGGGAAATAACCCCAAACCAACGGGGCAGGAACAAAAAGATGGGACCCCCATCCCCACCTCGAAATCAGGAGATCAAAATGCAAAGTCCAGCAAGGCCACAGAAACTCCAGAAGCAAATAGGAACAGTAGCAATCATTCAAGACCCTCCCCTAACGGGAAAGGAGGAGAGGAGCAAGGGCAAACCCCCGAAGTACCTCCCTCTCCCTCATATGCCGACGTAGCAAGAAAGAAAGTGTATGATTCACCAAGCTCCTTGGAGGACGAGATCATAGAAAGGCCTGCCAAACGAGCAGGAAGAAAGTCTCGCAGAGAAGCGAGGGAGGAAGAAGCGGAAAGACAAAAGACTCAAGGAAGTCAACCCACTATAGAAATGTCAATTGGCAGAAACACAAGGACAAGGCCGCCAAAAGGAGGAGGCCCAACTACCCCGAACAGTAAGTAATGAGAATCGTCTCTTGGAATTGCAGAGGGCTTGGGAACCCAATGAAAATAGAAGCGGTCAAAGATCTTATGAAAGCGGAACCTGCAGACATCCTAATGCTCCAAGAGACAAAAATTGAAGGGGAAGCCCTTCTAGAGATCAGCAAAAAGAAATGGCAGAAGAACACAGGAAAAGCAATAAGCGCAAGAGGCTCCTCGGGTGGAATAGCAACCTTGTGGAAGGAAGATCACTTCAGGCTCGTCAATTCACACAACACACAACACTGGTGTTTCACAGAGCTGAAGCATATATCAAGTAAGTTAACCATTGCACTATTCAATTTATATGTACCGGTATTGTATTATGAAAAGAAAGATTGTTGGAAAACATTAAATGAGTTTTTGCCATTGAATTCTCCAAACAATATAATCATAGCTGGAGATCTAAACATAGTAATGAATGAAAAAGAAAAGAGAGGGGGCAGGAACAGCAAGGGTCAGATGATCCAGGTAGTAGAAGACATGATACAACAATGGGATCTATTGGACTTTAAACCAAGAAAAGGGCTCTATACCTGGACAAATAACAGGACAGGGGAAGACCATATATCCGCCAGACTGGACAAGTTCTTGGTCCAAAGCACCATGTTGATGGAAAGGAAGCTTATCTCAACCGCCATCCTTCCAAAGCTCACCTCGGATCATAAGCCCATCCGACTAATGCTAGAGGAGGAAGAGAATTTGGGCCCAATCCCATTCAGATTTAGCCCACTGTGGAATGGAAAGAGCAGCTTTGTAGAGACGGGCTGAATGGCATGGAACACCTCAGTCAATGGCTCTCCCAATTATGTATGGGAACAAAAATTAAAATTAACAAAAAAGGCACTCAAGGAATGGAGTAAACTCCCAACAAACACACCCAAAGACCAAAGAATCAAGGCAGTGCAACACTTGGAAATTTTGCAAAGCGAAATGGACACAATTGATATAAACAAAACAGAATTAGAAAAGGAGCAAGTAGCCCAATGCAACACATTCCTCTCCTTTAGAAATGAAGAAGAGTATTGGAGACTAAAGTCCCGGAGTCTCTGGCTGGAAGCTGGAGATAGAAACACATCATATTTTCATCGACAATGTAGAGCTAGACTCTCCAGGAATCACATCTCAGAGATCACTTCCTCTGATGGGAGGCTCTGCAAAGGAATAGAACAAATAAAATCTGCTGCAGTATTACATTTCTATCATCTTTACAGCAAAGAGAAAGAGGATTGTGAAGAAGATAAAAAAGAATTCCTGAAGAACATTCCGGCATTGGTCACCATAGAGGACAATACAGCATTATTGAAGCAAACAAATGAAGAAGAAATCAGCAATATAATTTGGTCCATGAACCCAGACAAAGCCCCTGGGCCAGATGGGTTCACTATTCACTTCTACAGGATATGCTGGGATATAATAAAAACAGATCTAATTAGAATGATAAAAGGATTCTTGAAGAAAGCAAAAATGGGGGGTAGCACCAACTCAGCATTCCTCGCTTTAATCTCGAAAGAGACAAACCCCTCCTCCTTTGATAGGTTCAGACCAATCTCTTTGTGCAATGCCTCATATAAAATTATCGCAAAACTTCTTGCAAATAGAATAAAGCCACTACTGAGCAAACTCATATCAAATTCGCAAGGGGGCTTCGTCAATGGGAGACATATCCTGGACAATGTAATCCAAGTCTAGGAAGCCATGCATTCCAGCAATCTTAGAAAGGAGAAAGGTATGCTGATCAAGTTAGACATGGCTAATGCCTTTGACAGAGTCAAGTTGTCCTATCTATATCAAGCACTAATCTCCTTTGGATTTGATCAAGAGTTTGTAAATCTGATCCAAGCATGCACCAGTAGTCCATGGATAGCGCCTTTGGTAAATGGGAGGCCAGCTGATTTCTTCCAAGCCACGAGGGGGTTGAGACAAGGATGTCCCCTTTCTCCATTCCTCTACATCTTAATGGCGGATACGTTGAGCAGAAAGCTGGAGCTTGATATGATAACAGGAACAGCCCCAAGTTTAAAAATAACAAAGGACCTTAAAGCAATAAACCATGCACTGTTTGCGGATGACTCCCTCATGCTGGGAGGAGCTTCAACAAGAATAGGCTCTACATACAAAAATACTCTTCAAGCATATTGCAAAGCATCTGGAGCTCTAATCAGTGAAAGGAAAAGTGCAGTATATAGGTGGAATACAGAGGAGGAAGAAACTCAAAACATAGCAAGCAACTTGGGGTTTAATGGACACGCAAAATGGGAAAAAATCAACTATCTTGGATTGCCACTAACACTGGGCACAAACAGAGCCAATCTGTGGGAAGGAGTAATTACAAAAATCAGAGGCAAAATCGTTGCATGGGGTGGCCAATGGCTAACTCATGGAGGCAAATTAACCCTTATAAAATCAGTGTTGTCATCTCTGCCAATTTATCAAGCGTCATACCTAATGGCACCCAAGTCGATCTCAGAATAGATTAATAAAATCATGAGGGATTTTTTGTGGCAAGAAGGCAAAGGAAACCAGAGAAAATTTCATCTGGTGAAATGGGAGATAGCAAAGCGAACTTTGAAGAAAGGAGGCCTTCAAATTCGAGATCCGGACTCTGCCAACGTATCTCTGGGATGTAAAATGCTCTGGAAACTCCACAGCGACCCCAATCATCCCGTCAGCACAGCTCTGAGGCATAAATACCTACCAAATGCAAATCTAAGAAACTTGCAGAACACAAACAGCAAAAAGAGCTCGCTGTTATGGCAGTTATGTATTAAAGGGCAGCATTTTTTCACCCGGAATTTATATCGTATCCCAGGGAATGGGAAACGCGTCAAACTGCTAACTGATAGTATAATGGGCCACTCGCCATTAGCCACACAAGACAGCCTGCATGAGATATGTGCGTTTTTAGAAAATAGAGGGGACAAGACGCTCTACGATATCTCAAAGTGGAACGAGTCTGGGCTTTGGATTGATTGGGATTTCAGAGATATACCAGCCCACCTAATGCAGCAAACAGAAATGTTCAAACAGGAACTTTGTGAGGTTGCCCCGGTGCATAAATCAAAAAAGGATAAATGGGGATGGGGACCTACAGGGGCATACACCTTAGTCAAAGGCTATGAATTGATGCAAACACACAAAGACCGAATTCATCCAGCAAAGTTTTGAAAAGAGGTATGGGATCCAATGGCGCTGCCCAAGGTAAACTTCTTCTTCTGGACACTAATGCATAGAAAGATCCTGACCAGTGAAAACCTTATGAAAAGAAACATTGCAGGTCCGCATAGGTGCACACTTTGCAAAGAAGCCATGGAAACCATGGATCATTTATTTGTTGAATGTCCATATGCAAACAGAGTTTGGACCCACACTCTTCAAGGATTAAAGGCTGTAACCCCCACTAAAACTTCAGTTGTGGACTTATTCCTCTCATGGAAAGAGCGCTACCCTTCGCTCTCCCTAAACTCATCATGGGCTAGAATCTGGATCACTCTCCCCAAGCAAGTGTGTTGGAAGCTATGGCTAGCTAGAAATTAGCAGATATTTAACAATGTAACTTGGACCCCCAACATGGTAGCAGCAAAAGCAAAAAGACTCCTAGAAATTTTGAATTCTCAGAAAATCAAAGAGGACAATTCGGTGCAGCAAGAGGAAAAGAATTGGCTTGGCACTCAAGCATTCATCCAATGGATACACAACACAGAAAAACCCCTCAGAAATCCTGAGTGGAGGCTAAGAGAAAAGGATGAAGCTTTTCAGAATTGGTGGAGGAAGCAAGGAATAACAACAGCATTTTTTGACGGTGCCTCTAAAGGCAACCCTGGGACAGCAGAAGCTGGAGGACTCATATACCCTTCTGATGGAGGCATCAAAGAAACCTTCAGTTGGGGTGTAGGACAGCAAACTAACAATCAAGCAGAAATCCTTAGCTTGATAAGAGTATGCCAAATAGCCAAAGAAAGAGGACATCGGGAGCTGCAAATATTCGGAGACTCGGAAATCCTGATCAAAATAATATATACGCAAGGCCAATTCAATGAAGCTGGCTTAAATAAGAATCTGCAAAGGCTGAGATACCTTCTCCAAGACTTCACTTCCTTCAAATGCTATCACATTCTCAGAGAATCAAACAAAGAGGCAGACTTCTATGCCAACAAAGGCTGCCTCTTGGCCCAAGGAGACCTTAGCACAAATGGCGGAGATCCAGAAACAATCTGTATACCATGAAAATAGAAAATTGCTGGAAGCAGAAAATATAAAAGAATTGCACTGAAAGATGTAAGGCTGCGGCTATTCGGAGTTCTCTACTAATAAAATCCATACCCGTTTCAGTTAAAAAAAAAAAATACTAACACACGATAATAAACAATAAAATGATACTTGTGAAGTACAGCAGTATATGCACTTAACCCTAGAGTTAACAATATGGCCCAAATAAGCGTTCTTCAAGATTCAACGAGCAGACGAGCCAGCAAATTCGATAATCTACAATTTTGGGACTGGTCAGTATGGGCCTATACTGAACACAAACAGGGGCAAGCAAGCACTAATACAAATTATCTGAAATTGCAAAAAGAAAATATGTGGTTCAGTATTTACTATTCTACCCATTTAATGTACTCTACTGGCAAATATAACTTAACCAGAACATCCAGCTTGTCTCTGCATTATTATCTAATAATTGTCCAGCCATGAAGAATGAGCTTAACATAAATAATTGATTTATATTCTTATTGTCCTAATTTTGCCAATATATCTTATACCCAGAACATCCAGCTTCTCTCTGCAGTATTATGTAATAATTGTTGAGCCATGGATAATTAGTTTGGAAACATAAATAATTGGACACTAGCAATATGCAGAAAACCACTCTAGTTCATTGTCTAGTATTTCAGAAGCCGAACTCTTTTCCTCACCAGTAATAATGCTAACTTCGGAAATAAGATCGTGAAGTCTGCCTTCATGATTCCATATGAACAAAGAAAGACATTACAGGAGATTGCAATATACATTAACATAAAAAAATTATGATCTCAACCAACCTTTCTCCCTTTTTTTGTTGTGAATAGCAATGATAGCAGATACATCAGTTTCTTCAGCATCTTGTGAGAGCTTACATTAGCATATAATAACTTGCAATAGAATATAGTTATTAAAATTTCAACCACCTTTTCTCCTTTTCTTTGCTTTGTACTGCATTGGTAGCAGATGCGTGAGTTGTTTCAGCTTCTTGCAATGCCTTGCGAGCTTCTTGCAACTTCCGGCAAACAGCCTCATACACAACCTTTTCTTTGCGGTTGCGCTGTGCCATTTCCTCTAGCTTTTCAATTTTTTTCCTTAGCTCCTTGACTTCATCTTCATACGCAACAAGAGAGCGCCGAGTCTCCTTGGAGTCCCTCTCCTTCACCTGTGCTTGACCTTTGTACTCGCCTTTGTCCACCCTTTTATTCGCTTCAAAGCTCTGTTCTGCTTCCATTTGCATAGCAAGTTGATTGTTTATAAAACCAAATACATCAGATCCCTTTTCTTCTCCATCTTTAGCAGCCCGAACAGCTGCTGCAATTTTTTTCTCGCGCTTCCTTTTGCCCCCTCTGCTCTTTTTCTTGCTGGCTTTGACCTCATCCTTCCCGCGGAGAGAGTCTCCAATGTAATCAAGAGACTTTTTTGGAGGTAGAACCTTTACTTGAATAGGATTTACAATTCCTTGCTCTGATTTACCCAGTCCCATTCCTTCCCGATATCCCATATTAGCCATCATCCTTGAAGCAATGCCTCGAGTGTGTTTCTCCCATTTTGCAAAGATTACAGTTTCATTCTGTTGCCCCAATTCTGTTTTCTTCAGGTTCCCAAAGCTTATCCTATGAAAACTTGAATCATTGTCTTCTTCCTCTTCATCAGTACCATCACTATTCTCAGATTCATCACCACTGACATCATCATCATCATCACTTACTTCTGCAAACTCAGACAAAGAGAGTGCGTCAATCCCAAGATCTAGTTGGCTTCCATCATCCACAAATACAACACGCCCACTTTGAATTTCATCATCCCAAGACTCAAGCTCTGCATGCCTCCAAATTCCATTACCCCTATCAGAAGCTGCAAGAATATTTGACCCAACCAATGACTGCCGCCACACTGTGGGAATGTACAGTTTCAATAACTCAATTGGCACCGTAATACCTATAATCATAGACAACAATTTTTCGTGATAATAAGTTATCCAGAAATAATTAACAAAATACAAGATTCATCAACCTTTTGAGCTATTGACCTTGTAACTTGGAAAGAGATGATAAAAAAAGCTGGTCATTGGCAGTGCCAGATGGAAGAATTAATAAATTAGTGTGTTTCCTGGTGAAGAAATTGTTCAAAGTGTAAACGGATAAACAATGAAAAAACTGTGCACAAAAAATAGAGAACTATACACAACAGATAACTCTCAAGAACAAGCAGGTACCTTGAAAAGCATAAACACACAATTTCAATATTCCATCCATTCAATCTAGGGTTTGATCCCTTGTGATACCTTTAAATCCATAGCATTGTGAAGCAAACGAGACATTTTTAATCCCACTCACCCATTGGATATAGTATGGAATGAAGGCTGCTTATTATAACAATGATTAAACTATTCAAGCAACAAAGTGACAAACTAAATCTATTGGTGCCCGCTGCTACTCATAAGATCAACTTGAGCATATTCTGTAATAACATTACTATTTGCCCAGTGCTAATTGTCACATTTCACTGCCAATAGCAAGGACACATACCATGTGACATGCGGCAGTTACTACCAAACCGGCAACGCTGCTGTTGATAGAATTTGCAAATCTGCACTTTAGGTGGATTAAAGTTAGTTGATCACTCGTGAACAAAAGTCCCAAAAGAGACGTGCAAACCGGAAACATTAATATTACTGAATGTCTTATAACCAAAAACACAGGAGACCAAATGACTGCAACAGGTTAGCTGTTGAATTCTAAAAAGAAAAAAGCATGAAGCATGTGATTACCTTTTCAAATTACATAATGTA
The DNA here is from genome assembly GCA_034641835.2 of Pinus albicaulis. Taxonomy (NCBI): domain Eukaryota; kingdom Viridiplantae; phylum Streptophyta; class Pinopsida; order Pinales; family Pinaceae; genus Pinus; species Pinus albicaulis. The sequence continues at coordinate 19,311,365 of CM076578.1, read as the reverse complement.
GTAAATTAAGGTGTGCTGTAACCCAACCCAGTTTTTCAAGTTTTGCATGGTTTAATGCCCAAACCCGTCATAAAACATGTGACTCATATTTATATCAGATTAGCATTTACTTGAAACATAAGAGCTACTCTACCATTTACTTTTCAACAACTATTACAAGAGACAATTTCAAACACACAAATTAAATTAACACACTTGTCTTTGGTCAACTGACCATGGAAAAACCACAAGGGCAAAACCCGTCTTCAAGAAGGATTTTATTTGTTTTTTGAAAATTTTCTACAACAAGAGATCCAACTTATCTCTTCCCTTGAAGAAGCATTCCTGAGGTAGACTTTGCACAGAGATCTGGACTGATAATTTTGTTCCCACAATCTGGTCTCCTCCAGCAAAAATACAGCCTCTCTCACAGCTCCTTCAATGCTGGAATGTCCTCTAAACAGTCAACACTTTGCACAAAATTTAGAGTCTGCATGGCTGGGAAAAACTCACTTCAGAGGCAGCCTTCACTTCCCTTAACCACACACTGAACCACAGTCCAAATGTGGCCCGAGAAACTCACTGAAAGGTGGCCTGAAAATTGCGCTGAACAGGCTCGAGAATTTTGGGATTCATGTAGCTGTCTGAGGGCAAGTTACTAATGCCTGTACATTGTTTTCATACTTGAAGGCTGCTTGTTTAACCCTCCAAAAGGCCCTCGAATTCTGTGCTGGAGATGGCAGTGACTGTCACAAGAGATTCGAACCCTCTTCTAGACTTAAACTCAGCCCTTTGATGAGATTCAAACTGCTCTAATGATGGTCCTCTTCCTTACTCTTTGCTGTAGAATTTTTCCACACAAGTTCTCTTCCTCCTTAACTCCTTGCTCTCTCTTCTCAATAGCTCTTTTTTCCTTTTCCTCCTTTTTGTCTTTTCAATAAGATGAAAACCCTAACCCTTAGATCTAATGGCTAAGATTAAATGATAAATCTCAGCTCATTAGATCAAGGGTGGAGATCATTTCCTCTTGACCCCTTTTTAAGGTGGTCCCTCTTCTATTAAATAGTTTTAATGTTTTAATACATGGTCATTTTTTCCTCATAACGTCACTTTTAGAATATAAAAGTCACTTTAATAACATAAAGTGTACTTAATACTTTTTCACATGAAGTGACTCTTAAAACACGTGACTTTAATAACTTAAAGTACCTAGTACATCTCCACATAAAAAGTACTTTAGCCCCTTGACATTAATTAAACTCATAATGTCACTTAGACAAAGGTGATTAATGTGTCTCCCTAGGCCAAAAGGAGAAATAACTAGGAAACACTCTGGTACCCTTATTTTCAACACTCACTCTTACCGAGGAAGGTGTTTCTCACCACTCCCATCCTGTCTCTGAAGAATACATGTTTTCCCCTTCACAATGACTTGGTGAGAATGCTTGCTATATGTTCATCAGTGGGTATATACTCAAGCTTCACAGCTCCCCTCTGAACCTAGTCACTGATCAAGTGGTATTTGATCTCAATGCGCTTTGACCGGTCATGAAATACTGGATTCTCAGAGGGTTTAACACAACTCCGATTATCACAGTATATCACAGTATATCATTGTTGGTCTCAGCCTCACCAAATAAACCAAATAGCATCTTTCAAAGCCAAAGTGCCTCGCACCCTGTTTGACTACCTGCCATATACTCTGCCTTTGTGCTACCCAATGCCACTAACCTTTGTTTCCTGCTAAACCATGACACAACTACTGAGCCCAATGAGAAACAACACCTGGAAGTACTCTTCCTATCACAAGCACTGCCACCTCAATCTGAGTCCATGCAACTAATTACTCTGACTCCATCTCCATTGACATGGTATAGACCATAGTCCATTGTGCCCTGTAGGTACCTCAATACATGTTTCACAGCCACCCAGTGCACTCTCTTGGGCTCCATCATAAACTGACTCAATGTATAGTTGTTTATTATAGTTAGAGACCTTGTCACTATTGAAGTAGACGATCCTCCTAATCCTAATGTACCACCTGATGCTCCCGAAACCAATGATATGGCCCCCTGTTGAGAAACCTGCTGCTCTACCTGATCAACCTCCCAAGACCTCCTCAAGGCCCTCTCCTCCTCAAATCTCACATCCCACCTCTGTGCAGGAATATATATACGATAGGCCTTGCTCGTCTCATTGTAACCCACTAGAATACCCTTCTCTGCATTGGGTTCCAACTTTGCCCTCTTCTTCTCAAGGACGTGAGAATATGTAAGGCACCCAAAGATCCTAATGTTCCCAACCTTAGGCTCCTTGTCAATAAACACCTCTTAGGAGTCATGCTCCCCAAGACTCTGTGTGGGCTCCTGTTCTACAAATACACTACAGTGTTACATGCCTCAGCCCACAAGAAGAAAGGTAATCTTTGACGATGAAACATGCCTCTAGTTACACCCACTATAGCCATGTTCTTCCTCTCTTCCACCCCATACTGTTGGGGGTTATAAGGCACAATGTACTCACTCTTGATGCCCGCACCCCTACAAAACTCCTCCATCTTCGTGGAGGTATACTCACCCCCATTATCTAATCTCAACACCTTGATCCTTCTCCCTGTCTAGTTCTCCACAAGAGCCTTAAACTCTTGGAACGTCTTGAAGACCTCATCCTTGGTCTTCAAAAAGAAAATCCAAGTCTTCCTAGAGTGGGCATGAATGAAGGTTGCATAGTACTCACATCCACTTAATGGTACATGAGACATATGACCACAAACATCAGAGTGTACCAAGTCTAAGATAGTTGCAACTATGTTGTCACTGCTCAGGAAAGGTGTCATGGTGTACTTTCCCAAAGCACACATCCCGATGCTCAGTGTTGAACTCTAGTAATCCTGTAACCATCTCCCTCAGCATCCTGAAAACTCCAAGGTGCTAGTGTGCCATAGCTCACACAACTCTTTGTTGTTGATCTATGCCACCAAGGTTCTAATAGGATGAAACATAACCCTATATAGCCTCCCATTCTAGGCTCCAATAGGTCTAGCATGCTCAACACTAGATTCCCTGGGATATATCAGCACCTATCCTCTACGGAACACCACCTCATATCCCCTATCCTCCAAGATGGAAACTGATATCAAGTTCTTCTTCAGCCCTGGAACATAAAGAACATCTGTCAGTTTCAGAGGAGGTAATGACTCCCTCTAAAATGATATTGTCCCCACTCTTGCTGCTTTGACCTTGGAGTTATCTCCATTCACAAGCTCCAAGTCAATATCATCCTCTGAGAGACTTGTGAAGTGCTCTCTCACTCCAATCATATGGCAGGATGCTCCACTGTCAACAAACCATGCACAGGAAGAATAACATGAGTGGCTAAACTCACCACCAAGGCAAACTCATCCACCTTTACTGATAAGGTAAACTCTGTGTCAAATCTGGAAGTGAACTCATCCACCTCTGTTGAAGCTGCAACTTCCTACTTCTTCTTGTTCTTTTTGTTGGGGCATTGAACAACATAGTGACCCATCTTCCCACAAGCAAAGCATTTCACTTTGCTCATGTCCTTCTCCTTCGCCTTTTGCTTCCCCTTCTCCTACTTTTCTCCACCAGAAGAACCCTTTTTGGCCTTCTTCTTCTTGCCCTTCACCGCAAGAGCAACATTCTCCTCACCTCCTCCACCATTCTGGTTGCCTGCCTTGGCACTCTTCCTAGTCTCCTCCTCGATGAAATCATCCCACATCCTCCTCCAGTCTAGAAAGTGTTCATTGGTCACAATGCCATGTATGAATCCATCCCATTTCTCGGTGAACCCATCTAATGCAATCTTGACCAATTGGTCCTCTGGGATAGTTAATGACAAATAGAAATAGCAAATACAAAACAACTACAAGGTAGTAGGTAGCTCTGTTATGAATATATATATATATATGATAATTGTAATAGTGATTAGTTATTAGTAATTAGTACTGAAGAGGCATGTCTAAATGGGACATGACCTTCCATGAAGAGGTACTTGCCTAGGGTATATAAGCAGTTGCTCACTTTCATTTGTACATCATTATTCATACATTTTATATTTAGTAATATTTGTATCCTCAATGGATATTTTCATATTCCAAGTCTTCTGGAGTATTTGTCTTAGAGTAACGAACATTGTTCGTTCCATTTGGAATCAAAGCATTCCTCTGAGTATACGAACTTTGTTTGTTACATCAGTATCAGAGCATTCCTCTGATTATATGAACTTTGTTCGTTCCATTTGGTATCAGAGTTGTTCGATCCTCTAGTCGTTTGACCACTACACAGAGCCTCGTTCTTCGATCCAGTGCTTTGACCACGAACTTGCGTCAACGTTGTTTTCGTGCAATTGAAGCGTTTCACTATATAACAATTTGGAGCTTCTCCAATTCGCCAGTGGGCCTTTGGCCATTTAAAAAAAAAACATATATATTATGCTGCCACAGGACACGTGCCTTAGGGCCTCGTGTCCCGTATTTTACGTGTCGGAAACAAAACGCACCCTAAAACGTGTCAAAAACGTTTTTCTTCGTGTCCTCCAATCGAGACGTGTTTTGGACGTGCAAAAACGTGCCCTAACGTTGTTGGCTCTTAGGACACGTGTCCCATGAAAAGTGACATTTAAAACCTGCAACATGGTTTACTTTTGGGTTTTTTTGACATTGTTCGCGCCAAAGTCGAGTTTGCTCGCTGCCGAAATCAAATTTGTTGTGGAGTGTGAGGAATTCCATCATATTCGAGTGAAATGCTCACAACTTCACATTGAGAGCACAGTTCACAACTTCACATCGACCTGGACCTGGGGATGCAAGAGACGAGCGTTCGCGTGCTTTGCTGAGAGTTTGGAGAACTTAAATTTCCTGTAAGTCATGTTATAGCCTATGGAAGTTAACTTTATTATACACCAGTGACCCCGTATAGATCGTGTGTTGAAATAAAAAGCCCACCTCCCCGTCATGTGCTCACTACTCACTACACCTTCGAGCTCTAAAGGGAGGGAAAGCTCGATTAATGCTCTAGTCAATAGTGAAGTTTGAACACATAAATTTATAATTTATAAACTACCTTATGTGAAATTTGAACATGATCGAACATGTTTGAAGTTAATAACAAAAGTTATAACATGAACAATGAACATTGAACTGTGAACATCATTGATGTAGTAAATTAATAAACTAACTAGAAAATTACTAAATAGTCAATAGTGTATACTAAATACTAAATAGATATCATCATGATTCATATCTATATGGATCAGGCACTATATTTCAGTGTTTTTTTAATATATATATATATAAAACATGTCCCTCGTGTCTTGTTTCCGGGGTCGATGTGTCTCGTGTCGAATATTCGTATTTACGTGTCCTCTGTGTTTCGTGTCCTCGTGTCATGTGACTTAGATATTTTGTTGATTTTTAATGTACCTTGGACAAGTGGTTTCCCAAGGGTTAGTCTCTACCTAGGGAAAAGTGTACAAAATAATTCTTTTCGTAAGTGTGACTTTATAAAGTGAAAGTGACTTTATAAGTGGTAAAGTCAATATTAAATTATAAAGTGAAAGTGACTTTATAAGTGGTAAAGTCAATGTTAAATTATAAAGTGAAAAGTGACTTTAGACATAGAGTACAATGTCGGTATTTTATTTAATGGGTGAGTTAAAAAATAGAAAGTGAGAGTTAAATGCACATTTATTCTCATTCCTTAATCTAAATGAATCTGAGTCATTAGATTTTAGGGTTGCCCAAAAGTCATTTAGGGAAACAAAAGGGGGAAAAAAAAAGAGAGACTGCATTCATTCATTCTTCATGAGCAGATTGGAGAAAGGAGGTTGAGGGCTGGAGAAAAGTTCTGAAAGAGAAATTTGTTGTAGCAAGTTGCAGGAGTGATTTTTGGGAAAAGTTGGACACATAAATCAAGGCGTAGAAGACAGCAGAAGATACAGTACGAACAACATTTAATGCTATGAGTTGCGCGTAGTTCGAGAGAAGTTTTTAGCCAAAATAAATTTAAAAAAAATGTGGAAAAAAAACCGTACAGTGGTACAGAAATCCGTACAGTCTATATGGAAGCCGTACAATACAGTTTGTGTTCGTACAATACATTTTCATCTTCAAGTGGGCACAGAAATCGAGGCAAAGTGGGCATGGTTTTCAAGGAGTTTCGGGCTGAAGAGATAAGTTGTATTTTGCTGTTTTGTTTTTTCTGCAAATGTATTTTTCCTGAACTTGAAAGATAAATAAATTTGAAGAACTCTTTAACAGGTTTTCCCCAGAGAAGATTGAAGGGGTTTTTCCTGGGTCTAAGTTGACCAAAAATCTGTGTATTTTTTTTATGTGTTGCTGGTCTGTTTATGTCCAAATTTATTTTCAGCGTGTATTGACAGTCCCATGTGCTTTAATCTGAAAATTTCATTTCCATAATTCTATATGTTGAATGTAAATTTATGGGAAAGGGCATTTAATTGAATAGGAGTGATAAGGTGACATTAAAACTGGGTTGGGATTGCAGGAAAATTTGTAGTCATCAATTTCATCATGGTATTAAAGCTACAGGCTAAAAATTGCAGTTTGAACAGCAAACAATAGATTGGGACAAAAAACAGTGGTTTGGACAGCAAACTAAATTTTTGAACAGCAAAATGATATTTTGGGACAGCAAGGTGAAATTTCACACAGACTGAACTTTTGGGACAACAAGGTGTGCTCGAAAGTTCATTTCTCCATTTTCTTGTTTTGTGAATTTTGGACAGTAGTCATGGCCATGTTCTTAAGGATAGAGGACAGACTAGATGGGATATCCAACTATGTTGTTTGGAAGGACAGAATTCAGACAGTGTTTGAGGCAGCAGTTTGGAACAGTGCGGCAAGAGGTTATACCTCGTACTACTGCAGATGAACTTGTTGAATTCACAAAAAATAATGCAAAGACAAAAAGGATTTTGATGGATAGTCTAAAGGATCATGTGGTTCCTCGAGTGAGAGGAAACACACATGCATATCAGATGTGGACAGCTCTAACCACTCTCTATCAGAGTACCAATGAGAGCAGGAAGATGGTACTCAATGAACAATTGAAGAACATCAAGATGACAAAGGTTGAAAGTTCATTATCTTGGCGGGGTCAAACAGGTACGTGATGATTTGACTACTATTGGTGAGGTAGCTGCACCCACATAGTTAGTCAAGATAGTCGTAACGGGGCTTCCTAAGTCTTGGGAGGTCTTTGGAGATACTATTACCTTTAGGAAGAATCTTCCCAATTGGGACAGATTCTGGGATGATTGTGGGCAGCATAAGATACAGAAGACTGGCAGTGGTGCGGGCGAACATAGCAGATGAGAAGGATGTAGCCTTAACAGCCAGGGGGAAGAACAAAGGGAAGGCCGAGAAAGGGGCCTCATCAGATGGGGCTAAGGAAAAGGAGAAGAAGAAGAAGAAAGATACAGATATGTCCAAAGTCAAATGTTGGGCATGTCAGAAGATGGGACACTATGCTGCTACGTGTCTTGAGAGGAAAAACAAGGGGAAGAAGGGTACTGCAACTTCAGCATAGGTGGAGTAGTTTTCTTCACAGGTTGATAGGGACTTTGCATTTATTACTTCTACAGCTAGTAGTAGTACATCATCTGATGTGTGGTACATAGACAGCAGGGCTTCCCGCCATATGACAAGTGCACGGGAGTTCTTTTCAGAGCTTGCAAAGAGGGCACTTGATATTAAGATTGTACTAGGATATGACCGCGCTATGAGAGTTGTTGGTGTGGGGACTGTGATCTTTGAGAGGGAGTCCTTGCCTCCTTTGAAGGTCATGGATGTTTTGTATGTTTCCAGGATGAAGAAGAACTTGATTTCAGTGTCTACTATGGAGGAGAAGGGGTTTGACGTCACTTTCTCAGGAGGGCAGGTATTGATGCATCCCAAGGGAGCTTCCATCACTTCGGCCAAAGTGATCAGAGTACGCTCTGGGAAACTATACAGGTTTAGTTTACTCAATGAATAAATTGATTTACAACGAGCAGTGAAGCTCAATAAATAATACAACTGTAGAAACAGCAACAGCAAGTTTCTACTAAGAATATAGAAACAGCAAGTTTCTAACAAGAAACTGCTAAATACAATCATAGATGAGGAGTAAACTCTAAAATAGCATTATTCTAATAGCCTCCGTTAATTCTCAATCTATTTACAACACCAATAGACCCTCTGAATTTTACAAACTTATCAGGACCAAGAGGCTTGGTGAAGATGTCTGTCGGTTGCTCCTTTGTGGGAACATATAGTCACTGAATGGATCCGTCTTCTACAAGCTGGCGAATGTAGTGACAATGAATTTCCACATGCTTTGTTCGTTCATGGAAGACTGGATTCTTGGCGAGTTTGAACACTCCCTGATTATCACAGAACAAGGGAGTAGGACCTGCCTGGGAAACATGCATATCCGCAAGCATACGTCGAAGCCAAACTGCCTCACAAGATGCCTTAACTGCTCCCCGATATTCTGCTTCTGTCGAGGAGAGAGCCACTGCCTGCTGCTTCTTACTAGCCCATGTGATAGCACCGGATCCCAGACTAAACACATACCCAGTTGTAGATTTACGGTCATCAACCGAACCAGCTTAGTCTGAATCTGTGTAACCACTGAGTGTAGGATCTGAACTCCGAGTGTATAGAAGTCCATAATCAAGGGTTCCTCTTACATGACGCAGCACACGCTTTGCTGCTATCCAATGATCAGCTTTAGGAGCTGACATGAAGCGTGAAATGTAGCTCACTGCAAAACTGATATCAGGTCGAGTGGTGATGCAGGAGCATCAAGACCTTTTTCTCCATTTGTAAATATGGGGTGTGATAATATTAATTTGTAAATATGGGGTGTGATGATTTTTAATATTTTGTTAATTAATTTGAATTAAATAGGAGAAGGTGAGGATTTATGTAAATATCTTTTTATTAATAAAAGGATATGAGGAAATTTAATAAATTGAAGGATTTTAGGGATAAAAACCTATCCTTTTGGGATGTTGAGAAATTTAGGGGTTTGTTAAGGATTTTAAGGGATTGAGCATTTAATGTAATAATTTTTAAAAATTGTATAAATAGGAGGGCTTTTTGTGAGAGAAACCATGAGAGATTGTGAGAGAGTGTGAGATTGAGAGTAGGCTTGTAAGCCTTCAGCAAAATTGTAAGGGCCACAGAATTGAAATATCTGGCCAGCAAAAGTTGTAAGTTATTATTCTGTTTCAGTATATTGGTTATTGATTTTGAGAATTGTATGCGTTTCAAGTTAAATGTATGGATTGAATTATCGATGGTGGAGGAATCGATTGAAAGAATTGAATTTTGTAACGAACTGATAGTTCGATTTGTAAAATCGATGTTGATATTGTTATGAAAACTCATGAATTCAAAATTGTTGAAGCGCTGAATCAGTGTTGAATCTTTGCTGAAATGTTTGTTTCCTAGTTGTAGTTGAATTCACGCTTTTATATTCGTCATATTTACTTCGATATGATGAGGGTTTTGATAAATTTGATATATCAGTCATAAAAGACCGGTTATGCAGAGATCAGTCAGTAAGAGAAGTAATTTACTATAGACATTCTGGTATTAATCACTGCATAAACCAATGAAGAAAATGTATTTTAAATTCGATTCTAGCATCAAAATGAAATGCAGGAATAAATTTCAAGGCAGAAGAGTTTACTGAACAAAGCAGCTTTAGAAATCGAATTGCAGGGTTCAAGGGCGATTTAATGGAACGTTATGTAACGATTGCCAGAGGCTTACCTGGCAATTCGAAGCATGAGTTATGAAGAGTTTAAAATCGATCTCATCAGAGAAAAACCAGAGAGCGGCCATAAAGTTGAGTTACAGCGTTTGCAGAGTTGTTAAAACACTGAATTTGACAGCGTGGAAGGAAAAAGCGTAGTGGAATCGAAAGGTTCAATTGCCGGTGAATTCCAGAATCTGAAGATGTGCTCTGAAGACTATAGCGCAGAGATGTAACAGCGTTGAATCTGGAAACAAAAGGAAGTGCGTTCGGAATTATGAAGGTAAACAGTTATTTATTGATATTCGATTTTAAACAAAGCCAGAAATCGATGAATTTTGAAAACGCTGTTTGCTGAAAGTATTCCTAAATGATATTTGAGTGATTGCTCTGATATGTATTGAATCACTGAAAAGAACTAGCAGATGGTGGTAATTAAGTCAATGCGTGAAGGATTCATATGTATAGAGTTTATTGACCATGTCCAACGTATTTAAATTTAAAGGGCGCACATATAAATACAATGGAATTAGGTTGAATAACGCTGGCATAATAAATTGTGGTTGAGGTTCATATTAAGTTCAAAGGTAGAACTTTGTTATAATGTTTGCATGGGAAGACCAAGAGCGATGGTCTAATTGGTTTTTATTCAAATTATGGAATATTGAACTCATATACTCATGTTAAGCCGAGGTTGAGGATGAATGAATAGGAGTGATGGGGTGAGTTTTTATGGAATTTATGTGAAGGCTTCCGTATAATAATGGTGTTGTATGAATTTGCCAACTATTGAAATTTTGATTTGGGAAAAATGTTGAGATTGCCCAATTTGAGTTTATTGAGGTTTAAATAAGTTTGATAACTCAAGAGCGCATTTAACAGGAAGAATTTTGTGATGGTGTATAAACACGTGAGGAATGTTGGTGATGAAATGAATGAGGGAATTAAGGCATAGTTCTGGTGTTATGAGGCATCTAAAATCTGACAGATAAATAATATGATGTTTGAGAAAGGATTATTGTGGAAGGGCTTTACAACCATAAATATGAAAGAAAGTTTCCGCATAAAGAGTGAATTGGGCAAAATTGAGCATGTATGTTTATAAGCATTACTTTATGAAGATCCTGGTATTGCAGGCTGGCTTAGCTTGCGTCATTTTGGTATCAGAGCCGGAATGCTCTGTTGGAATGTTTATCTTCTGAATGATGACAAGAAGGTTTTTGTTGAACTGGAATATATTTCTGAATGTGTGATGAATGATGAAGTAGCAGATGTGCATGAAGGCAAAGGAGGTCAGATTCTAATCTGACAGTCAAAGCAAACCAGAGTACAGCTGAAGAATTGAGCAGGTATTGGGTGTGGTTAATTTTGATTTGAATTTTACTGACAAGAAATGGAATGAGAATTGATGATTGCAGCAAGGAAGAAACTCAGCAAAAAAGGAATTATTGCTGACAGTTGAAGTTGCCGGATAAAGCAGGAAGATTGGAAGAAAGGATCAGATTCTAAAAATCTGATTGATAGTGAATTTGTGCAGAGGAAGCATAAAGATGAAATTGAAGCACAGGAGAACAAAGGACAAGATCGACCGAGACCTTGAAGGTAAGGTGATCTGGTTTTATTGAATTTGAAGATTGTAGTCTTTGCAGAAGTATTTTTGCAACTCCTAAAAGGAAAATCCATAGACGACATGTTTAAAATTGCTAACAGAAAACTGGTGAAAGCATAAGTGACAGAACCTTGAAGAAATCCAATAGAGATTGGAAAAGGAGGACAGTTGTGAACAGGCAGATGGGTTGAAGCCAGGAAGAGCAAAGAGAAGTGCTCAAAGGAGGTTCCAGAGGTAGAACCAATTGCTTGCCAAAAGACCGACTGAGGAGGGCTTGGTGAGGTAAGTGGCTGCAAAACAGGCTTTGTCGTCGAATGTGCTTTAGTGCAACTCATAGTAAAGTGAGTAAGGGACTCATAGAGATGGAAAGGTTGATGACTAGTGACAATGACCACAAAGGTCTCCAAATCAACCACAAAGAGACAAAAGGAGAAGGCAAGCAATGAAGGTCAGAGACGCTTAAGCAAAGAGGAATATGAAAGGGAGAAGGCCGAGGTAGCGCCTCAATGAGGTGTTGATGGAGATGTTGCAGAAATGAGGTAAACCGTGGTTTGGTTATGTCATGAGAAAGAAGTCAGGTGGTAGAGACTACAAGAGAGAAGTGGAATCATCGTGTGAATTTGCAAGCTGATAAAGGAACTAAGGGAACTTGAACGTTATTGATGCTGTGCGAGGATAGAGAAGCTCGAAACAATGAGCTAAGAAATGAAGATGCTTGAAGAAGATGTTTCAATATGTTACCCGTGAGAGTGGACCATTACTTTTTGAAAGTGATGAAGAGCTAGAGGAGTTGAATCATATGAAGCAGCCGGAAGACTTGGTGACTGAAGCATTAAATAAGACCGTAGGGTCTTGTGATTTAAAAACTAATGATTTGTGTATGATTGCAGGTTTGAAAGAAGATAGACAGTCTTTTAAAACTGTCAAAGATGTGAAAGAGTACCTTCCAGAAGATGAAGCAGAATATGATCAAGAGGCTGGGAAAGAATTAGTTCACTACAATGGAAAAATGCTGAAAGACATCATTGAAATAGATGATGAGAAGGGGAGACTAGCTGACAGTCTCAAGAGTTCTTTGAGTTTGGATCAGCATACTGATATGCTGACAGAAAAAGAGAAATCAACGCAACATACTGAAGTGTTGCTAAAGGGAAAAGAGGTACATAGGCCTTATATTTCTTATTATAATGATTGTCTTATAATTGAAGATGTTGTTACAGACGCCGGAACATATTTGACACAGGTGGATAGCCAATTGGAAGAAGGAGAGGAAGAACATCTACTGAAGGATGTTAAGGAGAGACTGTTGAAGAAGGATGACAAAATAGCTGTCATAAATAATAATCAAGAAGAAGTTGACAGATAAAATTGCAGGTGACAAGCGAAGGAATGTTGCAGAGGGAAAGGAAGATTGGGAGGCCGCAACATCCATATTGACAGCTAGAGCAACATGGTTTATTGAAGATGTTGAATAATCACAGACAAAGAGGACATACTATTTATAGAAATCGAGTTGATAAGAAAGTTAATGATAAAAACATCCCAGAGAAAGATAGCCGAAAGAAAGAAAAAGAGCAACAACAAGAGAATGACAGTGAAAGATTGCAAGAGCAGAGCAAGTGCAGCATTACAGCACAAAATATGGAAACCTGGAAGAAAACAGCAGATAACAACAGCAGTGAAGCAATCGACAAGCACTAAAGGATTACAAAATAAAATTTGGGATCCAGGAGGAGATATCCAGACTTATGACCAGGTGGTCATGAATTTTCTTACATGGGGAGTCTGATGGAGGAGCATCAAGACCTTTTTCTCCATTTGTAAATATGGGGTGTGATAATATTAATTTGTAAATATGGGGTGTGATGATTTTTAATATTTTATTAATTAATTTGAATTAAATAGGAGAAGGTGAGGATTTATGTAAATATCTTTTTATTAATAAAAGGATATGAGGAAATTTAATAAATTGAAGGATTCTAGGGATAAAAACCTATCCTTTAGGGATGATGAGAAATTTAGGGGTTTGTTAAGGATTTTAAGGGATTGAGCATTTAATGTAATAATTTTTAAAAATTGTATAAATAGGAGGGCTTTTTGTGAGAGAAACCATGAGAGATTGTGAGAGAGTGTGAGATTGAGAGTAGGCTTGTAAGCCTTCAGCAAAATTGTAAGGGCCACAGAATTGAAATATCTGGCCAGCAAAAGTTGTAAGTTATTATTCTGTTTCAGTATATTGGTTATTGATTTTGAGAATTGTATGTGTTTCAAGTTAAATGTATGGATTGAATTATCGATGGTGGAGGAATCGATTGAAAGAATTGAATTTTGTAACGAACTGATAGTTCGATTTGTAAAATCGATGTTGATATTGTTATGAAACTCGCAATTCAAAATTGTTGAAGCGCTGAATCAGTGTTGAATCTTTGCTGAAATGTTTGTTTCCTAGTTGTAGTTGAATTCACGCTTTTATATTCGTCATATTTACTTCGATATGATGAGGGTTTTGATAAATCTGATATATCAGTCATAAAAGACCGGTTATGCAGAGATCAGTCAGTAAGAGAAGTAATTTACTATAGACATTCTGGTATTAATCACTGCATAAACCAATGAAGAAAATGTATTTTAAATTCGATTCTAGCATCAAAATGAAATGCAGGAATAAATTTCAAGGCAGAAGAGTTTACTGAACAAAGCAGCTTTAGAAATCGAATTGCAGGGTTCAAGGGCGATTTAATGGAACGTTATGTAACGATTGCCAGAGGCTTACCTGGCAATTCGAAGCATGAGTTATGAAGAGTTTAAAATCGATCTCATCAGAGAAAAACCAGAGAGCGGCCATAAAGTTGAGTTACAGCGTTTGCAGAGTTGTTAAAACACTGAATTTGACAGCGTGGAAGGAAAAAGCGTAGTGGAATCGAAAGGTTCAATTGCCGGTGAATTCCAGAATCTGAAGATGTGCTCTGAAGACTATAGCGCAGAGATGTAACAGCGTTGAATCTGGAAACAAAAGGAAGTGCGTTCGGAATTATGAAGGTAAACAGTTATTTATTGATATTCGATTTTAAACAAAGCCAGAAATCGATGAATTTTGAAAACGCTGTTTGCTGAAAGTATTCCTAAATGATATTTGAGTGATTGCTCTGATATGTATTGAATCACTGAAAAGAACTGGCAGATGGTGGTAATTAAGTCAATGCGTGAAGGATTCATATGTATAGAGTTTATTGACCATGTCCAGCGTATTTAAATTTAAAGGGCGCACATATAAATACAATGGAATTAGGTTGAATAACGCTGGCATAATAAATTGTGGTTGAGGTTCATATTAAGTTCAAAGGTAGAACTTTGTTATAATGCTTGCATGGGAAGACCATGAGCGCATGGTCTAATTGGTTTTTATTCAAATTATGGAATATTGAACTCATATACTCATGTTGCTGAATTGAGTTGAATGAATAGGGAGTGATGGGTGAGTTTATGGAATTTATGTGAAGGCTTCCGTATAATAATGGTGTTGTATGAATTTGCCAACTATTGAAGTTTTGATTTGGGAAAAATGTTGAGATTGCCCAATTTGAGTTTATTGGGGTTTAAATAAGTTTGATAACTCAAGAGCGCATTTAACAGGAAGAATTTTGTGATGGTGTATAAACACATGAGGAATGTTGGTGATGAAATGAATGAGGGACTTAAAGCATAGTTCTGGTGTTATGAGGCATCTAAAATAATGACAGATAAATAATATGATGTTTGAGAAAGGATTATTGTGGAAGGGCTTTACAACCATAAATATGAAAAAAAAATTCCGCATAAAGAGTGAATTGGGCAAAATAGAGCATGTATGTTTATAAGCATTACTTTATGAAGATCCTGGTATTGCAGGCTGGCCTAGCTTGCGTCAAGTGGCAGTAAAGTAGATGAGGCTGCCCACTAACTGCCTGAATAAAGTTTCATCCACAAGTGGTGAGGATGACTGAGCTAAAAATTTGAGCCTTGGTTCCATAGGAGTCGTGGTAGGTTTGCAATCCTGCATTCTGAACCTTTCCACAAGATTTCTGGCATACTTGGACTGAGAGAGAAAGATGTTGTTCTCAGTCTGCCAGACTTCCACCCCTAAACAATAATGAAGAAGCCCCAAATCTATCATATCAAAAGTGCTGCACAAATCCTGTTTGATCCCATGGATCAAATGTGCTGAACTGCCAGTAATAATAAGATCATCCACATAGACAACCACAAACAGAATATCATCACCAGTATGTTTGATATACAGGTTTGCATCAGATGGACTCCGCTGAAAACCATGATTTGTTAGGTACTTATCAATTTTCATGTACCAAGCCCGAGGGGCTTGTTTCAGACCATAGAGTGCTTTTACTAATCTACAAACTTTCTATGATTGATTGGCAACCTTGAATCCTGGAGGTTGCATCATGTAGAATTCTTCCTGTAAGTCACCATTTAGAAAAGCACTCTTTACATCCATCTGATGGAATGTCCAATTGAATTGAGCTGATAAGGCAAGGACAAGCCGTATGGTACTCATCTTGGTTGTAGGAGCAAAGGTCTCCTCATAGTCTATGCCTTCTTTCTGTGAGAATCCTCGAGCAACAAGACGAGCCTTATACTTGTTGAGGGTTCTGTCAGCTTTGTATTTCACTTTATACACCCATTTGTAGCTAATGGGTGTTTTCCCTGCACGAAGATCAGAAAGGGTCCAAGTGTGATTCTTCTGAAGACTCTGGAATTCAGCCTCCATAGCCTGTTCCCACTCAGGTATGCCCTTAGCCTCTGAATATGTTTGAGGCTCAAAAACACTGTGTATGTTAGCCATAAGAGAAAAATTTACTGTAGGCTATTGTTTGCTCTTATTTCTGGAAGTTCTACCTTCAAGGAGTTCATTATCCCGAAAATCACCAATAGTTTTAGCCCACCATTTAGGCCGGAGAGTAGAAGAACCAATATCTGGAGGTGGAGGAGGCTCAGGAACAATAGGAGCAGCAAGAGGAGGATTATTTTGTAGAGGAAGCTCAGGTAGTGCATCATCAAAGACTGATGCTGCATCATCCCTCTCATCAGGTGGACCTAATGGAAGAAAAACACTGTGAGGCTGATCCTCAGAACACTGCTCAGAAGGAAGGGATTGAAAGAACCCTTTGTCTTCATCAAATACCACGTCCCAACTGAAGATAAGACGATCAGTGTCTATATCTATCAGCCTATAGGCCTTGTGGTGATCACTATACCCTGTCATCATGAGTTTCTGGCTTTTGGAATCCAACTTAGAGCACTTAGCACCGGGAATCCAAACATATGCAACTGAGCCAAAAACTTTGAGATGGCTGATCTTAGGCTTTCGACCAAACCAAACCTCTTCTTGAGTCTTCCCTTTAACAGCCTGAGTAGGTGATCGATTAAGAAGATAGACTGTAGTAAACACTGCTTCCGCCCAAAATTTGTTTGGAACACTCCTATGTTGTAACATAGAACGAGCCATTTCAACAACCGTACGGTTACGACGTTCTACAACACTGTTCTGCTGAGGAGTGTAGGGTGTGGTTAATTGGCGTTTGATGCCATGGGTATCACAGAAGTTGGAGAAAGAAGAAGAACAAAATCCCCCCCCCGTTATCTGTCCTAAGAGTTATGATATTACAGCAAGACTCTTTTTCAACTAAGGACTTAAACTTCTGAAAGATACTAAATACATCAAATTTATGTTTTAGAAAGTACACCCACATTTTTCTACTGAAATCATCTACAATGAGCAAAAAATATTTGCAACCCATAACTGAAGATGTATTCACAGGACCACAAATATCAACATGAATTAACTGGAGTACCTTAGATGCGCACCAAGATTCTCCATCCTTGAATGAAGACCGATGTTGCTTGCCAACTTGACAGGCACCGCACACTCCCAAATGCTGTGTCTGAATATCAGGTAACCCTGACACAAGTCCCTCTCGAGATAGCTAAGAGAGATACTGAATGTTTAAATGCCCATATCTCTGATGCCACAGAGTGTTGATGGGAGAAACACGAGCTGCTAGAGCCACTTCTAGGGAATCACCAGTGTCAAGAAGCCTATATAGACCATGATCCTCTAGGCCAACAGCAACCGTAAGCTGAGTGTCCCTGTCAATAATGGAGCACTTGTGCGCACTGAACACCACATCGAGCTAAGGAGAGTTTCTCATAATCTGGTTGACAAACAGCAGATTAATTTCCATACCAGGAACATAGTACACATTCCGGAAGATGAGTGTGCGCCCACCAGACTGGATCTGAGCTATACCTCTGCTAACCACTGTGTACTCCTCACCTCTGCCAAAGACCACAGAATCATTGAAAGATGAGAAGTCAATAAACCAGTCACGCCTATGAGAGAAATGACGTGATGCACCAGAGTCAATGTACCAGGCAGATGATGGGTCGTGATCTGAGTACCTTTTAGCCATAAAGGCATAAAAGGCAGATTCCTTCTACTCGAAATGCTCTGCGACATTCGCTTGCTGATGAGACCCTCCCTGCTTCCTCTATTCAGAAGCAATCCTCTGTCGGCAATCTTTCTTCAAATGACCAAACTTGTGACAGTAATTACACTGCACATTTTTCTTCTTAGCAGGATCATAAGACTGAGAAGAACCTGTCTTCTGAAATGACTAAGAGGACTGATATTTGGCAGCAAAAGCATTTTCTGAGGAGGCTAACGAAGCATCACTACCAAACTGTTGTTTCCAACGATCCTGCTGCAGGGGTTTGGTGCATAGCTCTGGAAACTTCAGATCAACATTAGTGGAGGTAATGCTGAGAGTTTCTATAAAGTGTTAATAAGATTTTGGTAGACTTTTCAGGGTGATGACTACCATATCTTCTTCCTCCATGGTCCGGCCAATGGCTTCGAGCTGATCTCGAATGGCTTTTATCTTGTTAAGATGTTCCTGTAAAGATATATGTTCGTCCATCATGATGGAGAACAACTGATTCTTTAGAAAGAATGCTCTGCTCTTGTCGGATGTCTCGTGCAATTCCTTCAAATGTTTCCAGATTTCGACAGTTGTCTTGCCGGAAGGGATCTGTGGTAACTGATCATCAGTTACAGAGAGTTTGAGAAGCATAACAGCCTCTCGATTTCGATCATCAAACTTATCTTGATCTACACCAAGTGTACCAGGACGAAGCTCTATGCGCAAAACGAGCTGGTCAAGACGCCTATATTCAAAAATGGTCAACATTCTTTGTTTCAAGATGTTATAATTGTTGCCATTAAAGCATTGATTGCCTTCCAACATCAAATTGGTTAGTGAGGCCATCTACACGTTTCCCATGATACGCAAAACAACCAAGAAGTCTGGCACGAATTTTAATGCAAATGGCGGCTAATCTGGACAAAAAACTACTGGAAATTTAAATGCTCATCCAGCCACAAAAAAATGGGTGCATACCTCGATTCTGCCAAAATAGCAATCTGGAATTCAATCTACTGTAGAAAAACAATACCCAGCTCAGCCTTTAATAACTCGTCCCAGTCATGCAAATTGCACCAGCAGCTTCCACGTTCAACCAGCAAGATGGACTGATATTGGACAGAAATTCAACACATTGGACCAGCAACCAAACTCAGCAGCACATACAGGATAGATATGACTGATAGGAGTCTTTATCCCACGAAATACTCAGCAGAAAATGACCCACCAAAGAAAGAATCGCAGAGAAAAAAAAAACGGCGGCTCAGAAATTGTGACGCCAAAAAAATTCCAAACTTCTAGAGAGTTGTTTCGAAATGAAGCACAGAATTTTTCAAATATTGAAGAATTATTTCGAAAAAAAAAAATACCTGAGCTCCAATACCATAATTTGAATTGATTTACAATGAGCAGTGAAGCTCAATAAATAATACAACTGTAGAAACAGCAACAGCGAGTTTCTAACAAGAAACTGCTAATTACAATCATAGATGAGCAGTAAACTCTAAAATAGCATTATTCTAATACTGTTTTCGTCGGCAGGAGCATTGGTGAGTAGCACATTTGGTAGCACTCACACTAGTACCACCAGCAATAGAGACTTGTGCAAGTTATGGCACTGGAGGATGGCACATATGCATCATGGAGCTTTGAGAGTTCTGAGGGAGATCACTACTGGAGTTCCTGATTTCAATGTCAAGCATTATGAGGTCTACAGAGGGTGAGCTTTGGGCAAGTACACCAAGTTACCATTCCCACCGAGCGAGAACAGATCTACAGTTATACTAGACTTTATTCATACTGATGTTAGTGGTCGTATGTCTCGTGTCTTTGGGTGGTTATGAGTATTATGTTATATTCATTGATGACTACTCTAGGAGGACTTGGATATATTAGGAATTTGGCTTCTTAGATCCATATGTAGGAATTTACAGGGTAAGTTTCGTAGATCAAGAACCAAAGGTCACCGCTCACAAACAGATCACAAATCAGTACACCAGTATAATCACGTGGTTAAAACCCTCAAAGAGGGAAACGGTCCACGCCCTGAGCCAACACGGCCACTTCAGGGAATTTATTAATATAAAGGAAAAGTTACATATGTTTCTCTCATAAACGGTTACCGGACAAATGACCCTCCATGCTCTTTAAATAGAGATCATGGACCAATCGGGTGTTAAGCCACGAATCAAGTGTCGTTAATACCGAGGTGAAAGATAACCATCGGATCACTACAAATCGTGACTGTCGGGTTATGAGTTACAAATGTACATAGTAAAGAAACACACTTTACCTAACTCTAGACTAGACTAAGTTATTCTTAACTATTTCCTATGTGTCGGAATATCCTAGCATCCCCCCTTAAGAACAACTTGGGATAGGATTGAAGGATTTACAAAGGTGACACAAAAGGAGCCTATTTCCTATGTGTCGAAATATCCTAACATCCCCCCTTAAGAACAAATTGGGATAGGATTGAAGGATTTACAAAAGTGACACAATAGGAGAAGGAAGGAGGCATTAGAGCCTATCACCCCTTAATGACAACTTTCCTGAACTCCAAGCATGGATCGAACTTTGGTAAACTTCGCTTCTGTGAGAGCCTTCGTAAAGATATCGACTACTTGATCATTGGTCGGACAATACTACACTTCAAGAACACGATCATGAATGAGCTTTCTGATGAAGTGTATGTGGAGTTCAATGTGTTTCATACGCTGATGCTGAACTAGATCTTTACATAACTGAATGGCACTCTGATTATCACACCAAAGTGTAGTTGGATGTTGTTGATGAAGACCAAATTCAGACAAGATCTGACGAAGCCACATGGATTCCTTGCTGGCTTCAACTGCACCACGATACTCTGCTTCTGCTGAAGAAAGGGAGATGGCACTTTGTTTCTTACAAGACCAAGTAATAGGTCCTGAACCAAGAGTGAATACATATCTTGCAGTGGACTTCCGATCATCAGGGTCACCAGCCCAATCAAAATCAGTGAAACCAATCAACAAGGGAGATGCTCCTGCACTGTAATGAATCCCGAACTGAACTGTACCTCGAATATATCGAAGTATTCTTTTAGCTGCTTTCCAGTGACTTTCATGAGGTTGGTGCATAAACCGAGCGACAAGACCAATGGCAAAGGAAAGGTCAGGACGGGTATGGGTTAGATACAGAAGTTTACCAACAAGTTGACGATATAAGGTAGCTTCAACTTCAGGGGTAGTACAGTTGACTAAAAGCTTGACTCCAGACTGAAAGGGAGAAGGGGCTGGCTTACAGCCTTCCATGTGAAAGTGGTGTAGAAGATCACAGGCATACTTGGACTGAGAGAGGGTAATGCCTTGCTTGGATTGCAAGACTTGAAGACCAAGGAAATAATGCAAGTGTCCTAAGTCTGTCATTTCAAACTTCTTTTTGAGGCTAGACTTCACATGGTTTATATGGTTTGGATCACTACCAGTAAGGATAAAATCATCAACATAAAGAACAAGGATGGTGAAGGAATTACCCACTTTCTTGGTGTAGACAGTGTTGTCAAAATGACACCTAGAAAAGCCATTATCGAAGAGAAATCTATCCATTTTGGCATACCAAGCCCGAGGAGCTTGTTTGAGACCATAGAGAGACTTCCCAAGGCGACAAACAAGGCTAGAGTCTTTTTGGATAAAGCCAGGGGGTTGTTCCATGTAGATTTCTTAATGAAAATCTCCATCTAAGAAGGCAGATTTAACATCTATCTGATGGACTTCCCATTTAAAGGAGGCAGCAAGGAAAAGAACAAGGCAGATAAAATTCATTTTGGCAACAGGGGAGAAGGTTTCAATATAGTCAATGCCTTCAACTTGTGAAAAACCTTTAGCGACAAGACGAGCTTTATGTCTATCCACTTTTCCATCTGGTCCAAACTTTGTTTTGTAAACCCATCTGCATCTGACAAGTTTTCTTCCTTTTGGAAGAGGAACAAGATCCCAAGTATTGTTTGCCAATAAGGAACGATACTCTTCATTCATAGCTTCATCCCAATCTGGATGACCAGAGGCTTCTTCAAAGGTTTCTGGATAAAGTTTTTTTGGAACTTGAGCCAATAAGGAAGAGGCTCTTTTGAACTGAGAACGTGTACGTCGTCGATCGGCAGGGTCACCTGCAAGAGAACCTGCTACATCCCGAGTAGAGCGGACCCATCTTGGAAGCGGTGGAGTATAAGGAACAATTTCACGAGCTGGAGGAGGATTGTCATCCTCGCTATCATCATATGAACTAGAAGGAATGCTATTAAAAATAAAAGAGAGAGAGAGAGAGGTGGCACATATGCCGAATCAGGCTCGCAGGCCAAAGGTGGCACACCTACCGAACTAGGCTCACAGGCCGATATATTTTCATCAAACTTTACATCTCTTCTAATGATTATATTTTTGGATTTTGGTTGAAGAAGTCTATATCCTTTGACATCTTCAAAATATCCAACAAAAATACATTTTTCACTCTTAGGTTCTAACGCTTTATGTTTCGCATCTGGAATATGGGCCCAAGCATCACTTCCAAAAACTCGAAAGTGACTTACATCTGGTTTAATGGAGCTCCAAGCTTCTTCTAGAGTTATATTGCTTAAAACCTTAGTAGGAGTGCGATTTACTATGTAATTTGCACATTTAATGGCTTCTGCCCAAAAATTGAGACCAAGTCCTTTAGATTGAAGCATACAATTAGCCATTTCTTTTAAGGTGCGATTCTTCCTTTCAGCGACACCATTTTGCTGTGGAGTATATGGAACGGTATGTTGCAATTGAATGCCATGTTGTTATGTATAATTTATTAATTATTAGTTAAATATAGTTGTTTTAGGTTTATTAATGTGGAAGGGCATGATCAACGATCATGCCTCTTCGCCAAGGGACACCATAACACTGTATTTAAAGCCTTGGTGATCCCCACTTGTAATCATCTCATCTTTTATCAATAATAATATACTTAT
Organism: Pinus albicaulis; assembly: GCA_034641835.2. Taxonomy (NCBI): domain Eukaryota; kingdom Viridiplantae; phylum Streptophyta; class Pinopsida; order Pinales; family Pinaceae; genus Pinus; species Pinus albicaulis. Next base: position 19,288,535 of record CM076578.1, on the reverse strand, counting down.
TCAAGTTTACTAGAGATTTTACACTTCATTGGTATTGGAGCAATCGCTCTTCAGATCTGTGTGATCATCAAAGAGATTAAGAAATTACAAAGAAAATTGCAGAATTGTTTAAAAATCGGGTGCTTGTAGGCAGTGACATTTGTTTTTTAAAAAAATAAAAAATAAATTGCAGATTTTTTCCGCTGTCATCATCCCCTTTCCACGCTTGTCGTCCTCCTTTTCCCTCCTCTCAGAGCTGCTTTCCTCTCCCCTCAGCCCCCTCACACAGCACTCCCCCCCCCTGACTCTACCCAACCCGACCCCTCACCCTCAGCACTCGCGACTTCCTTCCCACCTGTCTACCCCCATCCTCCATTACGCTGCCATTCCCCGCGGTCTATATTCCTTTCCCGCCTCACGCCACCTTTCCGCCATCTTTCTCACACTTCCCCCGACGTCTTTCCCCGCCCCTTCCTCGCCGGTCCTCCCACCCTTCCTCCTCGTCCCGCCCACGTCCCCTCCTCCCCACGTCCCCTGCCACTCTCCTTTCGCCTCCCCCGACACCCCTCCTCCCCGCATCTCTTGCCCACTTCTCCTTCCACCTCCCCCACCCACCTCTCCTCCCGCATCGGCCCCAACACCTCTCCCTTCTGCCTCCCCGCCTTCCCCCACTCCTGCGCTCGCCTCCCCCGACACCCTTCCTACCCACGCCATCTCCCCGTCACTAGTCGCCATTCAACTACCACGGTCGTCCATCATCAGCTTTGAAACATGAAATTTAAAATATATATATATATATATATATATATATATATATATATATATATATATATATATATATATATATATAACAGTGCGACCCTACAGAACAGGCGGCATTTAAACATTGACAAATTTAATTATATAATATATAAAATAGACGGACGGACGGATTTAGAACGGATAATTTACAATTAATAAATATATATTATATATTTATATATAATTTATATAATAGTTATATAATAACCAAAAAAATTATATAATTATTATTATTTAAAAAAAAAAAAAGGAAAAAAACTGGCAGATAAATATTCACCACCGCATACGCGTTCAATGTTGTCATCAATGTCGATGGCCGAATTCCAAAAAAAATTGTTGGATCTCGAGAAACAGATCAATAATAATTCTGAAGACTTTGGCAAAAGATTAGGCGATCTCGAGGGTACAGTTGCAGGACACTCCAACGATATCAAAAGGCTGCAAGATACGACAAATCGAATAGAAAGACAAATTTGGCTAAATCATAGCAAGGCCATAGAAAATCATAGCCAAGCAATGCAAAAGATGACAGAACTCTGCGAGAAGATAAGTCAGACACAATGACCAATATTTCCCAATATGGAATAAAATCAACAAAACAATTCAACAGATTCAGGGAACTCAGAAGAACATCATGAAAAAACCAATTCCCCACATCATCACGAAGATAGTAATGCAGAGTCTCAAAATAAGCAGCTCTGGAACGCATTTGCTAATCAATATCCCCTTCTCGTCCCATCATTAGCATATCATCGAAAAGCAAAAATCGAGCTACCCAAGTTTGATGGTAATGAAAAAAATAGCGTTGCAAGGCTTAATAAAGATGAAGAATATTTTGAGATTTATGACATTAATAATGATGACGAAAAAATTAAGCACGCTTCCATGAAAATGGAAGGAAAAGCATATAATTGGTATATGTGGTGGAAAAAGACGACGCTTGCTATCAGTTGGACGAAATTTAAGGATGCATTCTTTAAAAGATTTCAAGGTATAAAAGAGGAAAAGTTTTTTTCAACATTCATCAAATTACGCCAAAAAGGAGATGTGGATGAGTACACTCGAGAATGGGAGACCTTAGCGACACAAGTGCCAGGATTATCAGAATCTCGTCTAATCCAGTCTTTCATCTCAGGACTTAAAATCCATATACAAGAAGAGCTCGAACTTCACGACATTACATCAGTAGAACTAGCAACGCAAAAAGCAAACGCTGCTGAAAAGAAATTTAAAAGGTTATCTTGGTCAAAACAAGAAAGAGTATATTCGAGACAAAGGTTTCCTCAATCTACAAAAGAAGATAACATGAAATATGTTCCACCCCGCCTTCGTGAAGGAGACAAATCTAACATGGAAATACAAAGGATGAGAGAGGGAAAGTGCAAACGTTGTGGCGAAAAATGGAACCCTAAGCACAGATGTGCTAATGGAAAAGAAAAAAATCTGTATAATTGTGAAGCAACGAATGACTCTAACAATGATGATTCAGATGTAGAAGGAATAGAAGATACCCCAACATTCTCTCCAGAAGTAGATGATGAAAGCATTCCGCAAGTGTCATTATCAGCCATGACAGGTATATCACACAACCCTAGACACTAAAATTAAGAGGACATATTAAGAAAAACAACGTAATGGTTCTCATCGATACTGGCAGTACCCATAATTTTCTAGATTCAACCATGGCCAAAAGACTCAACATCTTTACTTTTGCCATGCCTAATATGAAGGTAATGGTGGCCGATGGTAAGAAAATTGAGCAAGTAGGGAAATGACATAAAGTCAAATTACAAATTAAAGACTTTAGTTTAGAATCTCCATTCTATGTCGTACCACTAGGAGGAGTAGATGTGGTCTTAGGAATTCAATGGCTACAAACCTTAGGTACTTATTCTGCCAACCATCAAAAGTAGTTTATAAGCTTTAAGTGGGAAGGGCAGAAGCACAAGTTATATGGATTCCAAGCCCCAGAAAATCAAATCGTATCATCATCCCAGATGATGAAGATGATCCGAAAAGGAGCGTCAGCCTATATAGTACAATGTCATCAGTTAGAAATGTTATCTACAAAAAGGAACCACGAAGAGTCACCGAAAGTACAAGGACTAGTTCATAAACACGAAAAAGTATTCCAAGACCTACCAATGAAAATGCCTCCTAATAGGGAAATCGAACATACAATAGAAGTCAAGTCGGGATCAGACCCTGTTAACATCAAGCCTTATCGCTACCCGCATCACCACAAAACTGAAATTGAGAAGATAATCCAAGACCCTTTAAAATGTAGGGTCATCTCAAAAAGCAAGAGTCTGTATGCCGCCCCAATTATATTGGTAAGAAAAAAAGATGGATCGTTCCAGCGATGCAATGACTACAGAGGATTAAATAAGATAACAATTAAAAATAAGTTTCCAATTCCCTTTATCGATGAAATGCTAGATGAGCTACATGGCGCAAAATACTTCTCTAAATTAGATTTAAGGTCAGGTTATTACCAGATCAGAATTAGATTGGAAGACATACCAAAAACTGCATTTCAAACACATGAAGGTCATTACGAGTTTAAAGTAATGCCCCTTGGGTTGACAAATGCACCAGCTACATTCCAAGCGACTATGAACGAATTATTTCGACCATATCTTAGAAAATTTGTACTAGTATTTTTTGATGATATTTTGATTTATAGCAAAACTTGGAAAGAGCACTTGCAACACTTGGATAAAGTTCTCACATTATTAGAAGATCATCAATTTTATGCTAAGAAGTCCAAATGCACCTTTGGAAAAGAAGAAATTGAATATCTGGGACACATAATATCTCATGAAGGGGTAAAAGTGGATCCTTCTAAAATTAAGGCTATAAGGGAATGGAATAAACCAGTGAAGATATCTAAGCTCAGAGAATTTTTAGGATTAACGGGATGTTATCGAAGATTTATTAAAGACTATGTGTATAGAACTGCACCTCTTACAAATCTTTTAAAGAAAAATTCATTTTAATGGAATGAGAAAGCAGGGAAGTGTTTTGAAGATTTGAAGGAAGTAATGGCTAATGCACCAGTATTGGCAAGTCCCAACTTTTCTAAACCATTTATCATCGAATGTGATGCCTCTGGATTCGATATTGGTGCAATATTAATGCAAGAAGGGCACCCTATTGCTTTTGAAAGCAGGAAGCTAAATAAACGAGAGTGTCTCAAGTCCACATACAACAAGGAAATGCTCGCAATTATGCATGCATTGGCCAAATGGAGACAATATCTGCTAGGGAGTAAATTTTCCATTCAAACGGATCATAACGGTATTTAGTATCTCCTTCAACGAAAAACACTCTCTGAAGAACAACAAAAATGGATCGAGAAGATTGCCGCTTTCGACATGGAGATATTACACAAGAAAGGAAAAGACAATGTAGTAGCGGATGCACTGTCTAGAAAATATGAAGAATCAACACTACTTGCAATTTCGGTTGTTGTTCCTAAATGGCTTAATGAGATTAGAAGTGAGTATGCCAAAGATCCGGAAATGTTGGCTATAATCAATAATCTCCCAGGAAATTCAAAATTTGAGTGGAAGAACAATATCTTATGGTACAAAGGAAGAATTTATCTAAACTCCAAATCCAAGTTTATATCAAAAATACTCAAGGAATCACATGATTCCATGTCGTCTGGGCATGTAGGATATTATAAAACCTATTACAATGCACATCAGTCATTTTTTTGGAAGGGTATGAGTCACAATATTCAAAAATATGTAGCAAAATGTGACAAGTGTCAAAGAAATAAAAGCAAAAATATTATGACACCTGGGTTACTTCATCCCTTAAATATTCCGAATCAGAAGTGGGAAGAAATATCGATGGATTTTATTGAAGGATTACCTGTATTTGATGGGAAGGATAAGATATTCATCGTAGTAGATAGATTCACTAAATATGCTCACTTTATCGCTATCAAGAAAACAGACTCTGCAAAGCAAATTGCGGAGATATTCTACAAACATATTTATAAACTACGCGGCTTCCCGAAAGTCATTGTTAGTGACAGGGATGCCAAATTTAAAGGAAATTTTTGGAAGGAATTGTTCAACCATATCGGAACCTAACTCAACATGAGCTCAGCTTATCACCCCCAAACAAATGGGCAAACAGAGGTTGTCAATAAATGTTTGGAAGCTTACCTACGGTGTTATGCTACGAAAAACAAAATAAGTGGGTTCAATGGTTGCATCTCGCTGAATGGTGGTATAATTCTACTTACCATACATCGACAAAAATGACTCCATTCCAAGATTTATATGGATACGAGCCCCCGAAGTGGAAAGATTTTGCTTCAGTCCAATCAAATTTTCCAGCAGTGAAAAACCAGCTAGAAGAACACCAAAAGGTCGTCCAAGTTCTAAAAGAAAATATGAATATTGCACGGAATCGTATGAAGCAACAGGCTGACCGTAATCGAACTGAGAGATCATTTGAAGTTGGTGACTGGGTGTTTGTCAAGCTCCAACCGTACAAGCAGTTGTTCCTGAAACAAAAAGGGAAACATAAATTAGCTCCGAAGTTCTATGGTTTGTATCAAATTATCAAAAAGATCAGTCAAGTCGCTTATGGGTTGAGCCTTCCCGATACAAGTCGTGTTCACAACGTCTTCCATGTGTCATGCTTAAAAAAAGCACTGGGTGACCATCAGTCATCCCAAACGACACTCCCAATTTTGGATGATGAAGGAAGGATCATTTTGGAGCCCGAAAGTATCCTATCTACCAGAGAAAAGAAGCTACGCTCTTGTGTTATTACGGAATATTTAATCAAATGGAAGGATTTGCTTGTAGAAGAAACCTCTTGGGAATCTGAAGCGTTTCGTCAGCAACACCCGTCGTTACGTATGCTTTGAGGACAAAGTATCTTTAAGAGAGGGGCAATGTTATGTATAATTTATTAATTATTAGTTAAATATAGTTGTCTTAGGTTTATTAGTGTGGAAGGGCATGATCAACGATCATGCCTCTTCGCCAAGGGACACCATAAGGCTGTATTTAAAGCCTTGGTGATCCCCACTTGTAATCATCTCATCTTTTATCAATAATAATATATACTTATTCAAGTTTACCAGAGTTTTTACACTCCACATGCTTAGTGCAGAAGTTGATAAATTTGTTGTTGACATATTCTCCGCCATTGTTTGATCTTAACTTGAGAATTTGATGTCCAAATTGTTTCTCAACAAAGGCCTTAAAGGCCAAAAACATGTTAAAAACTTCACTCTTGAGTTTTAAGAAATATACCCAAGTGCGTCTGGAAAAATCATCAATGAAAATTAAGAAGTACTTGCAACTAGAGAAAGAAACAACAGGAAGAAGACCACATAAATCACTATGCACAAGCTGCAAAGGGGCTGAAGCGTGCCAAGAGGCACGTTTGTCAAAACTGTCCCGATGACGTTTTCCGAGTACACATCCAGAGCAAACACCATCTCGGCAAGATACCATAGGAAGGCCCGTCACCATATTTTCCTTACATAGAGTTTGAAGAGAGCGATAGTTTAAGTGACCAAATCGCTCATGCCAAAGTTTGCTCACATCATCATTATGAGCAACAAAAACCGAGGGAAGAGATGATGACCCAAAGTTGTCAAACTTATACAACCTTGTGGAATCATCAGCAATGCCATTAGCTAAAATATGTTTAGGATCTTTGAGGTCCTTGATTACAACATCATGAGGTGAGAATTCTACTATTTTCCCTTCACCTGAATGAGTTATCTGATAAACAAATAGAAGGTTGCATGACAAGGTAGGAACACATAGTACATCATTAAGCTGACCATTATCTAGATGAATGGTTCTAGATCCTACAACACTAAGAGATCTATCATCACCAACATAAATATGTTTGGTGTTACAATCATTTAAAGAAGAAAACATGGATTTATTTTTAGCCATGTGGTAAGAAACTCTAGAATCAATGAGCCACTCATGAGAAGGAGAAGAAGAAGATACATTTAATGCATAACCAGATCTTGATGCTTGTGGTACATTTAATGCATAACCAGATCTTGATGCTTGACAACCACAAGCAGACAGTGCCATTCCTGAGGATGAAGGTGAAAGAGTGCTCCAAATTGATGTTGTGCTTCTTCATTGCTGCTTCTAAGGCTTCCATCTTCTTAAAACATTTGGACTCTATATGGCCATCCCAATTGCAAAAGTTGCAATGTCTATCTGCCTTCTTCCCTTTGTTTTGATTTGCCTTATTATTTTGGTGATTTGATTTTTTAGTTTGCGGCTGAAATTTCTTAGGGCCCTTGTTTGGTTTAGGACCATATTTTTTAGGATACTACTTCTTGGGATTCTTTTGATATGGTTGTTGTTGGGCTGCTAAGGCTTTCTTAGAAGTGTTTCCAGCAGTGATAAGACCAAGGTGTAAAAGTTTTTCTTGTTCTCTTATCAAAGAATCACAAAAGGCATCAAAAGAGGGATTCTTGTAGGTGGTTCCTGAAGAAATGATGGCTTCTCTGGTGGAATGGAAGGCGGAAACAAATACAAAGTATGCAGGACCAAGCTTAGCAAGAATGCAATATATGAGGCTACCATCTTCCTTTTTGACCTTACACCCTTCTAAAAGAAGTCTAAGGGTCTTGAATTTGGACAAAAAGTCTTCAATAGAGGAGAAATTATTAAGGTCCAAAGTAAGCAACTCATTTTCAAGTTGGTGGGCCCTGATTTGATTTTGAATGCCAAAAACAGTGTTTAGCTTTTCCAGGGCTTTATCAGGGTGTCAATGTCAAGGATGTGAAATCGAAGATCTTGAGCAATGAAAATTCCTATTAACCCTCGTGCTTGATCTTGTTTATTTTCCCATTTAGGAACTTTATCATCATCGGAAGGTTTAGTTTATTGACCTGTGGCTATTCTAAAAAGCCCTTTACTTCTAAGTATATCTACCATGTGAGGTAGCCATTGGAAATAATTGGTGTTGTTAAGAATAATCAGGCATGCACTTTCCATTCTTTTTTAAAACTGAAGCTGAGAAAGGCTGAAACGAACTGCTCCAATGGAAAGATCTCGAAAAATTAAGTCGTTTCAAAAAAAACGGCTCGAGAAACGACTTCCGGATGAAGAAGTTATGCCTTTTGAAAAAACTGAGTTGTAGATGCCGAATAGTTACGGGAACGGGACGAAGTGCGGCTTCTTAAAAATAAAAATAAAAATCCGTCCCTTTGAACAAAAACTTTTTACAAAAGAAGCTTGAGAAAGAGACTTGAACCCAAGACCTCTATTCTCATAAACTAACCCCTCACCAAGTGAGATAGTAAAAGGATCACGTTATTGTATGAAAGGAGAAAGGGTTTTTTTTTTTGTTACTCTTTCGTGTGCGTGCCTTTTCCTGCAACAAAAAAAAAAAACCACAAAAACCGAGCAAAAAAAACGAAATGCAAAGCCTTACGGCAGAATGTTAGATTTTCGGTTAGCCTTACCGGCAACTATCACCTTTTCCACTATTTCTGATTTCCCCAGATCGCACAAAGACGCGAGGAAAGAGCATACATAGCAAAATCTCTTTTTTCCTGTTTCTGATTTGCCGAGATCGCACGAAGCGCATAGCAAAGAGCATACACAGAGAAGAGGGTATAGATCCAGCAAATAAATAAAACCTTAATACCGAAAATAAACAGAAAATAACCGAAATAAGCAGAACTATTAACAAATATAACTGCAAAATAGATGTTTTATACCTCCAAATCTAAACTGACATGACTTGGGCAGCCGGAAACCTTTTCGCATGAAATGAAAGGCGTTCCTCATTGTAACAGACGCTCTGGACACAACCGTGCAGTTCACCAAGCCCAAAAATGTACAGGAATAATAGATCTACAAAATGGCATTCGCATGCAGTCAAACCGGCTTCGGATTTTGATCAACAACAGACGCGGCCCTCAAAACAGATCTGATACCATGTAAGAATTTACAGGGTAAGTTCCGTAGATCAAGAACCAAAGGTCACTGCTCACAAATAGATCACAAATCAATACACCAGTATAATCACGTGGTTCAAACCCTCAAAGAGGGAAACAGTCCACGCCCTGAGCCAACGCGGCCATTTCAGGGAATTTATTAATATAAAAGAAAAGTTACATATGTTTCTCTCATAAATGGTTACTGGACAAATGACCCTCCATGCTCTTTAAATAGAAATCATGGACCAATCGGGTGTTAAGCCACAGATGAAGTGTCGTTAATACCGAGGTGAGAGATAACCGTCGGATCACTACAAATCGTGACCGTCGGATTATAAGTTACAAATGTACATGGTAAAGAAACACACTTTACCTAACTCTACACTAGACTAAGTTATTCTTAACTATTTCCTGTGTGTCGGAATATCCTAACACCATAAAATGTGTATACAAACTTTCGATGAAAATCACATGTATTAAAATTTTGTCGACGTGTTTCGAACCAGCCAGTGTGGTTCATCATCAAGACAAGATGATAAATTTGATCAAGAAACCTGTTTAAATAGATAAGACAAGCATCAACTATGTTTAAACAGATGTTGGATTCCTGCCCTTCACTTAGTTGCCTTGTCTCTTCCTCTGTGCTCCCTCTTGTCGTTCCCTCATCTCTCGCTCCCGATTTCTTTCTCCCTATCTGCTCCTTTTATTGTATTATTATGATTATTATTAATATGGTTTTTTTTTAATTGAAATTAGTAAAATTACCTATTAAGTACATTAAATAAATTATTATTATTATTATTATTTATTTATTTACTTTCATATAACTATTAATGAATTGTAATTATATAACATATAATTTAAAGTACTAAAATATTAAATTATATTAAAAAATATTATATTAAATTATTAAAAAGTATGAATAAAAATCTTATTCAAATATAATAAAATTAAGATTTAAGTATAATAAAATTAAAATTAAAATACATTAAAATATGATAAAATATAACTGAATTCCTTATTCTAGTCAAACTAGTTGTTTTTTTACAATGGCTAGTTGATGCTTGTCTTATCTATTTAAACAGGTTTCTTGATCAGATTTCTCATCTTGTCCTGATGATGAACCACACTGGCTAGTTCGAAACGCGTCGACAAAATTTTAATACATGTGATTTTCACCGAAAGTTTGTATAGGACTTGGATATATTTCCTAAAGACCAAGGGTGAGGTCTTCAGTCGCTTTAAAGAGTTCAAAGCTCTTGTGGAAAAGCAGACGGGTAGGAAGATTCAGGTCTTATGGTTAGACAATGGCGGTGAGTACACTGATGGTGGGTTTTCTGACTTCTCTGCACAGGAGGGCATTAGGAGAGAGTTCACGGTTCCTTACAACCCCCAACAAAATGGGGTGTCTGAAAGGAAGAACAAAGCTATTGTTGGGGCTGCTAGAGCGATGATTCATGATCAAGGGTTGCCTTTGTTTTTCTGGATTGAGGCCTACAATACTGTTGTTTATCTTCAGAACAGGAGTCCTCACAGGGTATTGGGGAATATGACTCCGGAGGAGGCCTTCACTGGAGAGAAGCCTCATGTGGGACATCTTCATATCTTTGGATGTCTCACATATTCTTATATCCCCAAGGAGTAGAGGACAAAGCTGGAACCCATGGCAAAGAAGGGTATCTTTATGGGTTACAGCGAGTCTTCGAAGGCCTATCGGATCTTCATTCCTTCTAAATGGAGAGTGGTGATTAGGAGGGTTGTGAAGTTCGAGGAGTGGAGGGCCTATCAGAGATCACGGGAGTATGATGAGAGAGAGTCACAGACTTCTCCTCAACAGGGAGGTCAGGTACAAGGAGCAGAACCTCAGGGTTCTGAATCGACTGGTACATGAGGTACTGTAGTGTGAGTGACATCTGGGGCACCAGTGGCAAGTTCACCAAGCACTTCTTTAGGGAGTCCACTGGTATAAAGTTCATATGGCACTTCATCTGACACAAGCACAAGTTCTTCAAGGACAGGTGCTGGTACAGGCACACCAGGGTCAGTTGGCAAACCTTCAGTTTCACTAGACTGGGGGGCAAAGGATGAGGTTCCCTATGGGGAAGCTTCTTCAAGGAAGAGGAGGCCCAGGTGGCTTCAAGACACCTTGAAGGAATCGGAGTCCGTTGGTCCTTCGAAGAGGGTTAAAAGGGAGAGAGTGCTACCTGAGTGGTTTTGCAATTATGTAGCCAAGGCTACCAACGTTGTTGACTTTGAGCCTACTAGCTATGAGGAGGCTGCCAACCAAGAGGTATGGAGAGAGGCTATGGTGGAGGAGTATGCCTCTATCATTAAGAACAATGTTTGGGAGGTGGTGCCTAGGCCTAAGGGCAAGTCAGTTGTGACTTCCAGGTGGCTCTACAAGATCAAGCATGTTGCGAATGGCAGCATTGAGAAGTTCAAGGCAAGGTTTGTAGCTAGAGGGTTCTCAGAGATAGAGGGAGTTGACTATGGAGAGACCTTCGCTCTCGTAGCTTAGTACACTTCTACCCGGTCCCTTATTTCTATTGTTGCAGAAATGGGTTGGCAGATCCATCAGATGAATGTGAAGACCGCATTTCTAAACGGAGTTATAGAGGTGGAGGTGTATGTTGAGAATCCACAGGGCTTTGAGGTACTTGAGCAGGAGACCCATGTATGTCGGTTGAGGCGAGCACTCAACGGACTTAAGCAAGCTCTGAGAGCTTGGTATTCGAGAATTGATACTTATTTGTAGCACATGGGTTTCACGAAGAGTGATGCAGATCCGAACCTATACTACGTTGCTATAGGGGATGATCCTCTCATTCTTGTGCTATAGCCTATATGTTGATGACTTGTTCATTACTGGGGCAGAGAGACTGATTAGTGGTTTCAAGGAGGATCTTGCTATGGAGTTCGAGATGAAGGACATTGGGTTGATGCATTACTTTTTGGGGCTTGAGGTGTGGCAGGAGCAGGGGCATATCTTTCTGGGGCAGGGGCAGTATGCTGTGGATGCGTTGAGCAGATTTCACATGGCAAATTGTAGACCCATGTCTACACCTATGATCACCAACTGGAAGAAGCTTCATGCTTCTGGTTCTAGTTTGGTGGATCCCACATTGTATAGGTAACTTATTGGGTCCTTGATGTATCTATTCAACACTAAGTCAGATATATGCTGTGCAGCGAACACACTTAGCCAGTTCATGGTTGAGCCCAGGAGGGTGCACTGGGTAGCTACAAAGCACATTCTTCGCAACGCGTAGGGGACTATCAATTATCATTTGGATTATAGGCGGGGAGATGGAGTGAGGTTGGCAGGTTACACAGATTTAGATTGGGCAGGGAGTGCTTCTCACAGGAAAATCACTTCAAGGTGTTGCTTCGGATTGGGTTCGGCAGTTGTGTCGTGGTACAGTCGAAAGCAAAAGTCAATTGCGTTGAGCTCTTTTGAGGCTGAGTATATGGCCGCTAGCCAGACTAGTTGTGAGGCCATTTGGCTTCGCAAGTTATTGTATGGCCTATTTGATCAAGAGTTGTGACCGACGGTTATTCACTGTGACAATCAAGGTTGCACTAAGCTCACAAAGAATCTAGTGTTTCATGACAAGTCAAAACACATTGACATCAAATAACATTTCATCAGGGACTATGTTAAGAAGGGGGCAGTGAAGTTGGAGCATATATTGACAGATGAGCAGGTGGCTGATGTTCTCACGAAATCCTTGCCAAGAGGCAAGCATGTCCATTTCAAGGACAAGATGGGTGTGGTGAGAAACACTTTCCTAGGTAAGAGAGAATGCTGATTTTTAATGTACCTTGGGCAAGTGGTTTCCCATGGGTTAGTCTCTACCTAGGGAAAAGTGTCCAAAATAATTATTTTCCTAAGTGTGACTTTATAAAGTGAAAGTGACTTTATAAGTGGTAAAGTCAATATTAAATTATAAAGTGAAAGTGACTTTATAAGTGGTAAAGTCAATATTAAATTATAAAGTGAAAAGTGACTTTATAAGTGGTAAAGTCAATGTTAAATTATACAGTGAAAAGTGACTTTAGACATAAAGTACAATGTGGATTTTTTATTTAATGGGTGAGTTAAAAAATAGAAAGTGAAAATTAAATGCACATTTATTCTCATCCCTTGATCTAAATGAATCTGTGCCATTAGATCTTAGGGTTGTCCAAAAGTCATTTAAGGAAACAAAAAGGGGAAAAGAAAAGAGAGATTGCATTCATTCATGAGCAGATTGGAGAAAGGAGGCTGAGAGCTGGAGAAAAGTTCTGAAAGAGAAATTTGTTGCAACAAACTGAAGGAGTGATTTCTGGGCAGAGTTGGGCACAGAAATCAAGGCATAGAAGACAACAGAAGGTACAGTACGAATAGCATTTAATGTTGTGACCTGCATGCAGTTAGAGAGAAGTTTTTGGGCTGAATTTAAATATATATATATATATATATTTGAAAATTTAAAAAAAAAAAAAATCGTACAGTCTGTACAGAATCCGTACAATACAGTCCACGTCAGTACAGTACATTTTCATCTTCAAGTGGGCACAGAAATCGAGGCAAAGTGGGCACGGTTTTCAAGGATTTTTGGGTTGAAGATGTATTTAGTTGTTTTGTTTTGTCTGCAAATGTATTTTTCCTGAACTTGAAAGATAAATAAATTTGAAGAGCTCTCTAATAGGTTTTCCCCAGAAAATATTGAAGGGATTTTGCCTGGGTCTAAGATGACCAAAAATTTGTGTATTTTTTTTATGTGTTGCCGGTCTGTTTATGTCCATATTTATTTACAGCCTGTGTTGACAATCTCATGTGTTTTAATCTGAAAAATTTCATTTCCAGAATGTAAGTTAATGGAAAAGGGCATTTAACTAAATGGGAGTGATAAGGTGAAATTAAAACCGGGTTGGGATTGCAGGAAAATTTTTAGTCATCAAATTTTAACATATTATAAGAAAAGAAAGAGATTTAAAATAAAATTGGAAAAATAAGGTTTGATAAAATATATATATATATTATTAAAGAAAACAAAAAAGTGGAAAAAAAATTATTTAAAAAATAAATAAATAAATAAAAAGGGGCAAAGTGTATTTAAAAAAAAAAATTATAAAAGAAAGAAATAAATAAAATATAATATTAAAAAAAAAGAAAAAAAAAATTATAAAAAAAACCAATTCATAAATTAAAGAAATAAAAATAACCAAAAAAAAGCGAAGAGTCAAAATAGGACACAGTCGCAACCTGTCTTGTCGTCCACACCCACTCCCCGCGTTGCTGCCAACAAACATTGCCTAAACCACCGTCTGCACCTACATCGACAATTCAAAGAAACAATGTTGCCATCATCATCATCAAAATCAGCATCACTATCACAATCACCACTAATCTCCTCTACATCCTCCTCCTTTGTATCCAAATGTAATCTCTGCATCTGCTGGTATGGAGGATGACCCCTCACGAGTATCATCATCATCAAAAGTGACAGGCTTTAGAAATTGGCTCATTAATATCCAAGTTGGCCAAAGCTGACTCAACACTGTTATCCAAACCCATTTCATCAGGAAACACACTACTAAACCCTTTGCTACTCGCTCCCACACACCCACAGCAAGAGACGCATTGTAATAAAGAGAAAGCAGCCGAAATCGGGCTTTTAAAGAGTCGCGACACGCTTTTTGAGAGGGGCATCATGAACGTTTCTCGGGAGAATCGGATTCACTAGATCCACGAATCCATCATGTTTGGACATGCGCGACACACAAATCGGATATGTGTCCTTCCCAAATCGTGTCTGACACACGGGATTCGCAACACATTGGGGGAGGGGGGGTGGGGTGAGGTCGAATTTGGTTTCTTAGCCCATACCTCCAACTCCTCAAACAAAAGTGTCATCCTCTCCTTCCAGGGGCCAAAATTATCAGCCCCACTCAATCTATCCTTATCCTCTACCCTCAACCCAGTAGCCATGACCCTCACAACCAACAAGTTGGAGAAACTCTGACACTAGGCAGTCTCTTCCCTCTTAAACAACACTTCTTTAGGTTTCTGACAGAGGTTTAGTGACTGTTGTTCACTAAGATGGCAAAATTTTTGCTTGTTGGTCTTTGTATCAGTTGATGAAGAATTCAAATCTGATTGCTGTCACACTCTGATACCATGTAGAAAATCAAGGTGTGTTGTAGCCCAAACCCAGTTTTTCAAGTTTTGCATGGTTTAATGCCCAAACCCATCATAAAACAGGTGACTGATATGTATATCAGATTCACATTTACTTGAAACAAAAGAGCTACTCTACCATTTACTTTTCAACAATTGATACAAAAGAAAATTTCAAGCACACATGAGTTTAACACGTGTTTTTGGTCAACTGACCCTGGAAAAACCCACAAAGGGAAAACCAGTCTTCAAGGAGGATCTTATTTTCTTTTAGAGAATTTTCTACAACAATAAATACAACAAGAGATTCAACTTATCTCTTCCCTTGAAGAAGCATTTCTGAGATAATATTTGCACAGAGATCTAGGCTGATAATTTTGTGCCCACAGTTTAGTCTCCTCCACACAGCTCCAACATTGGAATGTCCTCTAAACAGTCAACACTTCTTCACAAAATTTAGAGTTTGCACGGTCGTGAAAAACTCACTTCAGAGGCAGCCTTCACTTCCCTTAGCCACATGCTGAACCACAGTCCAAATCTGGCTCGAGAAACTCACTGAAAGGTGGCCCAAAAATTTCACTGAACAGGCCCGAGAATTTCGGGATTCGTGTAGCTGTCTGTCTTGAAGGCTGCTTGTTTAACCCTCCAAAAGGCCCTTGAATTCTGTGTTGGAGATGGCACTGATGGCAGTGACTGTCACAAGAGACTCAAACCCTCTTCTAGACTTAAAATCAGCCCTTTGATGAGATTCGAACTGCTCTAATGATGGTCCTCTTTCTTGCTTGTTGTTGTAGAATTTCTTCATGCAAGTTCTCTTCCTCCTTTTCTCCTTGCTATCTCTTCTCAATAGCTCTCATGAGAATAATGAGTTCTCTTCTCCTTTTCCTCCTTTTTGTCTTCTCAATAAGATGAGAACCTTAACCCTTAGATCTAATGGTTGAGATTAAATCTCAGCTCATTAAATCAAGGGTGGAGATCATTTCCTCTTGAACCCCCTTTTAATGTGGTCCCCCTTCCATTAATGAGCCTCCCTAGTACTTTTTAATGTTTTAGTACCATGGCCACTTTTGCCCCATAAAATCACTTTTAGAATATAAAAATCACTTTAATAATATAAAGTGTACTTGGTACTTTTTCAAATAAAGCGACTTTTAAAACACATGACTTTAATAAAAGTACCTAGTACATCTCCACATAAAAAATACTTTAGCACCTTGACATTAATTGAACTCATAATGCCACTTAGACAAAAGGTGATTAATGTGTCTCCCTAGGCCAAAAAGAGAAATGCCCAGGAAACACCTCCCTGGTACCCTTGTTCTCAACACATAATCCCTAATCAACCCCGGGAAGTAGTGGAGCTAGTTGTACTTTTCCAATAACAATAAAATGGATTTTTATTGTTTGATAAAGTTAGACTCCACTTGAAAATGTGCTTTCAAGGCAAAGCATGCAATTGGGTCTACTGAGAACTCAAACATATTAACATTTTGTATGCATAATTTGCTTTGAATCTCCAACTGATGCCCTCATTTGACCCAAGTTTACAAAATTGGCACTCAAAAGAAAATTGTACTTAATCTTACACATAAATTTAGTTCCATGCTATAGCATAAGCAGTTCCTATCTAGATAACATCATAATTATCAAAGCAATTTCTTAAACATAGTACATGAATGACTTCTTAGCTGCAATGGCTGATACAAGGAAATGTTTTTGTATGCTTCTATGTGTGTGATATATCAAGAAAGACAAACATAACGCACTAAGAAACCTATAGGATGACACATCTACACTCTGAACACAATAGGAACACCCACAGTTCTTTTATAGGGTTCCATATACAGTTTAAGATTATTTTTTACTTTTTACTTCATGTTAGTTGTTGGATAGACATCCACAAAATATTTGGGCTATGAAAACTGCCAAGGAAGCATTCCCCGGAGTTCCCTAAGCATTGCCTCACCGTTTCCATTTCATGGATATCTCTCAACTAAGCTTCCTGTAAATAAGTGTCCAACTGGATTAGCCATGGTATATAAATTTGAGCTGACATATAAGCCTTCCCTTATGTTTCAAATTAGAAGCTTACTTCACCATTTTGCATGTTTGAAAACATAAATATTATAATAAAGTTGTCAATTGCAAAAATTAAACAAGGCTCTAAACGAGTCATATATTAAATCAAGCTCACAAATGAGGCTGAGCATCAATTAAGATGAAGCTGCTATATTCATTATAGGGCTTAGTTAGTAAATAATCTTGCCTCTTGGCCACAAAGGTCTGTTGTCAAGAAAACCTTAAGGAAATCAGAACATTTCATAACCCCAATGGAACATTCCCTTTCAATTGAGGAATGTGGCATTGACTACAAACATTTACAAGTGAAAGTATTCTGTACCCTAATTTCAAAATCCTGAGAATTTAATTTTCCATGTTTTCCATGGGGCACTAATGGTATTCTTACCTTTCGGAGTACAGTATGCAAATTAAGTCGACTAGATAGATCTTGGGATGCCACTCAACCAACGTTATCAGAACCAAACTGAAGCAACAAAACTTGTAGCTTGTTGACTTTAAAGTAAAAATACACAAATGTATTTTGTAAATTCAATCATAAGTTCGACTGCTCTCCAAATGTATTTTGAATTCAATCATAAGTTTACATGTAAATTGAGGAAGATTAAGATTCCTCTTGCAATAGATGAGAAGAAGAAAGTGATTGAAACTGATAACTAAGACAAGGCCGTAGCACTGCGAAACTGGGCAAAGAGTAAGAGCAAAAACAATACTGAAGAACAAGAACAGCCAGGGAAATATTATAACGCTCAAGGAAGGACAGTCTATTGTGTACAAGGGTATCATAAAGTTGAGAAACGTCCTGCAAGGAATTGAGAGGTGTAGTGAGTTTACAGCAGAGGAGTA
The DNA here is from genome assembly GCA_034641835.2 of Pinus albicaulis. Taxonomy (NCBI): domain Eukaryota; kingdom Viridiplantae; phylum Streptophyta; class Pinopsida; order Pinales; family Pinaceae; genus Pinus; species Pinus albicaulis. The sequence goes on along the minus strand of CM076578.1, from coordinate 19,270,710 downwards.
CATCAATCTTTACCCAACTATATGCAACATGTGCAGGCAAAGTCCCCCTCAAAACTATGCATATGAGTTGTTTGACTTATACAAGAAATCCATTGAAGAGTATCTCACATATACTGTTTTACCGGCCTTAAGGACATAGCATGATGATTTGTTGATGTTAAGAGAACTTACGAGACATTGGGAAATTTACAAGGTGATGTTTAGACGGTTGTCGCACTTCTTTAATTCTTTGGATCGTTTTTTCGATGATACTGATCACAATAACTATGGGTCCAGAGTAAGTTATAAATATAATCTCTCCAAAGCTACAGTGAGGTGTTTCCAGGAACTCGTCTTTAAAGAATTACGAGACAGTGGGATGAATTTTGTTATTGTTCTAGTTGATAAAGAGAGCAGCGAACAACAAATTGACTGTGTTTTATTGACGAACGCTGTTCCTTGCATTGTGGAGATTGGACGTGATGAAATGGATAGCCCAACAAACTATTGGCCAAAAAACCATGATTATGAAGAAACAGTGCAGATATACGATTTCGAGGGAGAACCTGTGAAGCGGGAGGATGAGATGGCAAACTTGACGGTGGAAGACACATGCAAGATTTTGGAAGCCTTCGCCCATGAGCAACTGATGGAGATTGTGCAGAGGCGACAAAGAAGCACAACAACGTTCTCAACCTGGTGCGAACAATAGCTGACAAGAACCCCGCGCAGAGAAAGCTCTTTGTGTGGAGCCTCCACTGGGATACGAATACAGAGTCCCTTAAGGCATTATTCTCGCAGTTCGGGGAATTGGAACAAGGTGTCGTGACCATGGACAAGGGTTATTCAGTTGTTGGATTCTCGGTTTCTTCCGGTGAAAATGCATCATGCAATGGATAGCAGTCATACTACACCGAGGCAGACGTCAAGAGCCCACCATCGATGGCGGCCCTCTGCAGGAGAACAAGACTTGTGCTCAACTGTGTGGGTTCCTACCACCTCTATGGTGAGTCGGTGGTCTCCACCGGCGCTGAAGGCATTGTGGACCATCTAGACATCTCAGGAGAGCCCGAATTCATGGGAAAAATGGAGGCGACCTACCACCAAAACGCTGAGGAGACAGGGTCTCTAGTTATTTCTACCTGCAGGTACAATTCGATCCCGGCGGAGTTGGGCATTATTGTTGTTCGAAGAACACAAACCTTCCTTGCAAAAGATCCACATGGCTTGCCTAATGTGAATGAGAACCCTGATTTTCTAGAAAAAAGGAAGACTTTTGGTCTGAGGTTAAGCATCTCCATTAGGGTGTTTACATAGGTTGCAATCTTCGACAAAAAGACACGATGGTACAAATCCGTACAGTGACTCTGCATATGTATTTATACGAGCTTGACAAATCATCCAAGTATCAAATTATTATAGAGTAACTTATAAAGTTATTTTATAATAAACTTTATAAAGTAAAAAAAAAAAACCTACTTAATTGCATATATTTCAAAAAATAAAGAAGGATTAAAAAAGAAATAAATAAAATATAAATGTAAATGTAAATAAATAAATAAATAAAATATTAGAAAAATAATAATAATAATAAATAATAAATAAAATGTGAGCAAAGTGAAGAACATTGGTACCATGACTAGTTACACTTATCAAAAATGACGTGCGCAAACTGAGGAAAATTGTTCGGGAATAAGGTGAAGAAAACTGTTAACAATAAGCTATGAGGACAGCTTTTGAAGGAAGGGGCAATATTACGATTATAAATTATATAAAATAAATGAGTATAAATAAATATAAATAATAAATAATCAAAATAGTGATTATCTTAAATAGTCATTAGTTAAAAGAAAAGGCATGTCTAAAATACATGCCCAATCATGAAAGGACACCTGCCTAGATATATAAGCAAGGTCCCATTATAACAGTCAATAATATCTTGTACATTTATATGTTAATAAAATATTATATACAAAATACATTTGTGTATTTTTACATTAAAGTCAACAAGCTACAAGTTTTGTTGCTTCACAAACCGATCAACCCTCCAAACCAACAACTTGTATGGAACTAGACCGAAACCAGAAAAAAACTGCACCAAAAAACCAGTCAACCAAAAATACATAAAACATTCAAATTTTAAAGAAAAATATATATCTTCATATGCATCCATATGAATCCAAACCATTTATACACAAATATGAAAAATTTATAATTTATATAGCAAGAGTGCTAACCAAAATAGCACTTGGTGCAATACATCTCTGAGCCAAAATACATTAAGAAAAAACCTCTAAATGATCTCTATAGTCCAAAAATAAACATAGTGCTATAGTACAATAGCTACTAGTGCTAATGGATATCATTAGAATCATCATCCTCCTCATCCTCGGCCTCAGGATGAGAAGCCTCTATAGTGGGATCTTGACTTGATTCACTTGGCCCTGAAGGCAGTGATATCTCTCCATGTGGAGGTGTGTCGAAGTCCATCCAAGAAAGATCTTCATTGCAAATGTTGGTGCCTAACTCCCCATAACCCATTATGATGATTGATCAAAGTAATTCAAAACTATGTTGCTTGATTTGGGAGTTTTGTTCAGCAATTGGTTACGCCTCAACCTAAGATTGTACTAAACTTAAACTATGTCATTCAATTGTTTTTGCTTCAAACAACTCCTCTTCTTCGTGTGTATATGCTAAAAAATGCTCCAACTTTGCTCACCCTCCGAAGCACTGCATGTCTGGCTCAATATCCAAAATGCAAACTTTTGCAAATTAGGGCACCAACTTCGAAACTATTGCCACCAATAGGCTGTAAAACACGTTGAAGGCAAAGAAGTATTAGAAATGACTTTGAAACTTTGACATACATATTGCAATGAGTAATATAATTTGAAAATTTTGATATTTATTAGCGAATAGACCCTTTGTTATGTTTCTTATAGCCATAGACAAGCCAAAGGTACTAGTACTCTCACTGAAATTTAAGAGCTTGCTATGTATCTCATCTTGACTTTTGGGGTCTAGGACCGTGCACTCATGTTGGAAATATTGTCATTGATGGCAAAGGAGTACAAAGGAGCAGCACCAGAACTATCATTAAGGCAAAAGAGCAAAGGAGCAGCAGCAATAAGGCAAAGAAGCAGATCAGGGAATAATGCAATAAGAAAGCATAAAAGAGAGGCAGAGGAGCAGCAGAGAGGCAAGGAGTAGCATTAGACCATCAGCAAAGGCAAAGGAGCAGAGAGGAGCAACTTTAGAATCAAAGGAGCAAAGGCAGCAAAGGCATTTAACGCAGAAAAGGAACAAAGGCAGCAAAGGCAGCAAAAAGGCAAAGGCGGCAAAGGGAGCAAAGAAGCAAAGGAAGTTGAGGCAGAAAAGGAGCAAAGGCAGCAAAACAGCAAAGGCAGAGTCGTGAACATGTTGGGCAGAGTCGTGAACGGTAAGCGGGTCAAGCCGTGAACGGTAAGCGGGTCAAGCCGTGAACGGTAAGCGGGGCAAGTCGTGAACGAGTAAAGTGTTCTACGAACAACAAGAAAGAAACAAACGAGCACAACCAAAGAAGCAAAGTCGGCAAACCGGACTAAAAATACAGCGAGGACCGTTGGATATGGGCATAGATCAACGAAGAAGATTAAATCGCAAACCCAGCGGTATTTCGCACTACGGCGATTTTATTGTTTATGTTTAAAGACACAGCATGGTAAGCTATTTTATTTGCGATGCGAAGCAGATCATCAAAGGAGCAGTGAGGATCGTTAGATCTGGGCGAGATCAACGGTGGAACTTAAATTGCACCCAGCGGTATATCGTACATCAGCGATTTTTGTGTTTAGTGCTAAGACTTCACACGATAAGTTATTTAAGTTGCGATGCGAAGTGTGGGCGACAACAAGATAACGTGGTAGTGTACGTGGATATGACATGGCAATGTACGTGGATATGACATGGCAGTGACATGGCAAGCTTACGTGGCAAATAACGTGGCCCCGACCCCACAGATCACAGGTAATTTATGATGATGTGGCAAGGTGACATGGCAGTGACATGGCAGGGTGACGTGGCATGATGACATGGAGATGACATGGATCTGACCCACATACCGCACATCGCATATCGCAAAAGGTAAGAGATACTTGTTATTGCTATAAGCTAAAACTTGTGAAGTTCGATAAAGAGGAGCAAACACGATGGAGCTTCAAAGCTAAAGTCTAGAGAATTTAAAGTCTGGCATAGGACCCACTCGCATACGGCACATCGCAATCGGCAACTCTTACAGTTATATGTTAAGACTTTGCAAGTTATATGTTTTAAGGTGCGACGTGCGATAAGGAGTTCATTGCGATTTACGAACTCGCAAAATCGCAAGTATTGTGAAATCTGTAAATTGGTAAAGTTGCGAAGTGCGATAAAGAGGCCCGGATGCAATGTAGTTTCAAAGGCGAAATCCGAAGGATATCAAATCTGTATGTAAACCTTTTCCTGCGTTAAATTGCATCAGAGGAGGAAAAGGAGATTATAACGCAAAATCTATGGAACGCCGAAGTGCAAAGTGCGATTTCTGAAGTGAAGACGATGCGGCTCAGAGGTGAATATTAATATATTTTAGGTCCAAGGTTTAATGTGTTTGCATTGGTTTTATGAAGAAAACCATGGAAGCAGAGGTCGACTTAGGTTACAAAGGAAAGGCCTGAATGCATGACAAAGGACTCGGAGCTCATGCAGAACAGTGTTACATGGTTGCAGTTGTGAGTTAAACGGAAAGGCTGAACGCAAGAGAATGGACTCGGGTAGAGAGACCCGATAGTGCGTACAGAGAATGTTGAACGTTGCGGTTAAATATAATAAGCAGAGTCGGGAAAAAGAAGGGTATAGCAGCGCTGTTGAAACGTAATAACTGGGTCAAGTCAGGCTAAAACAGTAATGTTGCAGCACAGTTGGAAATATAACAGAAGGCAAAGAAGACAAAGGGACAGCAGGCAGAGAAGACAAGATGAACAGAAAAGCAAGCAGCTGAAAGGGCTAAATTGAAATATTATTGTAACTGTAAATGTAAATTCATTGATTATTTTATATTGTTTGTGATGCAAATGCAAGTCTCTGTAGGCATAGGCAAAACTCCATGAGTGTTGTAATGATTATTTCTAATGTAATAACCTGAACTGAAGTGCAAGGAATCGAATGGGTGGAAGGCAAAGGGTCATGCCTATTCACTTCATATTCCCATAGAGAATGCAAACAGTCATGAAGTTATCTGTATAAAACAGGTAATATCCATGTGCAGGAGGTTACGAAAACAGAGAGAGAGTGCAGCAAAATTGAAGAGAGTTGAAGATTGTTAGAAAGCTGCAAAATGGAAGAGAACAGAAGAATATATGAAAGTTGCAGAAGGTTGGAGAGTGAAACAATAAGAGAGGACTGATAGAGATGTTGTGCATATCAGGAGCTGATATCCAGGTAAATTAGCATATGATTTTATTGTATTGTGAGAGAGTTGGTGTTTCCATATCAAGTTGTAGCTTGATAGATGTCCAGTTGTAGCTGGTTGAGGTAAGAGCCTCCTGTGGGTTGTAGCCTGCAGAAAAATACATGGGCTTTGGTGCTTCCGTTTCAAGTTGTAGCTTGATAGATGTCCAGTTGGAGCTGGTTGAGGTAAGAGCCTCCTGTGGGTTGTAACCTGCAGAAAAATACATGGGAATTGGTGTTTCTGTTTCAAGTTGTAGCTTGATAGATGTCCAATTGGAGCTGGTTGAGGTAGGAGCCTCTTGTGGGTTGTAGCCTGCAGAAAATAGATGGAAGTTGGAGCTTCCTTGCAAGTTGTAGCTTGCAGAATTTGAGGTAGTATCCTTCTGTAGGTTGGAGCCTAGAGAAAATCACTGGCGAGAGAGAGTTGGAGCTTGCCTTTGCATCACAACAATAATAAGATGTGGTTTCTCCCTTATGGGTTTCCACTTATATATGTTGTCTATGTGCTTGATGATTATGTGTTGATGTGATGTTTTAACCTACTTAATTACTTGCTCTACACACATTAAGTTTGTTGATTCATTATGTATTAAGTTGTTTATGAACTGAAGGTGTAATTGAGTTGAATGAAAAGATTTTAAATTTCCATGAATTTACTAAACTGATTCACCCCCCCCCCTCTCAATTTCGCTAAGAGTTCTTCAATGCATATAAACCCTCTTTTATCTCCCCATTTACATCAAAATCTTTAGTGTAATGGTACTTGTTGATATCGCCTCGCTCACATACCTAGGTTAGTGTTGGAAAAGTCCTTAACCCCACAAGGTGTGGCTTGGTGGCAAATTGTTAAATTTGGACAACTAGGTCCAAACTCCATATTAAGATGCTCAGATTAAGAGGCTAATATTTTTGTTGGATTCCTCTTACTGAGAGGTGTAAAATCCATATAAAATATGTCTTAATCCGATGAGCAGAACTTATATTTTGAATTTATTATTTTCAATAAATTATATGTGCAAGGTCGGCCAATTTTGTAATGTAGGCTCGGATGCCCAACAGATGTGTCACACACCCTCATGATGGATATATATACAGGAAAAGTTGGAGAGATTTTCATCATCATCACAACTCACATCTTCCTCTCTCATCAAGGAGTACGAGCTACCAAGAAGGACGAATTTAATCCACACATGTGTGAAGGACGAAGAGGACAAACTGTACGGTCAAGCTGAAGTACGGATTTGCTGCTGCTAGGGTTTCGCAGAAACTTTGACCAGCGTTGACTTTGGTCAACGCTTGGTCCAAACAAGCTGAAAATTGGTGGAAGGTTCGATTTATGAAGGCCGTACTACCCGGCACAAAAATCGAGGTCAAAGAGTTGACCGTTTTGCTGCTGCGTTGACTTTTAGCTTGCTGCCCCTGCGTTGACTTTTCAGGACAGCGTTGACTTTTGCAGAGTTGACTTGGGTTGACTCATCTACTGATTGGAGGGTTGTTGTGACACATGCTGGGCTGGCTGACCAAAGGAGACTTTGCTGGTTGAAGCATCCCGTTGACCGCCGAAACGAATACACACATTTTTCCTGTTTCTGATTTGTCTTCTGTAAGATCTACTTATATGTTCTATCTGCATTTTGCTTAACTACTTGTATGATTGCCGAAAGAAAAGTGAAATTGCTACTAGCATAGAACATCTACAAAACTTTACATGGTATCAAAGCAGAGGTGAAGACAAACTCAATCTATAGCAATCATCATCGGAGGAAATGGGTTCCACTAGTCTTGAATTCAAGGAGAATGACAAGTTGACTGGAAGTGATGACTTCCATCCCTGGAAGATGATATTAGATCTCAAATTAGAAGATCATGATCTCTTGGATCATGTGAAAGGAAGGATTCAAGAACCTCCATCCAATGCCTCTGCTGCAGTTAGAAACAAGTATAAGAAGGGAGAAATCAAAGCAAAGCTGCTGATCAGGGAATCCATAAATAAGAGTCTGGTTGCCTACATATCTGAACTAGGCACAGCCAAGGAGATGTATGACAAATTGATACTTATGTTTCAAGTAAACAATGTGAACCAAGTGCTATTCCTCAAGAACAAGTTGAAGAATATGAAGAAGGGCCGAGATGAGTCTGTTCAAACTTTCTTTCTGAAGTTGACCGAAACCAGGAACCATCTGCTAGCTATTGGGGAGATAATAGCCGATCGTGAGATGGTTCTCATCGCACTTGGAGGACTTCCATATGAATGGCAAGTATTCACAACTACTATCCTCAACAATAATACCATTCCTAACTTTGATGAGCTTCTGTCAAGATGTATGCAAGAAGAAACAAGGATGAAGGAATTTGATAATGAAAGAAATGCTGCCTATGGTGCTCAGTCCCGAAAGAAGAACTCTGGTGGTTCTAAGGACAAAAGAAGGACAAAGACTCAAGAGAAGAAGGGTAAATGTTTCACCTGCCATAGGCCCGGACACTATGCTAGAGAATGCCCCTTCAAGGAGGATTCTCCCGATAGTGACGATAACAACAACAACCGAAGGAATGGGAATCAAAGAAATGACAAATCCAAAGGAAAGAGGAAGGCTCACTTTGGAGGAAACAATCAACCTTCTAAGAGGTCCAGAAATACCAGGTACGAGGAGTCTAATGTTGTTGATAAAAGAAAAGAGTATATTCTGGTATCTGCTCTCTCAGCTGCATCTCTGCCCGACACGATGGATGTCTGGCTAATTGATAGTGGTGCCTCAAGACATATCACCGGATTCAAGGAAGCACTTTCTGACATGGTTGAAAGGGATACTAATCTAGAAATTATCCTTTGGGATAATGCCACTTATCCTGTAAAAGGGACCGGGACTGTGACCCTTCACTTGTCTCAAGGACAAGTCCTCCGTCTACAAGATGTACTCTATGTACCCAAATTGAAGAAGAACCTTGTGTCTGTATCTGCTATGGAAGACAAAGGATTCAATGTAACTTTCTCTGATGGAAAGGTGCTCATGTGGAAGAAGAGCTTCAAGGAAGCTATCTCAATTGGTTCTAGGGTTGGTACACTCTATCAAGTTGGAGGGAGTCCGTTGGGAGCTATGACTTGTGATACTATCCGACAAACCGAACTATGGCACCGTAGATTTGGAAAGCCCTTCCCGAAGCAAGGAAGGTGTATGTAAGGGTTGTGCTGAAGAATATAACATAACAAGGGGACCTTCTTTCCCCTCAAGTGTCACAAAGACATCTGAGATATTGCAACTGGTCCATTCTGATATTTCTGGTATGTTGCCTGTAACATCCCTGGGGGGATGTTCTTACTATATGACATTTACTGATGACTTCTCTCACAAAACCTGGATCTTTTGAGGAAGCCATCAAGCATCAAGTATGGAAGGATGCTATGCATGAAGAATATGAGTCTATTATGAAGAATGATGTCTGGGATGTGGTCCCGAGACCGAAGGACAAATCTGTTGTCACTGCGGAATGGCTCTACAAAATCAAACATGGATCTGATGGGAGTGCTGAAAAGGTTAAGGCAAGGTTTGTTGCCCGTGGCTTCTCTCAAAAGGAAGGAATTGACTATGACGATATATTTGCACCTGTGGCACGATATACCACCATCCGATCAATCATAGCCCTTGCTGCTACGCAAGGATGGAGTCTTCATCAGATGGATGTCAAGACCGCTTTTCTGCATGGTGCAATAAAGGAAGAGGTGTATGTGGAACAACCTCCGGGATTTGAAGTTCAAGATCGAGACACTTATGTCTGCAGGTTGAAGAAAGCCCTCTATGGGTTAAAGCAAGCACCCAGAGCTTGGTACGAGAGGATGGATAGTTACTTGATGAAGCTGGGCTTCACTCGAAGTAATGCTGATCCGAACCTTTACTTCAAGGTTGTGAAAGAGAAGCCTCTCATTCTAGTACTATATGTGGATGACCTCTTCCTGACTGGTGATGACCCTCTCATTCATCAATGTAAGAGGGAGCTTGCTGCTGAATTCGAGATGAAGGACCTAGGACTGATGCACTATTTACTAGGCCTGGAGGTCTGGCAGAGACCTGGAGAGATTTTCCTTTCTCAAGGAAAATATATTGTGAAGCTTCTGAAAAGATTTGAAATGGTGGACTGTAAGTCCGTGTCGACACCGATGGAACTCAACTTTAAGAAGTTGAGGAGCAACGTTGCTGGGCCCGTCCTACTGAGTATCGTTAACTCATAAGGACCCTGATGTTCTCAATGAACACTTGTTCGAACATATGCTGTGCAGTGAACACTTTGAGTCAACACATGGTTGATCATAACATTCACTGGGTTGGTGCCAAGAAACTCTTGAGATATCTCTGAGGCACGACAGACCATGGGCTGAGATACACTGCCAGGAGTATGACACTCCGTGATATACTGATGCCGATTGGGCTGGCAGTGTGGTGGATCGCAAGAGCACATCTGGATGCTACTTCACATGAAGATCTGCTTCGGGCAGGAATCTAAAGTCGGCAGTCTTGAGCACCGCTGAGGCCAAATACATTGTAACATGTATGGCCTGTTGTGAAGTCACTTGGTTGCGAAAACTCCTTGAGAGCTGTTCGAGCATGTGCTAGATGCCACCGTTATCCTTTGTGATAACCAGAGGGGGATTCATTTGTCATAAAATCCCGGGTTCCACGATTGATCCAAGCATGTTGATGGCTGGTACCACTTTATCTGGGATATGGTACAGTGAGGCGCCGTAAGGCTCGATCATATAGGAACTGATGAGCAGGTCGCGGATATTCTCACAATGCCCTTGGGGAAGGTCATGTTCCTAACCTTCCGTGAGAATCTTGGAATCGTGGAAAGACCCTATGATGTGGGTCATGTTGGACGATGAGCTCTGGGAGCTCTGGGGGGCTTTGGGGAGAGCTTCTTGGAGCTATGGGCAACCACAAGGCTAGGCTTGCCAACCTTGGTGGTGTGCTTGGACCCCACCGTTGTGATTTTGAGTTGGTTCACCTCTCATTTTCTGTGCCCCGTATGCATCCTACCCATTGAGTTCGGGGCTCATGGGAAGTACCTCTCATTTGGCCAATGAGGTGTGGAAAAGTTAGAGACTATTAGCAAAGACTGATGGACGCATCAGAGATTGCCGTACTCTCTATCTAGGATGGCACGGTCCAACCACTTGATCTGGGATCAAGATTTGTGAGGTCCGGGACCTCTGGACTGACTATGTCAGTCGGGGGATGATGTCTTTGTGACTGACCCACTTCTGTTCTGAAATAAAGAAGCCAGCAAAGCAAGTTTCGGCGTGATGACGCACGATGTTGATTGCACTAATAGATGGAGTTCTCCCTAGTTGAGAGGGAGTGTTAAATTTGGACAACTAGGTCCAAACTCCATATTAAGATGCTAAGATTAAGAGGCTAATATTTTTGTTGGATTCCTCTTTCTGAGAGGTGTAAAATCCATATAAAATATGTCTTAATCCGATGAGCAGAACTTATATTTTGAATTTATTATTTTCAATAAATTATATGTGCAAGGTCAGCCAGTTTTGTAATGTAGGCTCGCATGCCCAACAGATGTGTCACACACCCTCATGATGGATATATATACAGGAAAAGTTGGAGAGATTTTCATCATCATCACAACTCACATCTTCCTCTCTCATCAAGGAGTACGAGCTACCAAGAAGGACGACTTTAATCCACACGTGTGAAGGACGAAGAGGACAAACTGTACGGTCAAGCTGAAGTACGGATTTGCTGCTGCTAGGGTTTCGCAGAAACTTTGACCAGCGTGGACTTTGGTCAACGCTTGGTCCAAACAAGCTGAAAATTGGTGGAAGGTTCGATTTATGAAGGCCGTACTACCTGGCACAAAAATCGAGGTCAAAGGGTTGACCGTTTTGCTGCTGCGTTGACTTTTAGCTTGCTACCCCTGCGTTGACTTTTCAGGGCAGCGTTGACTTTTGCAGAGTTGACTTGGGTTGACTCATCTACTGATTGGAGGGTTGTTGTGACACATGCTGGGCTGGCTGACCAAAGGAGACTTTGCTGGTTGAAGCATCCTGTTGACCGCCGAAACGTATACACACATTTTTCCTGTTTCTGATTTGTCTTCTGTAAGATCTACTTATATGTTCTATCTGCATTTTGCTTAACTACTTGTTTGATTGCTGAAAGAAAAGTGAAATTGCTACTAGCATAGAACATCTACAAAACTTTACACAAATTAAGAGATAATGTTGTCACCTATTCCCAACTCTCTTCGTTAAAGCTCTCTCCTAGTTAAAGCCAAGGGGGGTGGTCCCTAATGACAGTTAGATGAGTGATATGAGTTTCTAAGAGATCCTAAGTTAATGGTACTACTTCAAAATTTGTGAGCAAGCATAGTGAATGGATTGAGAAAACTAAAGATATTTTCAATACTAATCAACACATCATTCAAAAGATAAACATGTAAATCAATGCCTTAATGATTGCTTCAAGAAATAATAAAGACTTGCTCAAATATAAATACTCAAAATGAAATAAGAAGTGGTCCTGCAAAACAAATCAATGTTAGATAAAAAGATATCAATTACAAGATACAAATTGCACTTTAAAGAGATGCTCAAATAAAGGTACTATTAGTCATGATAATAAGCATGTATAGTAGCAAAGTAAAGGACAATGACTTGCAAATGAAATTAAGGGAACCAAAACTTTACTTGCAAAAGAAAAATATTGTACTTGGTAAATGAGATACTTCAACAACAAAAATAATAACTTCAATGGATAGTGTGGTTGTTCTCCATAACAAGTATATGAGGTAAACTTGCAAGTAAATTTGGAAAAGTGATTTAAAATAAATGAGTTGGAATGATATGCACTTAGCTAAGTTGAGATGCAATTATCTTGGTAAGTTTTTAAACTAAATGCCTATTCTAGGTGAGAGATTCTCCCTTCAACCCATTACCAAAGGGTAAAGATTGGGGTGATTGCATGGAACAAGGGTTGAAGAAGCTCTTGTCTTCATTAACGATACCCTTCCCCTAATCCCTACAAGTCATGTGTGTCTTCATCCCTACAAAGGGACAAAGCCACCTCCATAACTACAGGGTCACACACTTTATCTTACTCTGTAACAATTGGAAGAATTTTTAAGGAAAATCTTGACCCTATTATTTCTATTCAACCAAGATTATGTTTGGAGGTAAATTATAAGTATGCAAGATCTAAAACTAAAATGCCTAAATGCTTGCTTGGATGTTATTAGTGCTTGCAAAGGAAAGTGTTGATACAAATGCCTCAAAATAACTAGATAAATTGCTCAAAATAAGATTGCATCAATGACTTCAAATATTACTCACAAGCTTGTAAAAGAAATGGCATGTAAACATAAGCTTCATAAATGACCAAGATTTGCAAGCTTGCTCCAAGTAAATGTTTAACAAAGGATATACCAATGAACAATATATTTAAGCACAAATTGACAATGAAGCATGTCTCAATTGAAATGTAGCCAAGGGTAAAATGCTTGCTTGTAAGCAATGTTTTAAAAAACGGTCAAGCTGACCGAGCTGGACTCCTACCCGAGTTGGCTCGGTACAAAAATCGGGCCAAAGACCAATTTGTTTTCGAACTGGCCGACTTGCAAACCTCTGCCCGAGTCAGCTTAATACAAAATCCAGGCCAAAGACCAGTTTGTTACCGAACAAGCCAACTCAGTCGACTCAGCCGAGCCCGACTTAGATCAGCCAAGCCAATCAAACCCAGGCCGTGGCTCAAAAAGTGAGGGAAACGAACTTGAAATTGGGCTTAATTTTGGTTTTAGGGTTTTTGGATGTCCTTCTAACCTCTCCCAAGCCTATAAAAGCTACCGAGCCCCTCACATTTCCTCATTGCATTTGTGTGAGAATTTGTGAGGAATTTGTGAAGAGTTGTGGAGTTGGTTTTTGGAGCAGCAGTGAGCAGTCTCTTGGGCAATCATTGGAGCAGCAGTGAGGAGCTTCTTGGGCATTCATTGGAGCAGCAATGAGGAGTTGCTTTGTTTGAGCATCATTGAGGAGGCTAGAGCCGAGAAGTATTTTTTTTTCACTTCTCAAATCTTTCTTTACTTGTTTTCTTTTTTTGCAAATCTGGAAATTGAAAAGAGTAATTTTTGTAAAAGCAATGAACATTGAAGAGTTGTTTTTTTTGTTTTCATTTTCAGATTTTTCCTTTCATTTCCAAATCCAAATATCAGAAAATGGAAAGATGTTGCTTGGGCATATGCTGAGATGATTGATAATCAAATGCATTGCAAATTTTGTTATAGAAAAACTAAGGGAGGTGGAGGGGGCATTCATAGGCTGAAACAACACTTGGCTGGTGTTAGAGGCCAAATTACTCCATGTGAAGCACCAATAGAACAAATTGGGGATATTAGGAAGGAGTTGCTAGATAAATTTGAGAAGTTTGAGGAAGAAAAAGCTAGGCAAAAAGAAATAGAGGCTGAAATTGGTAGGAAGAGGAAGATAAAACACACGATGGTTATCAACCTCAATTTTCATTATGAAGCCTCTCCATCTATCCCTTGCACTCATGCATCCAACCCCTTTTCGCTATGTTCCTCCCTCTCTGGAGTCTATTCAAGAAAAGGGCGAGGGTAAAATTAAAAAGAAGGGCGACATCAAAATTTATTTCACACCCTCCTCTCTCTCTCATAGTGCACATGGTCCTCAAGCTAATAGAGGTCAAATGCAGCCCAATCTAGATGACCAATGGAAGAAAGAATTGAGAGAAACTACATGTGATTACATAGCTAGATGGTTGTATGATGTTGATATCCCCTTCAATGCTTCTCGCTCACCATATTATGAACCTATGTTTGATGTCATATTTGCTACTGGAAGGGCTTCAAAGGCCCTACTATGCATGAGTTAAGGGGATCTCTTTTGCAAAAAGAGGTTTTGTCCATTGATGAATATTTGAAAGATTTCGAAAGCTCATGGGCAAAAAAAGGATGTACCATCATATCAAATGGATGGAATGATCAAAGGAACCATACCATCATAAAATTTCTTATCTTTTGCCCACAAGGAACCATGTTTCCAAGATCAGTTGATTCATCTGATAGGGTGAAAGATGCACACTTGTTGTTTCAGCTTTTAGATGAGGTTGTTGAAAAGGTGGGAATGGCTAATGTTGTTCAAATCATCATAGATAATGCCTCTAACTATGTTCTTGCTAGTAAAATGTTGGAGGAAAAACAAAAAACCATCTTTTGGACACCATGTGATGCACATTGCATAGATCTCATGCTTGAGGATATTGATAAAATAGATTGGATCAAAAACATTGTAGAGCATGCCAAAAGCTTAACAAAATATATCTACAATCACTCATGGATTTTGAACCTGATGAGGAATCATACAGGGGGAAAAGATATTGTTAGGTCTGCCATCACTAGATTTGCAACTCGTTTTTTGACATTGCAATCTATGCTTTCCCAACATAGAAACTTACAAAGGGTGTTTTCCAATGATGAATGGAATGAATGTCAATGGTCTCGCAAACAGGATGGAAAAGATGTGAAAAAGAAAGTTAATGAAGAAATATTTTGGAAAAAGGCAGCAGAGTGTGAAGGTTGTTGAACCACTAGTTAAGGTGTTGCGGTTGGTGGATGGGGAAAGATTAGCTATGGGCTTCATTTATGAGGCTATGGATCAAGCAAAGAAGCAAATAAAGGAAACATACAAGGAAAGAGTGGCTCAGTATGGGCCCATTTGGGAAATCATTGATCAAAGATGGAGCAATCAACTCCATCGCCCTATACATGCAGTTGGGTGTTTTCTGAGCCCAAGGTATCAATATAAAGCTCTAGAGGCAGGAACTTTGACTGGGGAGGTTAGGGATGGATTGATTGACTGCATTGATCGCATGATTGACTGCATTGATCGCATGGTCCCTAAGAAGACTGACCAATTGGAGATACACCAACAGATCACTTGTTTCAATAGAGCCACAAGTACCTTTGACAAGAACCTTGCAAGGATTGCAAGGGAAACAGATGAGCCAAGAAAACAAAGAATTTCAATTTTCAAATTCTTATTTTGTTAAATTGCTTATAATTTGAAAGTTGGATCTAATTTGTTGACCTAACTCATTACACAACTATGTTTTTTGCAACACAATGGTGGGAGGCATTTGGTAGCCATTGTCCATAATTGCAGAAGATTGCAATCCGTATTTTGAGTCAACCTTGCAGTGTTACTGGATGTGAGCGCAATTAGTCTATCTTTGAGAGGATTCACATGAAAAAGAGAAACCGTTTGGAACAAAAATGGTTAAATGATCTAATCTATGTCCAATACAACCTTCGTCTAAGACGCAACCAATTGCTGAACAAAAGACCTAATACAGATCCCATTGTGTTGGAAGATATTAATCCAACATCAGATTTGGTAGTGGAGAGTCATCCAGCAGAGTTTGATTTTGATGAGGATATTGGTCTTGATTTGGATTTAAACTTTAAAGATGGAGGCATTAGTTGAACATAATGTTCAGTTAAATGCAGATCCACTAGTACCAGGCCCAGGGCCAAGTCCTCCAGTTGCAGGCACTTCCTCTACTCAGCCACGATGCAAGCGCATAGCTCGTCTGTCTCAGCATGCAGTTGTTGTGCCTGCTAGTACTTCTACAGTTGCAGTTGGAGATCGTGATGAGGAGGAGGAGCCATGGGTTTCTCTATCTGACTCTAATTCAAAGTCTGAGCCAGGTGATGTTGGCTTCTCTAGCAGTAGCCAGTAGTGACTAGTGACTAGTGATGTTTTTACTTTTGTTGTAGAGGCCATTTAGAGCCTCCTTGGTTATGTGTTTTTGTTCTAATCTTTATATCATGTATGTATTGGACAGTGCACTGGTTGCCATTTTGATATAATGGATATATTCATGAGCCTACTTTGATCATATGTTGTCTTCTCTCTATATTCTAATGCTTTGTGTTTGGAAACATGAATGAAAATATTTAAATTTATGTTTTATTATAAAAAATAAAAATATTTAATGTATTTTTTAGAAAGACTGAGTCATTGAAATCAACTCAGTCGAGTCGATACCGAGTCGGAGTCGACCCTTGGTCTGTTCCAAACCCAAGTCAGAGTTTTAAAACACTGCTTGTAAGTAAGCAAAATGATTGCTTAAAATGTATGATGCATTATCATAGCAACACGTAAGCATATAATGAGGCAATGTATTCAAAGAAGAAAAATGCTAAGTAAATGAGTTGAACTTGCCACATAAAATTTAGAGTACTTGCATTTGCTCAAAGATTGTGCATGAAATGTAAGAGATTGCAAATACTTGAGAAATACAAAGCAAGTTAAAAACAAAATTAGATGTGGATGCTATGTGAGTTAGATTAATAAACCAAAAAGAGCATGTAAATGAACTAAGTGAGAAAACTAGAAAGTAGAAATGCAAGTCAATCCACACAAGAAAATTCCTCCCTCTAAATGAGGAGGGGGGATGCCATGAGTGATTTCCCAAGTTCCCCCAAGAAAAATGGAATTTTATTAAATGTTACAATGAGGAGAAGGCCTTTAGAAGCCTGCCCAAAAGATGAAGGAGAAGCTTTTACAAAGTAGGGGCTTTAGAAGCTAGAGTCTCCTTGTGAAACTTGGCAACCACAATAGCCAATGGAATTTTCTCAAAATATGAAAATTACAAAGAGAAATCAGCCACAAAGGACTCACGGCCTAGCTGTTTTGCAGTTGCCCTCAAGTAGCTCGACCTTCTAGAAAGTATTCACGGCCTCCTTGAAATTTGATCTTCACTTGTGTGAGAGGTCCTACAAATACTTGTTAGAAGTCTCAAGAAATTTCTCCTCAAAAATTGTCTTCAACAATGGGCTGCAAAACAAAAGGAATGTTAGTGGAGGGAGTATGCAAAAAAAGACAGGATTTAATACACACTAATATACAAGAAACCAAACCAAGTGATGGGAGTGAATCCCCATACTTGTCTAGTTTAGAAAATTGCTCTTAATTAGCTTATTTAATCTTTGAAAGCTCTAGATCAAAAGAAGCATGTAATTTAAATTTATAAATGACTCAAGTAGATAATGGGAAAGAGAACTCCCCTCTTGCTTCTCTTTAGATGAAAGCCTTGATGTGAAAATCGATGGGTCTTGAGCAACCTTGAATTTGGGTGTGAGTTGATCTATTTGAGACTTCTTCCATGCCCAAATGGATTCCTACACACAATTCAAAAAGTTTTCCCTACACACTTGAAGACAAATATTAGCCTACAAAATGAATTTGATAAACAAAATGGGTAAAAGGTGGGTGTCTGTGTGCTGATATGAGTCTGCACTAGTATAAGATTGTAAAGAATATTTTTTTTAATTAAAGAAGAAGAAAGAGACGACAGCAGTAGTGGTTTTTTCTCACACATTGGGTTTCCACCTAAAATCCTAGTGTTCATGTGTGTTGCTTATGTGTGATGTTTTATTCTATTCTTACTGCACATGGTTACTGTTTATTTAATCCCCGATGAAATACTAACATACTAGTTCAAGATAAACAGATGAAGAATTAACTGAAAAATAACCTAATTGGATATACGCAAGTTGTCTATATACAAGTCGCGTACATATGCAAGTTTACTTCAGTATAGTTGCGTACAGAATTCAAAATAAGAAAAGTGAAGTATAAGTGAGTTTTAAAACACTGATTCACCCGCGCCCCCCCCCCCCTCCCCTCCCCTCCCCTCCCCTCCCCTCCTCTCAGTATTTTTTCTAACAATTGGTATCAGAGCAGGTCCTTCAAAAGAAGCTTAATCGCTTGAAGGAAGATTCATCAAGATGCGAAATCAAGAGGGGACAACATCTATCAGGCCACCATTGTTCAACAGAACCAATCTAGTTTTCTGGAGGGTAAGAACAAGAGCTTACCGGCAGTCTCTTGGAGCAGATGTATGGGGAATTGTTGAAGGAGGCTATCAATATGAAGCAGAAAAAAAGAAAAAAAGAAATATGAGACCAATGCAAAGGTTGTCAATGCTCTGTTAGGAAGCTTGGCAGAATCAGAATTTGTCAAAGTCGTGCAATTGAATACCACAAAGGCTATATGGGACAAGATCATCCAAATCTATGAAGGTGACACCAAGGTAAAAAGTGCCAAAACTTCAAACTCTTAGAATTCAATATGAAACTTTGGGAATGCACAATGATGAAAATATTGCAAGGTTCTTTCTTAGGGTAGATGAAATCATGAATTCTATGAGAAATCTTGGTGAAGAAATAAATGTATCATCATTGGTTGAAAAATATTAAAATCTCTAACCTCCAGATTCGATTCGAAAGTTTCTACAACAGAAGAAATGCAAGACTTGAAGAATCTTACTGTTGAACAACTTCATGGGATTTCAACAAAAATATGAGACCAATGCAAAGGTTGTCTATGCTCTGCTAGGAAGCTTGGCAGAATCAGGATTTGTCAAAGTCATGCTGTTGAATACCGCAAAGGCTATATGGGACAAGATCATCCAAATCTATGAAGGTGACACCAAGGTAAAAAGTGCCAAACTTCAAACCCATAGAATTCAATATGAAACTCTCAGAATGCACAATGATGAAAATATTGCAAGTTTCTTTCTTATGGTAGATGAAATCGTTAATTCTATGAGAAATCTTGGTCAAGAAATAAAAGAATCATCAATTGTTAATTTTGGGCCACTGATCCAAACTCCATGTTGCAGTGCTCATATGACGATGGTCATATTTTTGTTGGATTCCTCTTTTGAAGGGGTGCAAGATTGATCTAAAGATCATCTTGATCGGATGAGCAAAACATTGATTTTGAATTTATTTTCCACGTGCAAGGTCGGCAAGATTTATCCCACATGCCTAAGAGATGTGTCACACACCCTCATTGATGAATATAAATTGGAGAGACTTGGAGGTCATTTTCTCATCATCTCATCACATGTTCTCTCATTATGATCTCACTGGTTTGATAGCGTTTGGAGGCCTTTTTCCCTCACACTTGTGGAGCGAAGCTGCTGTTTTCAGCGCTTGATCTGTTAGGGCTTTCTGTTTTCTGCGTTGATCTGTTTAGGGCTTTTCTACTGCAGTATTGACCAGCATTGACCATGGTCAACCCTTGGTCGTTTGACCTCGATCTTCTGCAGAAATCCCAATTTTAGGAGGTCGTAAAGCTGGGCACTAAAATCGAGGAATTCAAGGTTGTTTGACTGAAGCCCTAGTTTGTTGCATTGACTTTTCTGAAGCTACATGCGTTGACTTTTCTGCGTTGTCTCTGATTTGACTCGCGTTAACTTGTGATGAGCTGTCTTTGAGGGTTGTTGGTGTGACAAATGAAAGTGCTGGCTGACCGAGAAAGACTTTGTTGGTTGAAGCATCTCGCTGACTGTCGTAACGCCACAATATCTCATATCTTTGTTGGACAATAGGAATTGTAAATATAATCTATATTTGGCTTGTCTTCTATTGATCTATTATTGTGTTCTATCAACATTTTACTTTCAAGTTTATTTGATTGCTATTTTGTATTGGGCCTGAGAAAGATTGAAGTAAAAGTGCATCAAGCATAGAACACCATGGTTATCCAAATTTAACATGGTATCAGAGTTGAGGTGAAGACAAAGTCCAAGAGTCCAAGTTGGTGTTAGAAGCTATCTCTGAAAGAAGAATCCTATCAAGGACAAATGGCCTCCTCAACCTACAAGGGTTTCAAGGTTGATGATAAATTGACTGATAAGTCTGATTATCATGCATGGAAGATGTCCTTGGATTTGGCGCTAGAAGATCAAGATGTCATGGACTATGTACAGGGAAATATTCAAGAGCCTCCATCAAATGCAGCTGCTGCCACGAAGACGAAGTATAGAAAAGGGGAAATCAAAGCAAAGATGATTATGCTGGATTCTATTCATAAACACTTGGTTGCTTACATTTCTAAGTTGAAGACATCTAAGGATATGTATGATAAGCTGGTGAGCATGTTCAGGGCTAGCAATGCTAATCAAATCCTCTTCTTCAAGAATCAATTGAAGAATATCAAGAAGGGTAAGGATGAATCTATTCAATCCTATTTTATGAGGCTCACTGAAATCAGGAATAACCTCCTAGCTATTGGGGAAGCGATATCTAATCGAGAGATGTTTCTTATTGCACTTGGAGGTTGCCCCCGTGATTGGCATGTATTCAATACCACTATTCTCAATAATAATGTGATTCCTGATTTTGATGAAATATTGACGAGATGCACTCAAGAGGAAACAAGAATGATGGAGCATGCCTATTATGGTAATGGAAGTAACCCTACTCCCTTCGTTGATCATGCAAAGAAGAAGAACCATGGTGGCCCGAGAAATCAAAACCATGGTAGAGCGGGGACCAAAGGAAGGGAAGATGTTACACTTGTAACAACACTGATCACTATGCAATAGTGCCCTAATAGAAGAGACTCTCCCAGGGATGATGACAACAACTCCTCGAGAAGGAATGGCAGGAACAATAGGTTCCAAGGAAAAAGGAAGGCTCCCTCTGATCGTAATGGAAATGGGAAACCTTTCAAGAGGTCAAGAAATTCCAGGTACGATGAGTCTAATGTTGTTGATAATAAGAGAAATGATTTTATTGTTGTATCTGCCCTCTCTGCTACATCTCCACCTAACACCGTAGACGTCAGGTTAATTGATAGTGGTGCTTCAAGGTACCTCACTGGTTATAAAGAAGCCCTCTCTGATTTGGTTGAGAAGGATACCAATCTGGAAATTATCCTTGGAGATAATGCCACCTATCGCGTGAAAGGGACAAGGACTGCAACCCTCCATTTATCTCAAGGTCAAGTCATCTGATTACAAGATGTGTTGTATGTACCTAATTTGAAGAAGAACATTGTGTCCATTTCGGCAATGGAAGACAAAGAGTTCAAGGTGGCATTCGTTGATGGAAAGGTACTTATCTAGAAGAAGAACTTCAAGGAAGCTCTTTCTATTGGTTTTAGAGTTGATACACTCTACCAGGTTGGAGGAAGTCCATTGGAGGCTATGACACGTGATACAACCCTTCAAACAAAGTTATGACACCGAAGGTTTCTAGACCTTCATTACAAAGCCCTTCTCGAAGCAAGGAAGGTGGTGACAGGGATACCCGAATTGAGAGATGATCATGAAGGTATATGTCAGGCTTGTGCCGAAGGGAAGCATACAAAGGGACCATTCCCCTCAAGTGTTACAAAGACAACTAATATCTTGCAATTGATACATTCTGACATATATGGTATGCTGCCTGTGACATCGTTGGGAGGATGTTCTTATTACATGAATTTTACAGATGACTTCTCCCGCAAGACCTGGATATATTTTTTGAAGGAGGACGAAGCATTCAAATGGTTCCGTACCTTCAAGGCCTTGGTGTAAAATCAAACCGAGAAGAAAATCAAAGTTTTGAGGACTGAAAATGGGACTGAGTATGAGTCAAATAAGTTTAATGACTTTTGTAGAGAAGCTGGCATTAAGAGGGAGACCACAACTGTGTACAGTCCTGAGCAAAATGGTGTTGTTGAAAGAAATAACAGGACCATTTTGGAAGCTCCCTGCGCCATGCTATGTGACTAAGGTCTTCCGAAGTTTCTATGGGGAGAAGTTGCGAACATTGCTGTGTATGTTCAAAACAGATGCCCGCATTCCGCTCTGGACTCCAAAACTCTCGAAGAAGTCTTCTCTGGTAAGAAACCTGAAGTTTCTCATTTTAGAGTTTTGGTTGTCCTGTTTACTTTCATGTGTCAAAAGAAAAGAGAAGTAAGTTGAATGCTTCTGGAAAGAAGAGAATGTTTGTGGACTACAGTAAAACTTCGAAGGCATATAGAATCTATGAGCCTGGTCAAAGAGAAGTGGAGATATGCCACGATGTCACCTTCGATGAAGATGTTGCCCTCAAGAAAGTAAGAAATCTTCCTAGCTCCAAGGAAGACAAAGAAGATGAAGAAGCAGGGATGTTGGAAGAGTCGAAGGATGACCTGATGCCCGATGTTGAAGGACCTAGGGATCCCATTGATCCACCTCCTTCAAATAAGAGAAGACCCTCATGGCTTAGGGATACTCTCGAATATGCCGAGAGACATATTGCCCCAAGGGGGACATTCCGTGAAAGAAAGAAGCCGAAGAGATACCAAGGGTATCTATCAACCATTAGTACGATAGTACAATCTGAGCCTGGAACATTTGAAGAAGTCGTATAGCATCAAGTGTGGAAGGATGTTATGCACGAAGAATATGAGTCCATTATGAAAAATGATGTCTGGGAAGTGGTCCCGAGACCGGAGAACAAATCTGCTGTCACCTCGAAATGTCTCTATAAGATCAAGCATAGATCTAATGGAAGTGCTGAAAAATACAATGCAAGATTTGTTGCTCGAGATTTCTTTCAAAAAGAAGGCATAGATTATGATGATATAATTTCACCTGTGGCCCGTTATACCACCATCCGATCTATTATTGCCCTTGCTGCTACGCAAGGATGGAGTCTACATCAGATGGATGTGAAGACCGCTTTTCTGCATGGATCTATAAAGGAAGAGGTGTATGTGGAGCAACCTCTGGGGTTTGAAGTCCGAGACACCCATGTATGCAGGTTGAAGAAAGCCCTCTATGGGTTGAAGCAAGCTACTAGGCTTGGTACGAGAGGATAGATGGCTACTTGATGAAGTTGGGCTTGACTCAAAGTAATGATAATCCGAACCTTTATTTTAAGGTTGATAGAGAAAGGCCTCTCATTTTGGTTCTCTATGTGGACGATCTCTTCCTGACAGGTGCTTTCAGGAGGTCACGGGAGTTAGAGTATCTGGATCAGCCAAACCCTCAGGAGCAGCTGAGTCAGTCACAGGGATCCAGTGGGCAGGGATCAAGAGGTACATCAATTACGGTGTTAGGTCCATCAGTGAGCAGTGGCTCGCAAAGTTAGAGGGGTGGTGCTTCGGGCAGCATGCAGAGCAGTTCACTAGGTAGTCCACTGATGGACAGTTCACACAGTACTTCAGCATCTACAGGTACAGGTACAGGTTCAAGCAGGAGGACAGCAGATAGACATTCAAGAGTTCAGGCTTCTGATGAGGATGAGGAGTTTCACTCTCCGATGGGAGAAGTGTGCTCAGGGAAGAGGAAGCCCAAGTGGCTTCAGGATACCTTGAAAGAGGCCACATCTGTTGCTGAGCCGAAGTGACAGGTCAGAGAGAGCAGACCACCTGAGCGGTTTTGTGGCTATATGGCAAATGGTTGCCAACATCGTTGACTCCGAGCCTTCTAGCTATGAGGAGGCAGCTAGCCAGCAGGTCTGGAGAGAGGCCATGCAGGAGGAGTATTCTTCTATCATGAAGATTGATGTTTGGGAGGTGGTGTCAAGGCCTGAGGGCAAATCCGTGGTTACTTCCAGATGGCTTTACAAGGTAAAGCATGCTGCAGATGGCAGCATCGAGAAGTTCAAGGCAAGGTTTGTGGCTAGAGGGTTCTCCCAGGTAGAGGGAGTAGACTATGAAGAGACCACTCCTCATAATCAATGTTGTTGAAATTTGGTTACCGGAGGACATGTGGTTCCCTAAGGCTTTGACCTTTGGCCTAGGGAAAAGTGTCCAAAAGAATTTAATTTTCTCCTAAAGTGACTTTATAAGTTATGAAGTCAAATCTAATTTAAAAGTGACTTTAAGTGATAAAGTTACTAAGTATAATTTTAAAGTGACTTTAATAAAGTCAATGTGAAATTAGAAAGTGAAAAGTGACTTTGGAAATAAATGACTAAGAGGGTCTTTATTAAAGTGGGGTGAATTAAAAAATAGAAAGTGAGATTTAAATGAACATTTAATCTCAGCCCTAGATCTAAAGCTATCTCAACCATTGGACTTAGGGATTCCCCAAAAGACACTTAGGGTTAGGTTAAAGGAGGAAAATGAGAGAAAAGATCATTCAGTCTTTCATGAGCAGATTGAGAGAGGAGAAGAGAAAGCTAAAGAGAAATTTATGAGCGGAGGGAGAGCAACAAAAGATACACAGCAAATTCGTACAGCAGGAGGGCACATTTCCCAAGGCAACATTTCCGTATAGCAGCATTTATTGGCACGTTTACCAAGACAGAAAAATCATATAGCAAGGTTGCACACATTTTGAGGCAAGGTACAGCACAGTTTTCGAGGAGCGGTTTCCAGCAGTCAAGGGCACAAATTTCGAGGTTGTTTCAAGGCTCGAAAATCGAGGGACTATTGTACGATTCCGTACAGAATCCATACAGTTCATACAGGCAGATTCTGACACATTTTCCAAGGCTGCAAGTATAGCATTTAATGCTGTAATTTTTCTGTTAATTTTCTGTTTGCTGTTGGCACGATTTTCAAGGTTGGAGGTTGACACGGAAATCAAGATAAGTGGGTTTTGTATTTGCTGTAATTTTTACTGTGTTTTATTGTTCACTATAAAAGCATATTCAGAAATAAAGAGAAGCTTTCGAACTGGTTTTCCCCAAGAGTTGTAGGGGGTTTTTCCAGAGTCATCTTGACCAAAAATCAGCATGTCAAAATTCTGTGTGTCGCTGATTTCTTTTTCTGTGTTTTTATTTCTGCATTTTCAGCACTATGAAATTTCCAGAATTTGTGTTTTCAGAAAATATTTAATTTTCCAGCTTCTTGAATGTATGGTTATGGGAATGGGCATTTAACTTTATGGGAAAAATAAGGAGAAACTGAAAACCGGAGTGGGATTAAGATTCTACAAATGTAAGTGGGTCATTATCCCTAGTACGGGAGCCCCACACTAATGTGTCAAATTCATTACCATTTTCAGAGCGGTTGGGTGGTGCTAGGCAGGTGATTGGAGTCATCTTTAGGTTGGAGCCTGAAAACACTTCAGGGTGGTAGGGTGGTGCTAGAGCTAGTTGGAGCTTTCAGGGTGTTGGAACGTCCTTCCCGTGGGTTCTAGTAAAATAGAGTGTAGGAGCATCCTTTCAGGAATTGGAGTTCCCTGATAAAATTAAAATGCTTTCTCTGGAGTATTGGGGAGTTGGGGCTGCCCATTTTAGTTGGAGTTGAAGGATTGACGTACTCAGAAAATTATTAGAGAAGCATTCGGAGGTTTTTCTCCCGGAAGGGTTTCCACCTAAAAATTTGTGTCTACTGTCTTGATTTTGTGCACTTTTGTTTTATATTTATTGCTGAAGATAATTAATACTCTGAAAAGATAAATTAACTAATTGTAAGTGAAATATTGATTCACCCCCCTCTCAATATTTCCAACACTAAACACTCCATTATATTCCATCTTTTGCAATCTTGTAAAAATATTATCTCCCAAGTCTGAAACCAACAGTGGATAGGAATGATGATGAAAATATTTTTTATCAGGTTGCAAGATGAGTAAAAGAAGATGTTGAGTGTTGAGACGGAAGGAAATGTCTCAAAACTATAGATCCTTAAGTATGTGTTGTGGCTGACAAGAACAAAAGACGTAAGTAGTCACCTATGCATTTCTCTCTTGAAGAAAACGATATTAAATAGGTATAAGCTTTTAGAATTGAGATCCTGCAGTGAGCTTTATCTCTTTACATTCTGTCATGATGTCATGGTCATGGAAAAGATTTATAGATCTTATTTTAATGTCCAGCGGTGATCATGTATTATATCTTGAGCTAACAGAACAAGAAATATTTATCAACCGATTAAATTTGGAACTATGCATGTAAACAAGCCATACTCGGCTAAGCAAACAGCAGCAACTTCAACAGGGCAAAGTGGCACAGTAACTCCAAAATAAAATGTTTTTAGAGCAATGAGAAGTGTACCTGACATCATTAAAAAGGCACACTGAGTGCACTTTACTTGGCAGCTTAAACTAACAACATATAAGTACTGTAAACCCAAAAACCAACTTGAAATGCAGGCTAAGTAAACTTGAACTAACCTGCATGTTTTCAGATGTGGGGGTCAGGAATGAAACCCTGGCCAACTTGTCATATTCCATTTCAATAACTTCACCGTTATACCATCTGCCATCTATGTGACGAAATCGACATTTAGACCCAACTGTGAAAGGAACAATCTCTAGAAGCTCTGGCTCAACCTTTGTTGGCTCTAATGGCTTAACTCGAGCATCAGCACTCTCCAGCTTAGAGGTAGTTCTTAAATCTTCCATAGAGTCAATTTCACGAAGTAAACGAGAACGTTTTAAGTGAAGAAGGCCCTCCTCTGCAGCCTTGATTGCATTAGCAAGCTCCTCACGCACCTTTAGAGATCACCATTACAAGAGCATTTTAAAAAACTAGTCGAAAAGCTATTTATGACATGTTCAAGAATGAATGTATGACAATGCAAAGTCAATTCAGTGCTTTCAAGCTGTTGAAAAACTAAATGGAAAGAGATTTATAGTAACAATATTTTAGAATGTAAATCCTTTTATGCATGTGAAGGTGCCGTTGCTGATGAACCGTCATTATCTTTTAAATTACATGTTGGCAAAACTGTGGCTACAACTAGAGAAAGCTTATCAATATCCCATTCATGATTGACTGGCATATAATGTCATAACTTTTTAGATGCAAGTTTTCAAACCCTAGTAGATATCTGCCTGAAAGGGAATGATAACATCAAATACCTAGAGCTGTGAAATTAAAAGGGTAAAGTTACAAATCTTGACCCAACTTAAACAATCATGAACAGAGTAGTTACAATTGCAAGTGTGGCAGAGTGGGATTGATTTTGTGGTTATGCATAGCTTTTAATAGCTTCTACTAATCCAATTCTCACAGAGATGGCTTCTTTCCATGCACATTAATAGAGCTGCACAAATGCCACGGGTAGATATAGCCATCAAGGGAACCCTCCTTACCACAGTCTGATGTGATTAGTACTTGAAAAAGAAACTGCAGCCTGAATCAGCTAGTCAGTTCGGATTACCATTATTAGATATAGGAATGCAACACATCATATATTACACTATTTCATGAAATTTCATTTCCAGAGCTCCACTAAAATGCCTCCTTGTGAATTGCCAATGATAGGTATGCAAGGTAAAAGCCAGTTTACTCTCATTCTTTCTTACTGCTTCTGAAGTAGTAGTCTGAAACACCCACAGGAAACTCTGAATAACCCTGCCATCATGTTGGTAAATTGAAGATCCACAATTATAACATCTGCGAGAGAGAGAGAGAGATAAGGGACATATACCATTTATTAATGGAGTCATTGATATCATACAACGGTTTCCTTTTATTTGTAGATTAGACCATTTGTTTGCCTAATCACTTGTTTATAATTTATTGAGTGTTATTTATTCTGACACCCCCCAAACAAAGTACTACTTTTTGTATCCCTTGACTACAACAAAATCCATAAGAATACTTTCGAAAACAACTAGGTTCAACAACTAGAGTATGATAATATATAGCATTTGCATTCAGTCTTCACTGTTCAGTGATGCAATGCCAATCCAAATATGGGACTTTTCTCAGTGCTCCATCCCACTAGCATAACCCTCTTTCTTCATGTTGGAAAATGGATTAAGGCAGCATATTTAACTTATCATTTTCTTTCTTTGACATTACTTGTGATTTAGGTTCTTCTTACCTTGATTATGTTAATGTTCTCTTTATCAAATAAATTCCAAACACAATAAGGATCACATGAACACAGGATATAGGCTCCATGCCAGGGCAAAACCCCTCCAACAGGGGAAAACCCAAAAGAACTTCTCTTCTTATCAACTTCAAAGGAGACTTCCAAGACCAAACTTTACGCCAGGGCTCCCATCAAGTCGATCAGCCTGCCTTCCCACACCGATGGAGTAGATATTCTTCAAGCTCTCCAAGCCTTACTGTTCTGCAATTGTTCTTTGTAATCTTGGATCTGAAACTTCTTGTGTATATATAGACTGTCCAAAGTGGAAATAACAGAGATTTTAATCCTTCAAACTTATCCTTTATTCTCGGCTCTTCTAGCCCTCTTCGCACCTGTAGTCTTGGCCGCAGATCAGATCAGAAAACTCGCACTTACTTGTTCCAAAGGAGATCGTAGACTCTCCTTTATATAGTCTTTCCAAGAGGCTTATTAAGCCTACTCTAGGCCGACTAGAGCAGGGTTGGCCGACTTGACTGATGGAGCCCTCTAGACATTTATAATTACAAAAATAACATTTCTTTGACTGATGCAAAAGCCCAATAGAGTCTTTTACATAATTATAATGACCAAAACTTAAGACAAAGACCTAGAAGCAAACAATGGATGCTTGACCTATTGATCAAATGACATAAGCATGAAACCCATGCTTTATAAACAATTTTTCTTTTACATTTTTTTTTCTTCTGTTGATCAATACATAAGAATTACATCATGATATGAGACAAATGACAATTATGAAGACCGATACCAGTTACATTTTTCAACACTTCATAGGTAGAATTTGATTGGACTCCCCTTGCTCATCAATCAACTAGGCATCCTTCCCAATTATCCTTTGTTTGGAAGAAGCACTACTACGTTGCCAATAAAAACAAAAAGTCGTCATCCAATACATCATATTCATCATTATTTGACTCTACATCGCCTGAATCCCTAGCCATAATACAATTATCCTTGGCATTATCCTTGAGTACATCGGCACAACAAAATATGCAATCCCAAGAACAATGGCCTAACATTCCACAACAGTTGTACATTTTGATTCCTAGGTGTTATTGCTTTCACCATTGCTACCTTTCTTAGTGCTGGCCTTTATTCAAAAGGCCTTTTCACCAATATTTTTTGGCCACTAGAGCAAGAAATCATATTTTCCAATTATTGTAAAGGCAATCTAACCAATTGTAAATGCCATATTGCTATAATGTAGAAATTTCTATTCCCAACCTCGGTTTTCAGTTTCTCCTTATTTCTCTCATAAAGTTAAATGCCCATTCCCATAGCCATACATTCAACAAGCTGGAAAAATAAATATTTTCTGAAAACACAAATTCTGGAAATTTCGAAGTGTTGAAATGTAGAAATAAAAACTCTGAAAAATAAATCAGCCACACACAGAAAATAGACACGCTGATTTTTTGTCAATATGACCCTGGAAAAACCCTCTACAACTCTTGGGGAAAACCAGTTTGAAAGCTCTCTTTATTTCTAAATATGCTTTTACAATGAACAACAAAACACAGTAAAATAATTACAGCAAATACAAAACCCACTTATCTCGATTTCCGTGTCAACCTCCAACCTTGAAAATTGTGCCAACAACAAACAAAAAATTACAAAAAATAATACAGCAATAAAAATTGTACTTTTCACCTAGAAAAACGTGCCCATATTCTTCTTGTACGGTAATGTATGGAACTGTACTAACAATACAGCAACCCCTTCCTCGATTTTCATGCCCAGAAATGCTGCCTCGAAAATAGTGCCCTTTTTTGTTGAATCTACTCCTCGAAAACAACGTT
Organism: Pinus albicaulis; assembly: GCA_034641835.2. NCBI lineage: Eukaryota > Viridiplantae > Streptophyta > Pinopsida > Pinales > Pinaceae > Pinus > Pinus albicaulis. The sequence continues at coordinate 19,240,836 of CM076578.1, read as the reverse complement.
GTACTTGCCTTGAAAAAGCGTGCTAAACAATGTTGTACGGATTTTCTATCTTGGAAATCGTGCCAATAAATGCTACTGTACAAAAATGTTGCCTTGGGAAATTTGCCCTCTTGCTGTACGGATTTTCTGTGTAGCTATTGTTTCTCTCCCTCCGCTCAAAAATTTCTCTTCAGCTTTCTCTCCTCCTCTCTCAATCTGCTCATGGAAGAATGAATAACCTTTTCCCTCATTTTTCTCCTTTAACCTAACCCTAAGTGACTTTTGGGGAATCCCTAAATCCAATGGTTGAGATAGCTTTAGATCTAGGGCTGAGATTAAATGCTCATTTAAATCTCACTTTCTATTTTTAATTCACTCCACTTTAATAAAGACTCATTAAGTCATTTATTTCCAAAGTCACTTTTCACTTTCTAATTTCACATTGACTTTATTAAAGTCACTTTAAAATTAGACTTGGTAACTTTATCACTTAAAGTCGCTTTTAAGTTAGATTTGACTTTATAACTTTATAAAGTCACTTTAGGAGAAAAATTAAATTCTTTTGAACATTTTTCCCTAGGGCAAAGATCAAAGCCTTAGGAAACCACCTGTCCTCCAGTAACCAAATTTCAACACTCTCTCTTACCGAGGAAGGTGTTCCTCACCACACCCATCTTGTCTCTGAAGTAGACATGCTTGCCTCATGGTAAGGCTTTGGTAAGAATATCTGCAACCTGCTCATCAGTGGGAATATACTCAAGCTTCACAGCTTCCTTCTGAACAGTCTCTGATGAAATGATATTTGATCTCGATATGCTTTGACCTGTCATGAAATACTGGATTTTCCGTGAGTTTAATGCAACTCTGATTATGGAGCAACAAAACTGTAGGCTTGTTGACTTTAATTGTAAAATACACAAGAGGTATTTGTAATAATAATCTATTATATATAAAATGTATAAGTGATGATAAATGTTACAATGAGACCCTGCTTATATACCTAAGCAGGTGGCCTTTCATGATTGGGCATGTCTTTTAAACATGCCCTTTCACTAACTTAATGACTACTTAACATAATCCTTATTTGATTATTAATAATTATATTTATTTGTATTTATTCTATTTATACTATATGTTATGAATTATATTCATAACATTGCCCTTCTCTAGAGAAACTTTGTCCTCAAAGTTTTATGGATAATAATTTTCTTTGCCTTAATTGCTTTCCAATTTTCTTCACTCTGTGTTGTCATCTTGATATGTATAATTCGTCACTCATACTCCCTTGCAATTGGGGTTTATCCATTTTTTTTTGGTATATACATTAGTTATCTTTTTAAGAAAGTAACTTTATAATGTAATAAAGTGACCTTGTTATAAATTTATAAAGTGACTTCAAATTGGTATGTTTATTATTTTCATAATTTCTATATGGAATTAGGGTTGGATTCGAATGGTCACGTCTGTACATGTGCCCCGACTGCGATCAGTGAGTATGTTGATATCATTAGAAGAGCACACGTTCACATTGGAGGCAAGTAAGTTGGTGTTCTTCTTAAGCACCACGTACAATACGCGGGTGGAAAAGGGCAAGTAAGGAGTAATAGTGCCCTCCGATTTCAACACCATCTGGAGAGACAACGGGCGACTTTTTTAAAGTGATGGTTGCCCCAGCATGGAGTCTGCGAAGGATTTGGCGTGTTTCAGTCGAAAAGCTCTGGACGGCGTCGTTAAGGTCGATGATGTTTATCCATCCACATTTCCCCAATTTTTTGTGTTCTCGACCACGGAGGGATGGGAAGCATGTTGTTTTATGGGGGACAGAAGTAATAGCATCCCAAAAGCTCTTTGTGTATTTGTATGGTTCGTTTTTCAAAGAGTAAACACCGAGGGGTTGGTGTAAAGCGCTCCTATGGTTATTGCTCAAGTTTGATATCCAAAAAAGAAGATTTAGCCGAATCTTATAATACCAAATAAATCCCATGATATTTATAAGCAGCGTTTTTTTCACAAATTCCGCTATGGTTGCCACAGAGGGCTTCTTGTTGGTCTTGTATGTTACTTTAGGTAGATTATAGACCCATTTTATAACAATTTCATGTCGCAGACCATGTCTTGTTCTTTTTCTATAGGAATCCATGTTCGATGTTCAGAATTAGGTAATGCTTCACTTCCCTCATCACTGGGATTTATTACTGCAAAATTTGACACAATAACAGAGACTAACCATTTTGAATGAAGATTGTGACTGCTACCAATGGTGAACATATCATCGTTTTCATTTGGAATCACTTTTTCTGTTGATCTTTTGTGATTGGGTGGTCGCAATGCTTCAGTCGATTGAATGTCATTATACGAATGGAAATTACCAACAGGAATAGCCCTTCGCGAGGGTTCATTATCACGATTAATTGTTTTTGTCATTATTCTTTCCACTTCTTCTTCTAGACGTGGATGATTTGAACATAGGTACTCAACACAAGGCCACTGTTTTTTCCTTTCATCTTGTAGATTTTGTAATGGAATAGGGGCCTCCTTTAAGTTTTTGGGATCACATTATTCCTCTTTGTCTGGTGAACAAAGATTGATTGGAGTCGTTTCCTGCTCTTCAACATTTGATTTAGTGATGCTAGTGGAATGTGAATGTCTTGCATCATAAACTTCTAGTAGGGCATTTGCCTCCTTGTTGTGATATTGTTCATCTTCTTGTTTCTCAAAATAGTCTTCCTTCATATCATCTTCATCTGAATTATCATCTTCATCTATATCATTCTCATCAAGATATTCTGAATTCCCTGAATCGGCTGAATTGTTCTATTGATTATGTCCAATATTCGAGAATATTTGTTCTTGCATTAGATTTATCTTGTCGCAAATGGTGTTTAACTTCTGCATTGCTTTGTTATGATTGTCTGTGGACTTGCTATGGTTTTGCCAAATTTGTCTTTCTATCTGATTTGTCGTGTCCTGAAGTTTTTTGATGTCGTCAGAATGTCCTGTAACCTTATCCTCAAGATCGATTAATCTTTTAGTGAATTCATTGGAATTATTGATCTTACTCTCAAGATCGATCAACCTTTTGTTGAAATTGGGCATCGACATTGATGAAGATATCGAGCAGCAGCGATTTCAAGGAACGTTGAATACGACAGCAACACCACAGTGGCAGCAGTAGCATCGCTTGTAACAGCTGAAGGCAGCCGTAGCAACGGAAGGCAGTCACAACCGAACTGCTCTGATACCAAATGGAGCAACAAAATTGTAGGCTTGTTGACTTTAATTGTAAAATACACAAGAGGTATTTGTAATAATAATCTATTATATTTAAAATGTATAAGTGATGATAAATGTTACAATGAGGCCCTGCTTATATACCTACGCAGGTGGCCTTTCATGATTGGGCATGTCTTTTAGACATGCCCTTTCACTAACTTAATGACTACTTAACATAATCCTTATCTGACTATTAATAATTATATTTATTTGTATTTATTCTATTTATACTATATGTTATGAATTATATTCATAACAGATTATCACAGTATATCACTGAACATCTCAACGGCTGACCAAATAAGCCAAACAACATCTTACGAAGCCATATGGCCTCACAACTAGCTAGACTGGCTGCCATGTACTCTGCTTCCGCTGAACTCAATGCCACTGACTACTGCTTTCGCCTAAACCACGACACCATTGTTGAAGCCAACCCAAAACAGCACCTTGAAGTGCTCTTCCTATCAGAAGCACAACCTACCCAATCAGAATCAGTGTAACCTGCCAATCTCACTCCATCTCCCTGCCTATAATCCAGAATATAGTCCACTGTCCCCTGTAAGTATCGCAAAATGTGTTTTGCAGCAACCCAGTGCACGCTCCTGGGCTCACACATGAACTGGCTCATCGTGTTGACTGCAAAACATATATCTGGTCTAGTGTTGACCAAATACATCAAGGAACCAATCAGTTGTCTATACAAAGTGGGATCCACCAACTCGAAATCTGAAGCGTGAAGCTTCTTCCAGTTAGTGATCATAGGTGTCGACATGGGTCTATAATCCTCCATGTGGAATCTGCCAAGGATGTCCACAATATACTTCCCCTGTCCCAGGAAGAAATGCCCCTCCTCCTGCCACACCTCCAAACCCAAAAAGTAATGCATCAAGCCAATGTCCTTCATCTCAAACTCCGACGCAAGATCTCTCTTGCAGCTCTCTATGAGTCTCTCTGCACCCGTAATAACCAAGTCATCCACATACAACACCAAAATGAGAGGCTCCTCACCTATCACAATAAAGTATAGGTTCGGATCTGCATCACTCTTTGTGAAACCCATCTCCTGCAAGTATCTATCCTGGACTAACAAGCTCTGGGAGCTTGCTTCAGGCCATAAGGGGCCTTCTTCAGTCTACACACATGGGACTCCTTCCCATGCACCTCAAAGCCTTGTGGATGCTCAATGTACACCTCATCCTGTATGAAGCCATTGAGAAATGCAGTCTTCACATCCATCTGGTGGATCTTCCAACCCATCTCTGCTGCTATCAATATGATGGAGCGAATCAAAGTATATCGAGCCACGGGAGCAAGGGTCTCCTCATAATCAACTCCCTCTACCTAGGAGAACCCTCTAGCCATAAACCTTGCTTTGAATTTCTCAATGCTGCCATCTGCAATATGTTTTACCTTGTAAAGCCATCTGGAAGTAACCACGGATTTGCCTTCAGGCCTCTGCACCACCTCTCAAACATCATTCTTCATGATAGAAGAATACTCCTCCTGCATGGCCTCTCTCCAGACCTGCTGGCTAGCTGCCTCCGAAGGCTCAGAGTCAATGATGTTGGCAACCATTGCCATATAGCTACAAAACCTCTCAGGTGGTCTGCTCTCTCTGACCGGCCTCTTTGGCCCAACAACAGATGTGGCCTCTCTCAAGGTATCTTAAAGCCACTTGGGCTTCCTCTTCCCTGAGCACACTTCTCCCACTAGAGAATGAAACTCCTCCTCATCAAGAGCCTGAACTCCTGACTGTCTGTCTGTTCTCCTCCTTCTTGAACCTAAACATGTAGATGCTGAAGTACCGTGTGAACTATCCATCAATGGACTCCTTAGTGAACTACTCTGCATGCTGCCCGAAGCACCACCCCTCTGACTCTGCGAGCCACTGCTCACTGATGGACATGACACCATAATCGATGCACCTCCGGATCCTCCTTATCCCTGCCCACAGGATCCTTGTGCCTGACTCAGCTGCTCCTGAGGGTCAGGCTGATCCAGATACTCTAACTCCTGTGACCTCCTGAAAGCCCTGTCCTCCTCGAACTTCACATCTCGCCTGACAAGAACTCTCCTCTGTGCAGAAATATAAATCCGAAAGGCTTTCGAGGTCTCATTGTAGCCCACAAAGATACCCTTCTCTGCGGTGGGCTCTAGCTTGGTCCTCTTCTCCTTGGGTACGTAGGAGTATGCAATACACCCAAAGATACGAAGATGACCAACATCAGGCTTCTTCCCAAAAAAAAGCCTCCTCCGGAGTCACGTGCCCCAAGGCACGATGCGGACTCCTGTTCTACAAATATACAGCAGTGTTGCAGGCCTCTGCCCACAAAAACAATGGTAACCCCTGATCATGTAGCATGGCTTTGGCAGCCCCTCCGATGGATCTGTTCTTCCTCTCCCCAACCCCGTTCTGCTGGGGGTTGTAAGGAACTGTGAACTCCCTCCTAATACCTGCCTCCGCACAATAGTCAACAAACTCACCAAGGGTGTACTCCCCTCCATTGTCCGACCTCAAGGACTTGATCTTCCGACCTATTTGAGTCTCCACAAGAGCTCTGAACTCCTGAAACCGCTTGAAGACCTCACTCTTGGTCTTCAAGAAATAAATCCAAGTCCTTCTGGAGTGATCATCAATGAATAAAACATAATACTCATATCCACTCAAGGAAACATGAGACATTCGACTACTCACATCGAAATGAATCAAATCAAGTATCCCAATCAATCTGTTGTCACTGCTGGGAAAAGGGGATTTGGCAAACTTGCCCATCGCACATCCTCTAATGTATCAATGTGATCAGTACTGAAATCTGGCACACCTGTAGTGATCTCCCGCAATGTCCTCAAGGCTCCATGATACATGTGCCCCATCCTACGGTGCCAAACCTCACACAGCTTTAAACTGCTAGCTCTGCTGCCGGTACCACTACTCAATGCCAAAAGGGGCTGAAATGCAAACTTGTACACCTTTGCATGGCGTACACCAATCACTCCAGCTGAATCAGCTGGAGCACCCCTGGGATATATAAGCACCTGTCCTCTCCTGAACAATATCTCATACCCTCTGTCCTCCAATGCTGAGACGGATATGAGGTTCTTCCTCATCCCTGGCACATATAGAACATCTGACACTTTCAAGGGAGGTTTGGGTTCCCTATCAAATGTCAATGTCCCCACACCGACTACTCTAACAATGTTGTCATCTTTGAGTACTACCTCTATATCAGTGCCACTCTCTAAAAGCTCTGAGAAGTACTCACGAACTTCTGTCATATGACGTGAAGCCCCACTGTCAACATACCAGATACCTGAAGATGCTCCGCTAGTGGAGGGAAATGAACACTCCCTCTCACCCTCTGTGGCAGGTGATCCTGCACTAGTGGACTCACAAGCAATGAACCCAAACTCCCAGTCAAAGCTATCCGTAAAGTCCTTTATCTCTGTTGATGCTGCCATGGTCTTGTTCTTCCCCTTCTTCTTCTTCTCCGGACACACAACTGCATAGTGTCCCATCCTCTGACAATTCCAACACTTCATCTTGGAATAGTCCTTCTATGTGTTCACCTGATTACCTTTACCTTTGCCTTTGCCCCCACCACTGCTTGTGGAAGCTTGCTTCTTTCCCTTGTCTTTCTTGCCTCCTACTAACAGTGCTATATCCTCATCCTGCTCAACAGGTTTGGCTGCTCCAAGCTGGCTCTTTCTGATTTATGTCTGTATGCAATCATCCCAGAACTCTCTCAAGTGGGAAGGGTCTCACGTGCACAAACCCCATTAGCAAAGTTCAACCATGAACTGGGAAGGCCATTCACTGTAATCCGCACCAACTCAGTGGGTGGAATGACCTCTCCAACTGCTGTCAACGCATCTCTCACATTAGTGATCTTTGTGAGATATCCAGTAGCACTATCAGTCTTACCCATCTTAATGTTCTTCAGCTTCTCCCTTAGGACCATTTTTCTGTTCTCATTGGTACTCTAGTAGAGATTGGTCAAAACTATCAACATCTCATGAGCATATCTCTTTCCTCTCACATGAGGAATGACATGGTCTTTAATACCATCCAGAATCAGTATCTTACCCTTGTTATTCTTCTTATTAAAGTCTGTCAACTGAACAACATCAGTAGGCACATTCACAGGGTGTTGTTGGGTATTCACCATTATACCCCAGACTTCTACCTCCTCAAAAATGCTCGGCATTCTTTCCTTCCTTACACTATAATTGTTATGCCCATCCAATGTATCCTCCACCCTCAAGCCCAAAGACATGCTTGTTGTCCTAATAAACTGAAAAAGACACTGTTGTAGTAAAGGTACTGTTTTCTGTATGAAAAATCAGCGTGCTGTAATTTTCCTTCTTGTTGTCCCAAACTGCACTTTTCAGCAAACAGGCTCCGATACCATGTAGAAATTTCTATTCCCAACCCCAGTTTTCAATTTCTCCTTATTTCTCCCATAAAGTTAAATGACCATTCCCATAGCCATACATTCAACAAGCTAGAAAAATAAATATTTTCTGAAAACACAAATTTTGGAAATTTCATAGTGTTGAAATGCAGAAATAAAAACTCAGAAAAATAAACCAGCCACACACAGAAAATAGACACGCTGATTTTTGGTCAATATGACCCTGGAAAAAGCCCCTACAACTCTTGGGGAAAACCAGTTCGAAAGCTCTCTTTATTTCTGAATATGCTTTTACAGTGAACAGCAAAACATAGTAAAAAAATTACAGCAAATACAAAACCCACTTATCTCGATTTCCGTGTCAACCTCCAACCTTGAAAATCGTGCCAACAGCAAACAGAAAATTACAGGAAAAAATACAGCAATAATATTGTACTTGTCGCCTAGAAAAACGTGCCCAAATTTTGCTTGTACGATACTATACGATACTGTACGAACAGTACAGTAGCCCCTTCCTCGATTTTTATGCCCAGAAAATCTACCTCGAAAACCGTGCCCTTTGTTGTTGAATCTACTCCTTGAAAACAGCGTTGTATTGCTCCTCGAAATCACACATTCTCTCATTGCGATCTGATTGGTTCGATAGCCTTTGGAGGCCTCTTTCCTTCACACGTGCGGAGCTGAAGCTGCTGAAAATCTGCGGATTTGTTTAGGGTTGTTTTGCTGAGCGTTGACCAGCATTGACTGTGGTCAACCCTTGACTGTTTAACCTCCAATCTTGGCTGAAATTCTGATTTTTTAAGACCGTACAGTTGGGCACAAAAATCGAAGGAAAAGGAGCAATTTGACCAAAGCCCTAATATGCAACGTTGACTTTCTGTTGACTATCCTACGTTGACTTTTCATTGAATAGCGTTGACTTTTGATGAGCTATTTTTTAGGGTTGTGTGTGTCACTTGCAGGGTTGGCTGATCTAAGAAAGGCTTTGCTGGCTAATGCATCCTGTTGACTGTCCTAATGCACACTATCCTATATCTTTGCTAGACAAGAAGAATTGTAAAATCTGATCTATATTATTGGCTTGTCTTCTATTGATCTATTATTGTGTTCTATCAGCATTTTATTTTCATGTTTATGTGATTGCTAAATTGAATCGAGCCTAAAAAATAATGAAGTAAATTTGCATTAAGCATAGAATACTCCTTGTCTATCTAAATTTAACATGGTATCAGAGCTTAGGTGAAGGCAAAGCCCAAGCTAGTGTGAAAAGCAATCACCGAAAAAGAAATCCTATCAAGGAACAATGGCCTCCTCAACCTATAAGGGTTTCAAGTCTGATAATAAATTACATGGTAAGTCTGATTATCGTGCCTGGAAGATGTCCTTGGATTTGGCATTGGAAGATCAAGATGTCATGGACTATGTGCAGGGGAAGATTCAAGAGCCTCCATCAAATGCAGTTGCTGCCACAAAGGCGAAGTATAGAAAAGGGGAAATCAAAGCAAAGATGATTATTCGGGATTTTATTCATAAGCACTTGGTTGCTTACATTTCTGAGTTGAGCACATCTAAAGAAATGTATGATAAGCTAGTTAGCATGTTCAGGGCTAGCAATGCTAATCAAGTTCTTTTCTACAAGAATCAATTGAAGAATATCAAGAAGGGCAAGGATGAATCCATTCAATCCTATTTTATGAGGCTCACTGAAATCAGGAAGAATCTTCTAGCTATTGGAGAAGAAATAGTTGATCGAGAGATGGTTCTCATTGCTCTTGGAGGCCTCCCCCGTGATTGGTATGTATTCAATACCACTATTCTCAATAATAAATTGATTCCTGATTTTGATGAAAAATTGACAACACGCACTCAAGAGGAAACAAGAATGATGGAGAGAGATCATCCCTCTAATGGAAATGGCGATGACCCTACCGCCTTCACCGCTTATGAAAAGAAGAGGAACAAAGGTGGTCCGAGAAATCAAAACCATGGAAAAGCGGGCCCCAAACGAAGGAAGGGAAGATGTTACACTTGTAACAAGTCTGGTCACTATGCAAGAGAGTGCCCTAATAGAAGGGGCTCTCCCAGGGATGATGACAACAACAACTCCAGGGGGAATGGCAATCAAAGGAACAACAGGTTCAAAGGAAAAAGGAAGGCTCCCTCTAATAGTAGTGGAAATGGGCAACCTTTCAAAAGGTCAAGAAATTCCAGGTACGATGAGTCTAATGTTGTTGATAATAAGAGAAATGAATTTATTCTTGTATCTGCCCTCTCTGTTGCATCTCCTCCCGACACCCTGAATGTTTGGTTGATTGATAGTGGTGCTTCAAGACACCTAACCGATTATAAATAAGCCCTCTCTGATTTGATTGAGAAGGACACTAATCTAGAAATTATCCTTGGAGATAATGCCACCTATCCCGTAAAAGGGGCAGGGACTGTCACCCTCCATTTATCTCAAAGGTCAAGTCCTCTATTTACAAGATGTGTTGTACGTACCTGATTTGAAGAAGAACCTTGTGTCTATTTCGACAATGGAAGACAAAGGGTTCAAGGTGGCATTCGTTGATGGAAAGGTACGTATCTGGAAGAAGAACTTCAAGGAAGCTCTTACTATTGGTTTTAGAGTTGATACACTCTACCAGGTTGGAGGAAGTCCATTGGGGGTTATGTCATATGATACAACTCTTCAAACAAAGTTATGGCACCGGAGGTTTGCACACCTTCATTACAAAGCCCTTCCCGAAGCAAGGAAGGTGGTGACAGGGATGCCTGAGTTTAAAGATGATCATGAAAGTATATGTCAGGGTTGTGTCGAAGGAAAGCATACAAGGGGACCATTCCCCTCTAGTGTCACAATGACAACTAATATCTTGCAGTTGACTCATTATGATTTATCTAGTATGCTGCCCATGACATCCTTGGGAGGATGTTTCTATTACATTACTTTTACAGATGACTTCTCCCGCAAAACCTGGATATATTTCTTGAAGAAGGACGAAGCATTCAAATGGTTTCGTATCTTCAAGGCCTTGGTGGAAAATCAAACCAAGAAGAGAACCAAAGTTTTGAGGACCGACAATGAGACCAAGTATGAGTCAAATGAATTCAATGACTTCTGCAGAGAAGCTGGCATTAAGAGGGAGATCACAATTGCGTATACTCCTGAGCAAAATGGTGTTGCTGAAAGAAAGAACAAGACCATTGTGGAAGTTGCCCGGGCCATGCTATGTGACCAAGGTCTTCCGAAGTTTCTATGGGGAGAAGCTGCGAACACTGTTGTGTACATTCAAAATAGATGTCTGCATTCCGCTCTGGACTCCAAAACTCTCAAATAAGTCTTCTATAGTAAGAAACCCGATGTTTCTCATTTTAGAGTTTTTGGTCGTCTTGTTTACTTTCATGTGCCGAAAGAAAAGAGAAGCAAGCTGGATGATTCTGGAAAAAAGGGAATGTTTGTGGGCTACAGTAAAACTTCAAAGGCATATAGAATCTATGTGTCTGGTCAAAGAGAAGTGGAGATATGCCACGATGTCACCTACGATGAAGATGTTGCCCTCAAGAAAGTGCGAAATCTTCCTAGCTCCAAGGAAGACAAAGAAGATGAAGAAGCAGGGAAGCAAGAAGAGCGAAGGATGAACCAATGCTCGATGTTGAAGGACCAATGGAACCTATTGATCCACCTCCTTCAAATAAGAGAAGACCCTCATGGCTCAAGGATGCTCTCAGAGATGTCGAGAGACATATTGCCCCAAGGGGGACATTCCGTGAAAGAAAGAAGCCGAATAAATACCAAGGGTATCTAGCAGCCATGAGTACAATTGTACAATATGAGCCTGGATCATTTGAAGAAGTCGTAAAGCATCAAGTTTGGAAGGATGCTATGCACTAAGAATATGAGTCCATTATGAAAAATGATGTCTGGGAAGTGGTCCTGAGACCGGAGGACAAATTTGTTGTCACCTCGAAATGGCTCTATAAGATCAAGCATGGATCTAATGGTAGTGCTAAAAAGTACAAGGCAAGATTTGTTGCCCGAGGCTTCTCTCAAAAAGAAGGCTTAAATTATGATGATATATTTGCACCTGTGACTCGCTATACCACCATCCGATCTATTATTGCCCTTGCTGCAACATAAGGATGGAGTCTCCATCAAATGAATGTGAAGCTCGATTTTCTGCATGGTTCTATAAAGGAAGAGGTGTATGTGGAGCAACCTCTGGGGTTCAAAGTCCGAGATAAAGACACCTATGTATGTAGGTTGAAGAAAGCCCTCTATGGGTTGAAGCAAGCCCCCAGGTCTTGGTACGAGAGGATAGATAGCTACTTGATGAAGCTAGGCTTCACTCGAAGTAATGTTGATCCAAACCTTTATTTTAACGTAGATAGAGAAAGGCCTCTCATTCTTGTTCTCTATGTGGACGATCTCTTCTTGACAGGTGTTGACCTTCTCATTCATCAGTGTAAGAGGGAGCTAACTTCTAAGTTTGAGATGAAAGACCTAGGACTGATGCACTACTTCCTAGGCTTGAAGGTCTGGCAAAGGCTAGGCGAGATTTTTCTATCTCAAGGAAAATATGTCGTGAATCTGTTGGAGAGATTTGGTATGGTGGACTGTAAGTTTGTGTTGACACCAATGGAACTCAACTTTAACAAGTTGTGTGGAAACGTTGTTGGGCCCGAGCTGGGAAATCCTACCGAGAATCGACAACTTATGGGGACCCTGATGTTCTTAGTGAACTCCCATCCGAACGTATGTTTTACAGTGAACACTTTGAGTCAACATATGGTTGAGCCTCATCACATTCACTGGATTGGTGCCAAGAATATTTTGAGATATCTTCGGGGCACGATCAACGATGGGATGAGATACACATCCAGGAGTTTGAGACTCCATGGATATACTGATGCCGATTGGGCTAGCAGTGTGGTGGATCGCAAGAGCACATCTGGATGTTGCTCCACCTTGGGTTCTGCTTCGATATCTTGGATGAGTAAGAAGCAGAAGTCTGTGGCTTTGAGCACCAATGACGCCGAATACATTGCAGCGAGTATGGCCTGTTGTGAAGCTCTTTGGTGCGAAAGCTCTTCAGTGAGCTATTCGGACATGTGCTAGATACCACTGTTATCCTTTGTGATAACTAGAGTGGGATTCATCTTTTTGAGAATCCCATGTTCCACGATCGATCCAAACATATTGATATCAGGTACCACTTTATCCGAGATATGGTACAGCAAGGCGCCGTAAGGCTCGATCATATAGGAACTAATGAGCAGGTCACAGATATTCTCACGAAGTCCCTAGGGAAGGTCAAGTTCCTAACTTCCGTGAGAAGCTTCGAATCATGGAAAGACCATATTCTAAGGGTCCTGCTTGAGTTGGACTATGAGCTTTGGGAGCTCCAGGGGGCTTGGGGATAGCTTCTTGGAGCTATAAGCACACACGGGGCTAGGCTTGTCGAACCTTGTTGTGCTTCTGCCCCACCGTTATGATATTGAGTTGGTTCACCTCTCTTTGATCTATGCCCCGCACGCATCCTACCCATGCAATTTCGAACTCATGGGAAGTACCTCTCATTCGGCCAATGAGGTGGGAAATGTGGATAGAGATCAATAGCAAGACCGATGGAAGCATCGGAGATTTTCGTACTCTCTATGTCTAGGATGGCACGTGTCCAACACCTTGATTTGGGATCAAGTATGATGAGGTTCTTACCTCTAAACCGACTTCGGGTCAGTAAACTAACTTCGGGTTAGTATGTGACTCTTTTTGAGTCTATTAAGGTTTTATCCTCTAAACTGACTTCAAGTCAGTAAACTAACTTCGGGTTAGTATATGACTCTTTTGAGTCAAAGCTGACTTCGGGTCAGCAGAGCATGATGTCTTTGTGACTTACTCTCCTTGTTCTATTTGTGACGAGAGCTAGCAAAGCAAGTTACGGCAGGATGACACACGATGCTAGATGATAGTACACGATGGTACTGATGGATGGCACAGGTGGACAGATGGAGTTCTCCCTAGTTGAGAGGGAGTGTGGATGGAGTTCTCCCTAGCTTCAAAGATGGTTATATTCTTTCTTTCGGCAACTCCATTTTGTTCGAGAGTATAAGCATTAGTGGTCTCCCTCTTAATGTCAGCTTTCCTACAATAGTCATTGAACTCATTTGACTCATATTCGGTTCCATTATCGGTCCTCAAAATTTTGATCTTCTTCCCTGTTTGATTTTCAACCAAGGCCTTGAAAGAGCGGAACCATTTGAATACTTCATCATTTTTCTTCAAGATGTATATCTAAGTTTTGTGAGAGAAGTCATCCACAAAAATAGCATAATACAAATATCCTCCTAAGGATGTTACAGGCAACATACCAAATATATCAGAATGAATCAATTGAAGAATGTCAATAGTCTTGCTATCCCTTGAGGGGAATGGTCCCCTTGTATGTTTTCCTCCGGCACAACCCTGAAAAACACCTTCACGATCAACTTTGAAATCATGCATACTTGTGACCATCTTCCTTGCTTCAGGAAGAGCCTTATAATGAAGGTGGGCAAACCTTCGATGCCATAGTTCGGATTGAAGAGTTGTGTTGCATGTCATGGCTCCCAATGAACTTCCTCCAACCTGATAAAATGTATCAACCCTGTAACCAAGAATGAATGCTTCTTTGAAATTCTTCTTCCAAACACGTACCTTTCCATCAATGAATGCCACCTTGAATCCTTTAGCTTCCATCGCCAAAATAGACATTAAATTCTTAGTCAAGTTAGGTAAATATAACACATCTTGTAGATGAAGGATTTGACCTTGATTTAGATGAAGAGTCATTGTCCCAGTCCCTATCCCTTTCACGGGATAGGTGGCATTGTCTCCAAGAATAATTTCCAAATTGGTTTCCTTTTCAATCAAATGTGAGAGGGCCTCTTTATATCCAGTGAAGTACCTTGAGGCACCACTATCAATCAACCAATTATCTAGGGTGTCGAGAGGAGAGGCAAGAGAGAGGGCAGATATAAGAAGAAATTATTTTTGCTTGTTATCTACAACATTAGATTCATCATACCTGGAATTTCTTGACCTCCTGGAAGGTTGACCATTTCCATTTCGTGTAGCGGGAGCCCTTCTCTTTCCTTTGTTGTTGAACCTATTGTTCCTTTGATTTCCATTTTCCTTGAAGTTGTTGTTGTTGTAGTCATCATCTCGGGGTGTATCTATTTTATTGGGATACTCTTTAGCATAATGGCCAAACTTGCTACAATCGTAACATCTACACTTCCTTCCTTCTTTGAATCTCGATCTTCCTTGATCTTGATTTCTTGGACCAACATTATTCTTCTTCTTTGCATGAGCATAGAAAGCAATAGGTTGTCTCTCTCCATCATCCTCGTCTCCTCTTGAGTGCATCTTGTCAACAATTCATCAAAATCAAGATTCTTGTTATTATTGGGAATAGTGGTATTGAATACATACCATGCCCAGGGAAGACCTCCAAGAGCAATAAGAGTGAGCTCTTGGTCAGCTATGACCTCTCCAATAGACAAGAGATCATTTTTTATTTCGGTAATCCTCATAAAGTAGGATTGGATGGATTCTCCATTATCCATCTTGATGTCCTTCAACTTGCTCTTCAGAAAGAGAACTTGGCTTGCATTGCTAGCCCTGAACATGCCAACCAATTTGTCATACATCTCCTTAGATGTGCCCAGCTCGGAGATATAAGCAACCAAATTCTTGTGAATAGAATCCCTGATGATCTTCTTTGCTTTGACTTCTCCTTTCTAGTACTTTGTCTTTGTCGTAGCCAGTGCATTTGAAGGAGGCTCAGTAATCTTTCCCTGCACATAGTCCATAGCATCATGCACCTCCAAAGTCAAATCCAAGGACATTTTCCAAGAATGATAATCAGACTTATCATTAAGCTTGTCATCATATTTTAGGTAAGATGAGAAAACCATTGACCCTTGTCCTTGTCAAACAAATTTCAGTGATTGCTCTTCTCACTCTTGTTTGGGCTTTGTCTTCACCTGAGCTCTGATACCATGTTAATTTTTAGATAACAATGGTATGTTCTATGCTTAGAGCAATTTACTTCAATCTTTTCTTAATAGCCCAATTTCAATTTCTAGATTAGCAATCACATAAAAATTGACAGTAAATGTTGATAGAACATAAACAAATAACTAGAAGACAAGTCAAGACAAGAGGACACAATATTTGGCAGATGCGAGGGAAAAACCTCAATGTGGGGAAAACCCTTTGATCAAATCTTCTTATTATTCTTCAAAAGTTCAGCAAAGAGAGAGAATACAAAATTCCCTTGCCCAAAACTTCAGTCTAACAATAGTCAACAGAATGCCCTAACCAGAAAGTCAATGTTGGTCAAACCAGCAAGAAGACTTCACCAAATGAGCTCGGTCAACCTTAGTCAATGCGGCCTCCAACAGTGGTCAAAGTCAGCCCAAAACATATCTAAAAAAGTCAATCAAACTCGGTCAACTAAAAGTCAACTCTGCGGTCATCGCTAGTCAAACTGCCCAGAATTCCTTGAAAAGTGCCAATAAATGCGGCCTAAGGAGATCGGATTTTTGCCCTGAAAAATGCACTTTTCTGAGTGAGGTTGACCCAAAGTCAACATTGGTCAACGCTCTAGTTTGCTGCCCAAGAACAGTCTGAAAATTTCAATCAAACTTCCACACGTGCGAAGAGAGAGAGAGACTCCTTTGATGTTGTACGAACCAATGAGAGATAGAGATGATGTGATGAGATGATGTCTAAAATAAGGAGTGAGTCTCTCTTGCTTATATCCTTCAAAAACGGGTGGAGACACATCTATTGGGGCTTATGAGCCTACATTACATTTCTGGCCGACCTTGACAATTTGCACGTGTGAGAAAATAAATTCAAAATCCAACATCTGCTCATCCACACAAGATGATCTTTAGATCAATCTTGCACCTCTGAGAAAGAGGAATCCAACAAAAATATCATCTCCACATATGAGCTATCCAAAGTGGAGTTTGGCCCTAGTTGCCAATTTAAACTTCTCAACTACCTAACTACAACCAAACCGGACATTTCATTTGTTGTTGGAATCCTCTTCAGGTTTATGCAAAAGCCTTGTGAGGGACATTGGTCTGCTGCAAAAAGAGTTCTAAAGTACTTGAAGGGAACTCAAGACTTTGGACTTAAGTATACACAGGTGGGTGACTTCAGCTTGATTGGATACTCTAATTCAAACTTTGATGGAGATAAAGAAACTAGGGTATTTAATTCAAGTTATGAGAAACTGGGGTTTTATGAGACCCTTCTTGGGCTTTTGAATCATGTAAAAGGTTTATTATTGAGTCAAATAAGTCATTTGTCACCTCCACATCAAGTCGGCCCTCACTTGATCAAGTCGGGCTACATGAAGGTAATTCGAACTCCAGAAGAGGCTATATATACAGTGCAGTTCGATTCATTTGGAACATCCACTCACAAGTTCGATATATAAGCAGAAATTGCAAGAGAAGAGGAGGGATTGCAAGATCGAAGCGTTTCTAGGTCATCTCTCTCTCACTCGCGTGAATTTACTGGGCTACTGCATCAAGATCGAAATTTTTGTTGTTGCATCAAGGTCAAAGTTGCCATTGCATCAAGATCGAAATTTCTGTTGCATCAAGGTCAAAGTTGCTACTGCATCAAAGTCGAAGTTCTATTGTTGCTTCAAGGGCAAAGTGTTGCTTCTAGGTCAAGGTTTTGTTGTTGCTATTAGATCAAAATATTGCTACTACTGTTGTTGTTGTTCTAGGTCAAAGTTATTGTTGGAAGGCTATCATCTGCAGAAGAAGGGAAGGACTAACTTGGTGATAGGAGGAAGTCTGTGTTTAGGTCAAAGAGTCTTGGGTTATCTCGTGAAACTATTGAAGGGAGAGTTGTTGACTGGGTTTTCCGCTAGATAGGGGTTTTGCTCTGGTTATCCGCCTACATCTGGTGTCCTTGTTCTTCGTGCTCTTGTTTTGGTAATTGTTTGATGAACTAATATATAAAAACTCAAGAAATTTAATAAGAACACAACAAAATCACAAGTAATTATCATCATAAAGAAAATATTTTTGCCTTTCTGATTTTCCAACAGCTTGGGATATTGTTAATATTTGGGCAACTAGGTCCAAACTCCATGTTGCACTGCTCATATGACGATGGTCATATTTTTGTTGGATTCCTCTTTCGGAGAGGTGCAAGATTGATCTAAAGATCATCCTGATCGGATGAGCAGAACATTGGTTTTGAATTTATTTTCCACATGTGGAAGGTCGGCCAGATTTAACCCACATGCCTAAGAGATGTGTCACACACCCTCATTGATGAATATAAATTGGAGAGACTTGGATGTCATTTTCTCATCATCTCATCACATATTCTCTCATTGTGATCTGATTGGTTTGATAGCCTTTGGAGGCCTTTTTCCCTCACACGCGTGGAGCGAAGCTGCTGTTTTTTGTGCTGATTTGTTTAGGGCTTTTCTGTTGCAAAGTTGACCGCGGTCAACCCTTGGTCACTTGACCTCAATCTTATGCAGAAATTCCGATTTTAGGAGGCCGTACAGCTGGGCACTAAAATCGAGGAATTCCAGGCTATTTGACCGAAGCCCTAGTGTGTTGCGTTGACTTTTCTGAAGCTGCCTGCGTTTACTTTTCTGCGTTATCCCTGGTTTGACTTGCGTTGACTGGTGATGAGCTATCTTTGAGAGTTGTGGGTGTGACACATGAAAGCAATGGCTAACCAAGAAAGACTTTGCTGGTTGAAGCATCTTGTTGACCGCCGTAATGCCACAATATCTCATATCTTTGCTAGACAAAAGGAATTGTAAATCTGACCTTTATTTGGCTTGTCTTCTATTGATCTATTATTGTGTTCTATCAGCGTTTTACTTTCAAGTTTATGTGATTGCTATTTTGTATTGGGCCTAAGAAGGATTGAAGTAAAAGTGCATCAAGCATAGAACACCATGGTTATCTAAATTTAACATGGTATCACAGTTGAGGTGAAGACAAAGTCCAAGAGTCCAAGCTGGTGTTAGAAGCTATCTCTGAAGAAAGAAATCCTATCAAGGACAAATGGCCTCCTCAACCTACAAGGGTTTTAAGGCTAATGATAAATTGACTAATAAGTCTGATAATCTTGCATGGAAGATGTCTTTAGATTTGGCGCTAGAAGACCAAGATGTCATGGACTATGTACAGGGGAATATTCAAGAGCCTCCATCAAATGTAGCTACTACCACAAAGACAGAGTATAGAAAAGGGGAAATCAAAGCAAAGATGATTATCCGGGATTCTATTCATAAGCACTTGGTTGCTTACATTTCTGAGTTGAAGACATCTAAGGAGATGTATGATAAGCCGGTGAGAATGTTTAGGGCTAGCAATGCTAATCAAATCCTCTTCTTCAAGAATCAATTAAAGAATATCAAGAAGGGTAAGGATGAATCTATTCAATCCTATTTTATGAGGCTCACTAAAATCAGGAATAACCTCCTAGCTATTGGGGAATCAATATCTGATTGAGAGATGGTTCTTATTGCACTTGGAGGTCTCCCCCATGATTGGCATGTATTCAATACCACTATTCCCAATAATAATGTGATTCTTGATTTTGATGAAATATTGACGAGATGCACTCAAGAGGAAACAAGAATGATGGAGTATGCCTCTAATGGTAATGGAAGTGACCCTACTGCCTTCGCCACTCATGCAAAGAAGAAACATGGTGGCCTGAGAAATCAAAATCACAGTAGAGCGGGGCCCAAAGGAAGAAAGGGAAGATGTTACACTTGTAACAAGACTGGTCACTATGCAAGAGAGTGCCCTAATAGAAGGGACTCTCCCAGGGATGATGACAACAACAACTCGAGAAGGAATGGCAGGAACAACAAGTTCAAAGGAAAAAGGAAGGCTCCCTCTGATCGTAATGGAAATGGGCAACCTTACAAGAGGTCAAGAAATTCCAAGTACGATGAATCTAATGTTGTTGATAATAAGAGAAATGATTTTATTCTTGTATCTTCCCTCTCTGCTACATCTCCACCTGACACCCTGGATGTCTGGTTAATTGATAGTGGTGCTTCAAGGCACCTCACTGGTTATGAAGAAGCCCTTTCTGATTTGGTTGAGAAGGATACTAATCTGGAAATTATCCTTGGAGATAATGCCACCTATCCCGTGAAAGGGACGAGGACTATGACCCTCCATTTATCTCAAGTTCAAGTCCTCTGATTACAAGATGTGTTGTATGTACCTAATTTGAAGAAGAACCTTGTGTCCATTTCGGCAATGGAAGACAAAGGGTTCAAGGTGGCATTTGTTGATGGAAACGTACTTATCTGGAAAAAGAACTTCAAGGAAGCTCTTTCTATTGGTTTTAGAGTTGATACACTCTACCAAGTTGGAGGAAGTCCATTGGGGGCTATGACATGTGATACAACTCTTCCAAAAGAGTTATGGCACCGGAGGTTTGCACACCTTCATTACAAAGCCCTTCCCAAAGGAAGGAAGGTGGTGATAGGGATGCCCAAATTGAGAGATGATTATGAAGGTATATGTCAAGGTTGTGCCGAAGGGAAGCATACAAGGGGACCATTTCCCTCAAGTGTCACAAAGACAACTAATATCTTGCAGTTGACACATTCTGACTTATCTGGTATGCTACCTGTGACATCCTTGGGAGGATATTCCTACTACATGACTTTTACAGATGACTTCTCCCGCAAGACCTGGATATATTTTTTGAAGAAGAAGGATGAAGCATTCAAATGGTTCTGTACAATAAGAAAGATTCCATGGACTATTGGAATAGTCCAGAACAAATTGAAGATATGCTGACAAAGGAAGCAAATGAGGCTATGAGGCCTTGTGTTTTTAAATCTCATAGTTGGTATGTGTTTGCAAGGTGTGCAGAAGTTGATGGACAGTCTGGTGAAACTGTCACAAAATTGAATAAAGCTCTTGAAGTGAAATATGACGGAGAATGTCTTTTAGAGGAGGAAGACACTGATTTATTGCAACAGAAAGAATTCATAGATGAATTTCTGTTTGGTGTAAGTCAACCAGTTAAAGCTGTTATGGAGCAGAAACATAATGAAAATGCCATAGTGAGATTCCAAGGAGGTAAACAAATGAATTTGTTTAATGAAATTAATGAAAGAATTTTGCAATGTGATGATACAGAAAACAGGATAACTCAGGAGGATTGCCAGAAGAAGAATGAAACTGAGGACGAAGGTTGTGATAAAATACTGGAAAGATTTCACATGGAAATAGAGTGCTTGGTAAGATGGCTCAAGGAACCTAAAGGAGAAATGAAACTTAAGCAAATAATAGATGTTCAATTGAGGACAGAGAAGCTCAAAGGAGTGAAGCTACAACAAAATGGAATTGCTGGAGAAGGACAAGTTTCTTTTGAACTTGAAGATGGATCAGTGATGTTTGAATCATTAGATGAGGCAGCTGAGCCTTATGATTTTGAAATTGACAACTTGTGTATGTTTGCAGATAATGTCAAGGCAAAGAGAGAGAATTTGAGTTTTGAGACTGTTAGATCTCATAAGGAAGCTCATACACAATTGGAGGAACATATTATTTTCCAGCATAATGCTAAAGTTGAAAATAGAGGAAGTTTGGCTCACAATGATGACCAAAAGCAAGAAAAAGAAGCAAAGGATGCCAAGTACTCAAATGCTATGCTTGAGGAAGTTAAGATGAAGACCACTGAAGATTTTCCGAGTCATGAAGAAGACTTGGAACAGAAAAGAGATTTGATGACAGAATCATCAAATAAGACTATTGAGCCTTGTACTGAAAATTTGGGTGTGATTGCAGGTTTTGAAGATTTTGCAGGTGATAAATAGTCATTGGAAGCTGTCATAAAGATAAAGAAAGAAAAAGAAATGTACACAAACATTTCAAAGAGGCAAGATCAGAATTGTATTCTGATGAAGGATAAGCCTCTGTTATCTGATGAAGATAGTCAAGGAAAAGCACATGTACAGTTGGTTAGTGAATGGGATAAAGAGTTGGAGTTACTGGAGAATTGGTTGAAAGCACCAATAGAGAAGAAAGAACCTGATGAAGATTGCAAAGGATCTACAGCAGTGGAAGAAAATGTTACTATAGTCAGGGAATTGAAGAGCAATTTATTTTTTGAAAGTAAATTTGCAGAACAACAATTGGATATTGCAGAGGGTAATATCTTTAAAGATATTCATGAATTTTGGGAGACGGCAATATCTACAACGATATTTGGAGCAATCTCAAAAATGATAGCAGAAGTTGAAGAAAAAGAAGGCAACAATAGTTTTGAAACTCATAGACAAGGGAAAGGACAACAGCAGCAAAGTAATTTGGATAGAGAAATAGAGAAATTGATGAAGTTTACAGAAAATGAACATAAGGAAAGGAGCTGCAGACAGAGAATCAGGTGGATAAAAAGTTGGACTATAACAAACATTGAAGGTAAAGCCAATGGAGTGTTGCAAACGAAGATATGGCAACCAAGAGAAGCAAAGCAAGACAGCAGAATACTTAAACAGCAGTTGAAAGAAGCAAGAAAATCACTGAAGAACAGAGTTTGGAATCCTGGAGGTAGCAAGTCATTGAGACTTGCGGTTGTTGCATTATTACAGAAAAACAACAGACCTCATAGACAGGAGTCTATGGAAACTTTTCTACATAAAGAGTCTGATGCAGGAGCATCCTGCTCAAATGTCATTGGTTATTTGGGAGACTTAGGGGGTCTTAATGTTTTAAAGAGAGTTGGTTCTCTAAGTGTATTTTTAAATGTTTTGAGTGATTTATGTGAGAACTTTAAAATAGGATTAATTCAAATTTGTGAAGCATAATTGTAAATATTCTCGAATGTTAGAGAACATGAAAGAATTAGGACAGTTGAGAGCTCATAGGGATTGAGAGATTTGGAAATTAATTGTAGATCTTAAATTATGAATTAGTTCATGATTTATGGGATTGAGAGGATTCTTAGGGGTTAGTTGAAATTATTAAGGATCTGAACCAGAATTGGTTCACAGAACCTTTTATATATAATTGTAAAGCCTCAAAGACATAAGAGGGGATACGAGAGATAGATGATAGAAGGATTTGATTGTAAGCCTACGGGCATAGAGAGACAGACAAAGGAAAGGGCCATGTAAGGGTACATCAGGCCAAATCTTGACTGTAAGCAGGTTTTTGTTTGTGTCTATACAAATTCATTTAGTAATGAAGAATTGAATTCATTGTGACTGGTTTTGTTTCTTATACGCGCTAAATAATCTGTCAGTGATCAAATAGGGTGTCTATGTAAATAAACCCTTATCGAATGAATCTTGATGAATTTATGGCTAGGTAGGATTGATGTGTGTTCTAGCCTGAGCAAGTGATGGTGTGACAGACATAGTTATATGTGAACCAAGTTCTTTAAAGGGTGATCAGAGTATTAAATCCCGGAGTGCGTTATGGTGAAGACGGAGTGATATGTGCGTAAGAAGAACCTGGATTAATCGTTGAAAGGAGAATTAATGGCGGTTAAAACTTAGAAGAGTAACAGAGGAGGGATCTCTGTTTGCTGCGATCGCATTGGTGTGTTTGCTTTGGAACCTCTTATTTTGGTTTGGAACTGTGAGAGAAGGCACAGCGAAAGCGTGAATTAGGGGCTTGGAACCTTTTCTGTTTGGAACCAGGAGTCGGGCAAAGAAGCAGAACCAGAAAGGCAATTTCATAAAAGGGTAAGTGGTTTTTGCATCGCACAAAAATGGAAAGTGGTAAAGTTTGAAGACATGCGAAGAAACCTGGAGGCGACACATCGCAATTAAAACCCGCTCATTTCGCGGGTTATAGTGTGGTGGAGTGTCGTACTCAAAG
Source organism: Pinus albicaulis (assembly GCA_034641835.2). Classification (NCBI taxonomy): domain Eukaryota; kingdom Viridiplantae; phylum Streptophyta; class Pinopsida; order Pinales; family Pinaceae; genus Pinus; species Pinus albicaulis. Next base: position 19,217,272 of record CM076578.1, on the reverse strand, counting down.
GTGTGCGATTGTCGTCGGATGGACGGGCGCGGATAGATCGTCGGTGTAAGGTGCATTGGGTGATATGCGTGGGCCCCGAATAAATATTTGTCGCCATAAGGTTTTAATCCAAGTCGAAAGCATTGAGTTACATTTAATTAAGCAGGTAATTATTTGGGTCCATGACTATAGCTTGTAAAAGGGAATAGTCCGATTAAGGGTTATATCCGAAATGAGCGTGTTTGATCTTGGGGTAACTGTATACACATGAAATTTTATATGCATAATGTGGGTTAGAGCAGCTTAGGCTGCACCAGTTGTACTCTCTATGTCTAGGATGGCACGTGTCCAACACCTTGATCTAGGATCAAGTATGATGAGGCTTTAACCTCTAAACTGACTTCGGGTCAGTAAACTAACTTCGGGCTAGGATAAGACTCTTTTGAGTCCAAGAGAGGTTTTTACCTCCAAGTTGACTTTGGGTCAGTTGTGTGTGATGTCTTTGTGACTCACCTTTTGTTCTGAAATAAAGAGCCAGCAAAGCAAGTTACAGCAGGATGACGCACGATGTTTGATTTGGTACATGATGGATGGCAGATGGAGTTCTCCTGAGTTGAGAGGGAGTGCTAATCTTTGGGCAACTAGGTCCAAACTCCATGTTGCACTGCTCATATGAGGATGGTCATATTTTTGTTGGATTCCTCTTTCGGAGAGGTGCAAGATTGATCTAAAGATCATCTTGATCAGATGAGCAGAACATTGATTTTGAATTTATTTTCCACATGTGCAAGCTCGGCCAGATTTATCCCACATACCTAAGAGATGTGTCACACACCCTCATTGATGAATATAAATTGGAGAGACTTGGAATTCATTTTCTCATCATCTCGTCACACATTCTCCCATTGTGATATGATTGGTTCGATAGCCTTTGGAGGCCTTTGTCCCTCACACGTGTGGAGCGAAGCTGCTGTTTTCTGCGCTAATCTGTTTAGGGCTTTTCTGCTGCAGCGTTGACCAGTGCTGATTGTGGTCAACCCTTGGTCGTTTGACCTCAATCTTCTGCAAAAATTCCGATTTTAGGAGGTTGTACAATTAGGCACTAAAATCCAGGAATTTTGGATTGTTTGACAGAAGCCCTAGTTTGTTGGGTTGACTTTTCTGAAGCTGCCTGCGTTGACTTTTCTGCGTTGTCCCTAGTTTGACTTGCGTTGACTTGTGATGAGCTTTCTTTGAGGGTTGTGGGTGCGACACATAAAAGTGTTGGCTGACCGAAAAAGATTTTGCTGGTTGAAGCATCCTGCTGATCGATGTAACGCCACAATATCTCATATCTTTGCTGGACAAAAGGAATTATAAATCTGATCTATATTTGGCTTGTCTTCTATTGATCTATTATTGTGTTCTATCAGCATTTTACTTTCAAGTTTATGTGATTGCTATTTTGTATTGGGCCTAAGAAAGATTGAAGTAAAAGTGCATCAAGCATAGAACACCATGGTTATCTAAATTTAACACATATGGATCAAGAATCAAGATGCACATAAGATTACAAAGTACAAACGACACACATCTTTGGGAGATTGACATAAAATAGATTTGTGTGCAAAAGAATGGCCATTTGAATCCTTTAATGTATCTAAAGATACAATTTCCCTCATTGTATGTAAAGGTGGAAATTTAATAAATTATACTACTCTAAAGGGATCCCTAGTCAGGTCATTTCCGTTGAAATTGGGTAGGATCAGGAGGTACTCTCACATGCCCTTAGTGCTATGCTTGTGAGAGAGAAACACTCATAAAGTATGATTTTATGAGTGTATGGTCTTTGTACCCATGGAGAGCATTTAATATTCTAATTTAATGTTGAATTTGATATTGGAGGCTTCATAAAGGAAAAGGGAACTTCCAATGGGACCAACAGTCAAGTATAAATAAGAGGCCAATGGAAATGCATAAGGAGCAACTCATATGGACAAGATGTAAAGAATTTCTTCTTGATTGATGTCTGAAATTGATCAAGGAAACCACAAACCTGCAACTAGGGCAACCAGGTGTTCTTTACTATGGTGGAAAGGACTTTAGTATTTTTTTTGCAGGTGGTAGGGCTAGAACAGACCTTGTTGCAGGCTAAAATGAATGTCATTGCCTAAGGAAGAGTCGATAGGCTGGCCAAAGGTGAGACAGGGTAACACTGGAGGAGTTATAGGTTATAAGAAGAGGTTGAGGGCAGAAGAGAGGTCTACAACTGTTGGACGCATCAATGAGGGGTTGGCCACAAACCACAAGGGACAATAAGGGGGCTGGAAAAAAGGAACAAGCCGAAGCTAGACTAAGGCTTTGGAGTAGGGAAGAATAAGGGTAGTTGAAGGAGATCGAGGGTGGAACAAGTCGAAGTTGTTTGGACAAGTCGCAACAGGCAAGTGATAGGTTGAGTGGCCTACAGGTGAGCGTTGGCCTGAACAAGGCATCTAAGGTTAATCTACAACCTGTTTAGGGTTGATGAAGGGTGTAGCAGCAGACCGTTGAATAAGGGTACCAAGAGGGCAAACCCAAGTTTGATATTTGACTTGTAGATGAGCAATAAGTTGCCTAGGAGATTGCAACTAAATGAGTTGACTGTTAGGATTTCTTGCGAAGGGCAAGGTGTGCCCTAATGATTGTTATTTGGGCAAATGAGAGCCTAAGGGACTTGGCCTCAACCCTAGAGATTTGGTAAAAGGGTTTGACTTGGATTTGGTCACTTGCTAGGTGATTGTAAAGGGCCATTATCCCTAGTACAGGAGCCCTAAGGATTTTTGTTAATGGACTTATAAGAAATCATATTCGGGCATTAAATATTGTGTACTATGCATGATCTAATTGTTGGTGTATTTTCCACTATGCAAGTTGTTTTTTAAGTTAGGTATTTTCACAGTGGTTATGTATTTTGTTTTGTGAAACTACCAAAACATAGAACAAACTTGGGGCGCATGGAATTCTACCACGGTATCAGAGCTACTTTGAAGAGTAGTTGGGTCAGAATTGTGCACAGATGGCAATTCTAAGAGGGAGTTGAGTTGTCTTGTTGTTGAAGGAGGGACGGCTGGTCTCTTGGATTTTTGGGTAAGAATCCAATAGGGAAAATGGTTTTTGGCTTGAAGTTTAAGGACCAGTTGGAAGGGATATCCAACTACAATTTGTGGAAGGAAAGAATAAAGCTAGTGTTATTGGTGAATCATCAGTGGGATTATGCCAGCACCTAGATCAAGGAACCAACTGATGTGGCAGATTTGGCTTTGTATAACAAAGCAGATGCAAAGGCCAAGTTAATCATCCTTGATGGAATCAAGGATCATTTGATACCTCATCTTACCAAAAAACGCATTGCATGGGACATGTGGGAAGCTCTAAAAGCATTGTTTCGGAACAAGAATGAAAACCAAAAGATGGTATTGAGGGAGAAGCTCAAGGAAATCAAGATGATAGGTTTAGAGAATGTGACTTCCTACCTTACAAGGATTTCACAAGATCGTGATGAGCTTGCAACTATAAGGGAGACAATGAAAAAAACAGAGTTGGTGAGGACTACACTAAAGGACTTCTCAGAGCAATGGAACCTAATCATCAAAGGAGTAGTATCACGGAAGAAACTTCCATATTGGAACAGGTTGTGGGATATTTCATCCAAGTGTTACTTCGAGACGAGGACCTTCAGCAAAAGAGTCCTAATGAGGAGAATTATTGCCCTCGCTAGTATAAGTTGAAAAGGGGAAAAAGGAAATCCAGCAATAGCAACAAGAAGGACTTGAGTAAACTGGAATGCTTTGCATGTGATGAGTTCGGTCATTATGCAAGCCAGTGTCTACATAAGAAGAAAGGAGGGAAAGAGGAGAACTTTGAGGTGGTTGCTCCAGCTACAATCGACAAGGTAATTTCACTAGGAGATCCGACAAGAAATTTTCTCTCATCACTCACTTCTCCGAGAGCACCATTCGTGAGGGAGCTTGGTTCCTACACAGCAAGGCCTAGAAGCGTATGACAGGAACACAAGAAGTTTTTGAGAGCTTGACCAAGTGGGACCTTGATCTACAAGTGAATATTGGTGATAAGAGTCTACATGCAATCAGAGTAATCGGGATTGTCCCATTCACGATGGAGTCAAGTGGATTGCTACAAGTCCAAGATGTAATTTGGGTACCAAAGCTTAGAAGCAGCATGCTTTCAATCTCTGTAATTGAGACAAAGGGGTTTGATGTTATATTCTGAGATGGAAAAGTGATGCTCAAGCCTAGTTGATCTAACTCTAGCACAAGGGTGGTTCTTGGAGTCAAAGAGAATGGTCTATATAAGCTAAAGGGCAAGCATATTGACCAAGTAAAGAAGAAGTGTAAGATTTTGTAGATGTTCTATGCTTGATGCAACTTTACTTTTATCAACAACAATCACATGAATTTACAAGTAAAATGCAGATAGAACATACCAGTGATCCTTTAGAAGACTAGTCAGAAACAGATAAAGGTGATGGTGCGTTACAACAGTCAACAGGATGCTTCAACCAACAAAGACTTCACGGTCAGCCAACCCAGCATGTGTCACAACAGTCCTCAAAACAGTCACACAGTCAACTCAGAAGTCAACGCTGCCCAGAAAAGTCAACGCTGCCCAAAAAAATCAACACAGGGCAGCAGCACTAAAAGTCAACGCAGCTCAACTTCTAGTAAGCCTTTGACCTCGATTTCTGTGCCAAAGAGTACAGCCTCCTTAGATCGAAGTCTCCTCCAAAATTCAGCCCAATCGGACCATGCGTTGACCAAAGTCAACACTGGTCAAACTTCCCCAAAAACCCTAACCGCAAAATTCTGGCTGCAGTGAATTTCGTCCTTCTTGCTGCGGTAAACTTCGACCTTCTTGCTGCGGTAAACTTCGACCTTCTTTCCCACGTGTGAGATGAAGCTGCTTCTCAGATGCTCGTATAAGAGGAGGAGATGTGTGTTGAGATGAGTGGAAAAATGCTCCAACGTTGACCCTATAAATACCAATCAAGAGAAGTGTGTGACACATCTGCTGGGGGTAAAAACCTTAAGGCCAACCTACACTTAAATTTATTATAAATAATAAATTCAAAATAAATGTTCTGCTCATTAGATTAAAATCAATTTTAGATCGATTTTACACCTCTCTGAAAGAGGAATCCAATACAAATATTGGAATCTTCATCTGAGCATCACAAGATGGAGTTCTGACCTAGTTGTCCAAATTTAACACTCCCTCTCAACTAGGAGAACTCCATCCACCAAAATGCAACTGAACATCGTGCATCATCTCGTCATAACATGCTTTGTTGGCCTCTTTAGAATGGCGGGTCACTACAAAGACATCATTCTCCGACAGACTCAAAATGGAGGTCAAAACCTCTACTTCTGACCACAAAGGGTCTCCAACCAACCCGAAGTTGGTTCATCCTCGACCCGGGTCGCGAGGTCCGAGACCTCACAAGACTTGATCCTAGATCAAGTGGTTGGATTGTGCCATCCTAGATAGAGAGTACAGCAATGTCTGATGCGTCCATCAGTCTTTGCTACTTGTCTCTAGCTTTTCCCACTTCATTGGTCAAATGAGAGGTACTTCCCATGAGCCCTGAAATCAATGGGTAGGATGCATACGGGGCACAAATAATGAGAGGTGAACCAATTCAATAATCACAACGGTGGGGTCGAAGCACACCAACAAGGTTTGGCAAGTCTGGCCTTGTGGTTGCTCATAGCTCCGAGAAGTTGTCCCCAAAGCCCCCCAGAGCTCCTCGAGCTCATCATCCAACAGGACCCACATCATAGGGTCATTCCACGATACCAAGTTTCTCACGAAAGGTTAGGAACTTGACCTTTCCCTCAGGCTTAAAAAGAATATCCGTAACTCAAGCCATCGCTTCCTATATGATCGAGCCTTACTACACCTCCCTATACCATATCCCTATGAAATAAAACTAATATCAATATGCTTGGGATCGATTTGGAACACAGGATTTCACGTTTAATCCCACTCTGATTATCACAGAGTATCACCGTGGTATCTATCACATGCTAAAACAACTCACTGAAGAGCTTTCGCAACCAGACTGCTTCACAACAGGCCATACTTTCTGCAATGTATTCAGCCTCTGCGGTGCTCAAAGCCACCAACTTTTGCTTCCTTCTCATCCATGAGATCGAAGCAAAACCAAGGTTGAAGCAACATCTCGATGTGCTCTTACGATCCACCACACTGCCAGCCCAATCGGCATCAGTATAACCAAGGAGTGTCACGCTCCCGACAGTGTATCTCAGCCCATGGTTTATTGTGCCCCAAAGATATCTCAGAAGATTCTTGGCACCAGCCCAGTGAAAGTGATGAGGCTCAACCATCTGTTGACTCAAGGTGTTCACTACAAAACATATATCCGGACGAGTGTTCACTAAGAACATCAGGGCCCCTATGAGTTGACGATACTCAGTAGGATTTGCCAATACGGGCCCAGCAACGCTGCCACTCAAATTCTTAAAGTTGAGTTCCATCGGTGTCGACACGGACTTACAGTCCACCATTCCAGATCTTTCTAGATGCTTCACAATATATTTTCCCTGAGAAAGGAAAATCTCGCTAGGTCTCTGCCAGACCTCCAAGCCTAGGAAATAGAGCATCAGTCCTAGGTCCTTCATCTCGAACTCAGCAATGAGCTCCCTCTTGCATTGATGAATGAGAGGGTCAGCACCGGTCAGGAAGAGGTCGTCCACATAATAAAGACCAACAGAGGCTGACAACCTTATAGTGTGGTTTGACCCAAGATACTACGAGTGAAGCCCAACTTCATCAGGTGGCTATCTATCCTCTCGTACCAAGCTCAAGGTGCTTGTTTCAGCCCATAGAGGGCTTTCTTCAACCTGCAAACATGGGTGTCCCGATCTTGGACTTCAAACCCCAGAGGTTGCTCTACATACACCTCTTCCTTTATCACATCATACCAAAAATAAGTCTTTACATACATCTGATGATGATCCCATCCTTGCGTAGCAGCAAAGATTATACTGGATCGAATGGTGGTATAATGTACACAGTAAATATGTGTCATCATAGTCTATTCCCTCCTTTAGAGCTAATTAGCATTAAATCTTACTGAACATTTCAAAGACTTCCATCTCGTGCAAATATGTCATCATAGTCTATTCCTTCCTTAGAGAAGCCACAAGCAATAAATCTGCTTTGCCTTGAACATTTCAAAGACTTCCATCGTATCCATGCTTGATCCAGAGCCATTTCGATGACAATTGATTTGTCCTTCAGCTTGAAACCACATCCTAGACATCATTCGTGCACTCCATATTCTTCAGGTATGGCATCCTTCCAAACTTAATGCTTTACTGCTTTCCTCAAAAGATCCAAGTTCAAACTGTGCTAGTACTCATGGCGCCCGATACCCTTGGTATCTACACTGCTTTCTTGTTTTCTAATGTCCCCTCTGTCTCGTGTCCCCGGCCATTTCCGAGAGTCTCCCGAGCTGCGATGGCCTCTTTCAAGAAGGAGATGGATCAATTGGGTCCATTGGTCCTTCAATATCAGGCATTGTCTCATCCTGCGGTTCTTCTTGATTTTCAGGCCTTTCTTCATGATTTTCTTCAGATCTTGGAAGATCTACTACTTTCTTCAGGGAAGCATCTTCGTCAAAAGTGACATCATGGCATATCTCTACTTCCCTTTGACCAAGTACATAGACTCTATAGGCCTTAGAAGTTTCACTGTAGCCCACAAACATTCCTTTCTTCCCAGAAGCATCCAGCTTACTTCTCTTTTCTTTTGGCACATGAAAATAAATAGGACATCCAAAAATTCTAAAATGTGAGACATCAGGTTTCTTACCAGTGAAAACCTCTTCGGGAGTTTTGGAGTCCAGAGCGGAATGAGGGCATCGGTTTTGAATGTACACAGCAGTATTTGCAGCTTCTCCCCACAGAAACTTCGGTAGACCCCGGTCACATAGCATGGCACGGCAAAGCCCATAGCTGGTCCTTGTTTCGTCGCTGAAGAACGCCATTCTACTTCAGAGTATAGGCGTAGGGAATTCCCTCTTAATGCCGCCTTCTCTCGCAGTGCCCTGAACTCATTTGACTCCATATCTGGGTACATTGTCGGTCCTCAAATCTTGATCTTCTTCCCGCTTGTGTTGGAGCCATCGGCTTTGAAGGTACATAACCACATGAAAGCCTCATCCTTCTTCTTCAAGAAGTATATCCAGGTTTTGCGGGAGAAGTCATCAGTGAATGTCATATAGTAAGAACATCCTCCTAGGGATGTCACGGGTAGCATACCAGATAGATCATAATGGACCAGTTGCAAAATATCATATGTCTTTGTGACAGTTGAGGGGAAGGTTCCCCTTGTATGTTTTCCTTCGGCATAACCCTTACATACACCTTCATGATTATTTCCAAATTCAGGCATCCTTGTCACCACCTTCCTTGCTTCGGGAAGGGCCTTGTAATGAAGGTGTCCAAACCTCCGGTGCCATAGTTCAGTTTGTCGGATAGTATCACATGTCATAGTTCCCAGTGGACTTCCTCCAACCTGGTAGAGTGTTCCAACTCTAAAACCAATCACGATAGCTTCCTTGAGATTCTTCTTCCACATGCGCACCTTTCCATCAATGAATGCCATATTAAAACCTTTGTCTTCCATGGCTGATATAGACACAAGGTTCTTCTTCAATTTTGGTACATAAAGTACATCCTGCAAATGTAGGACTTGTCCTTGAGACAAGTGGAGGGTCATAGTCCCTGTACCTTTCACGGGATATGTGGCATTATCTCCAAGGATAATTTCCAGATTAGTATCCTTCTCAACCATGTCAGAAAGTGCTTCCTTGAACCTAGTGATGTGTCTTGAGGCACCACCATCTATCAGCCAGACATCCATAGTGTCGGGCGAGGATGCAGCAGAGAGGGCAGATACAAGAATGTATTCATTTCTTTTATCAACAACATTTGACTCCTCATACCTGGAGTTTCTAGACCTTTTGAAAGGTTGATTGTTTCCGCCAGAGGGAGCCTTCCTCTTTCCTTTGGACCTGTTGTTTCTTTGATTTCCATTCCTTCGGTTGTTGTTGTTGTTATCACTATTGGGAGAATCCTTCTTGAAAGGACATTCTCTAGCATGATGACCTGGCCTATGACAAGTGAAACACTTTCCCTTCTTTCCTTGGGCCCCTGCTCTTCCTTTGTCTTTGAACCACCAGAGTTCTTCTTTCTAGAATGAGCAGCGTAGGCAGCATTTCTGTCATTTTCATATTCCTTCATTCTTGTCTCTTCTTGCATGCATCTTGACAGTAGCTCGTCAAAGTTAGGAATTGTATTATTATTGAGAATGGTAGTGTTGAATACTTTCCATTAATATGGGAGCCCTCCAAGTGCGGTGAGTACCATCTCACGATCAGCTATTGTCTCCCCAATAGCCAGCAGATTGTTCCTGATCTCGGTCAGTTTCAGAAAGTATGTTTGGACAGACTCATCCCTGCCTTTCTTCACATTCTTCAATTGATTCTTGAAGAATAGCACCTGGTTTGCATTGTTTACTTTGAACATTTGTATCAGCTTATCATACATCTCTTTGGATGTACCTAACTCAGATATGTAGGCAACCAGACTTTTATGTATGGATTCCCTGATCATCAACTTTGCTTTGATCTCCGCCTTCTTATACTTGGTTTTGGCAGCAGCAATAGCAGTGGATGGAGGTTCTTGTATCTTACCTAGTACATAGTCCATGAGATCATGGTCTTCTAATTTGAGATCTAATATCATCTTCCAAGCATGGAAGTCATCCCTTCCAGTCAGCTTGTTATCCTCCTTGAAGCCATAACTTGTGGAACCCATTTTTCTCTTTTGGTGATTGCTATAAGTTAGGGCTTGTCTTCACCTCAGCTCTGATACCATGTAAGATTTTGCAGATGTTCTATGCTTGATGCAACTTTACTTTTATCAATAGCAATCACATGAATTTACAAGTAAAATGCAGATAGAACATACCAGTGATCCTTTAGAAGACAAGTCAGAAACAGATAAAGGTGATGGTGCGTTACAGCGGTCAACAGGATGCTTCAACCAACAGAGACTTCACGGTCAACCAACCCAGCATGTGTCACAACAATCCTCAAAACAGTCACACGGTCAACTCAGAAGTCAACCTCAGAAAAGTCAACGTTGCCCAGAAAAGTCAACGCAGGGCAGCAGCACTAAAAGTCAACACAGCTCAACTTTTGGTCAACCTTTGACCTCGATTTCTGTGCCAAAGAGTATGGCCTCCTTAGATCGAAGTCGCCTTCAAAATTCAGCCCAATCGGACCATGCGTTGACCAAAGTCAACGCTGGTCAAACTTCCCCAGAAACCCTAACCGCAGATTTCTGGCTACAGTGAATTTCGTCCTTCTTGCTGCAGTAAACTTCGACCTTCTTGCTACGGTAAACTTCGACCTTCTTTCCCACGTGTGAGATGAAGCTTCTTCTCAGATGCTCGTATAAGAGGAGGAGATGTGTGTTGAGATGAGTGGAAAAATGCTCCAACGTTGACCCTATAAATACCAATCAAGAGAGGTGTGTGACACATCTGCCAGGGGTAAAAACCTTAAGGCCGACCTGCACTTAAATTTATTATAAATAATAAATTCAAAATAAATGTTCTGCTCATCAGATTAAAATCAATTTTAGATCGATTTTACACCTCTCTGAAAGAGGAATCCAATACAAATATTGGAATCTTCATCTGAGCATCACAAGATGGAGTTTGGACCTAGTTGTCCAAATTTAACAAGAAGGTTGCAGAGACTCGGAGGGAGTCAAGTTCCATAGGGAGTTCATCGGTTCAGAGGGAGAGTCGGCAACCTAGAAAGGTGCGTTATCAGCGAGAAGGGAGACTTCCATAACTGACAAGAAGGAGCCATGGAATGGCTTAAAGGCCTATCAGGAAAAGAAACAAGAGGCTTCTAGTACCAAGGAAACTTCCAAAAAGGGTTATGTTCTTGCAACATGTTTTGCTTCTATGACGAAAGACGAAGCTTATGATGAATGTTGGAGAGCAACCATGGAAAATGAATGTGTTCCAATGTGGGAAACAAAGAGACTTCCAAGGAATGGAAGTACCTCCCTTGCTAAGAGGGAGTGTTGAAATTGGGTAGCATCAAGCGACGGGAGGTACTCTCACATGCCCTTGGTGCTAGACTTGTGAGAAAGAAACGCTCATAAAATATGAGAATGTGAGTGTATGGGTTTTGCACCCAAGTTGTAGGCTTTGTACCCAAAGTGAGTGGATTTTGTACCGAGAGAGAGCATTTAATATTCTAATTTAATGCTGAGTTTGATGTTGGAGGTTTCTTGAAGGAAAAGAGGGCTTCCAAAAGAACCAATAGTCAAGTATAAATAAGAGGCCAATGGAAAGGCATACAGAGCAACTCATATGGACAATATCTAATGGATTTCTTCTTAATTGTGGTCTGAAATCGATCAAGGGAACCACATACCTGCAACTAGGGCAGCAGGGTGTTTTTTAGGGTATTTTTTCTATGGTTGGAAGAGCTTTTGGTTTGGCTGTTTACAGGTGGGAGGGCTAGAAGAGGCCTAGCTGCAGGCTGAATAGAAGGCTGTGCCCTAAGGAAGGGCAGCAGGCTGGCCAAAGGTGAACCAGGGCAGTGCTGGAGGAGTTGCAGGTTACAACAAGAGGCCGAGGGCAGAAGAGAAGGCCACAGCTGTTGCTGAAGGAGGCCACAGCCAGGAGGGGCTGGTCACAGTCCTAAAAGCAGGCTGCAAGGGACAGCAAGGGGGCTGGAAAACTGTAACAGGCCGAAGCTGGAATAAGGCCTAGAAGCAGGGAAGAATAAGGGTTGCAGAAGAAGGCTGAGGGCGGAACAGACCGAAGCTGTTTGGACAGGCCACAGCAGACAAGAGGTAGGCCGAGAGGTAGGCCGAGAGGCCTGTAGTTGACAGCTGGCCTGAACAATCCACAGCCTGTTTAGTGCTACTGAAGGGTACAGCAGCAGACCGCTGAATAAGAGTACCAGGAGGGCAGACCCAATTTTGATAGTTAACTTGTGGATGGGCAAAAAGTCACCTAGGAGATTGCAGCTAAAGGAGCTGACTGTTGGGATTTCTTGTGAAAGGCAATGTGTGCCCTACTGATTGCTAATTGGGAGGATGAGAGCCTAAGGGCCTTGGCCTCAGCCCTAGCGATTTGGTCAAAGGGTTTGACCTGGATTTGGGCATTTGCCAGATGATTGTAAAGGGCCATTATCCCTGGTACAGGAGCCCTAAGGATTCTTGTTAATGGGCTTATAAGAAATCCGATTTGGGCATTGAATATTGGGTACTGTGTATGATCTAATTGCTGGTGCATTTTCTGCTGTGCAAATTGTTTTTAAAGTTAGGAATTTTCAGCGTGTTTATGTTTTCTGTTTTGTGAAACTGCAAAGCATAGAACGGACCTGGGGTGCATGGAATTCCAACAATGTCAGGGCTGGGGATCATTTTCTCAAATGTGGGACCTGAGAATGCTTATTTGGTTGTTTAAGGACGTATACTTTGCAGGGAGCATAGAACTACTTTTAATTTTTTGATGTTTTATTCAGGTTAACAAAACAATAAATGAACTAACATCTGGAACATCGTGTTGACGTTATTTTTTATACCTTCTCAAACTCTGACCTTACATTGTGCAACAAGTATAATTGAATTAAATTCGATTAATCTGCACTTTATTCCCACGCCTAAAAAATAATGGACAAAGTTCAAACCAAATAAGTACGTTTAAAAACAAAGATAACGTTTAGGACCAAAAACCCTTACTCTAGCAATTCCCTGGCATATAACACACATACCATGCACAAGACAGCCAATAAGAACCAGAACATACATCCCTCTACAGTCTTTGAGAAGTAAGTCACCCTCAGTTCACTGATTCAGTCGGTCAAGTATTGCTCTCTGGTAATGCACAAGAATTTGGTTTGCAAAGAAAGGATCAACAGGTCAATAACCACACGAACGATTTTTTCATTTTAAACTGTGAAGCTCAGGGCTCAAATATAGGTATCCACACTCTCACAATAGTGGATTAGGAGTTTTCTAGCATCGTAATCTAGCTACTTACAATTTATCTCATAGCAGTCCAAGTAGATTGAAAACATAAAAAAGATAGGGCATTTTCCCATCAGCTCATTCATTTAAATCCTAGATACGGTAATGAAATTATTAAATTATTAAATGGGAACTGTATTTTAGAAAAATTTCATAGATTTGCACTAGGCTGAATTCATCGTGGTTTCCACTAAATTGGCCCTGATATTCCACCATTTTCCTTTTTCCAAGTTCGGCCACTTTGGCCTTAAGCTATATTGATTGTTCTAAAAGTTAATCATGTATGATATCCACGCACAGAAACATAAATTGGAAGTTAAAAACAGAGAAGCTGGTACAAGTTTACTTCATAAACCCAACTTCGGCATCAAATTCACATAAATTTAACCGAAAAAACGTTAAAAATAAAAAATAAAAAACCCAATAACCTCAATCGTGACTACAATAAAGTTCATGAAAATAGCATGCACAATCCTATTAACCTTCATCAAACTATTTTATAAATATGATAATGGCGATAATTCCCCGTGTCCTACCATCAAAAGCTCGGCATTTTCTGGGTCTCCGGCAAGGGCTTCATTCACACCAGTAACCGAGTCCCTGTGCTCCACCAGCTGACATTCTAACTGCTGTTCTAGATCGTATTCCTCTTCTTCGGCCATATTTTACATTCAGGAAAACACCCTAGTTTGGCTTGAGTTAAAAAACCCCGGCCTTTCCAAATCTCTAAGCAGAAGGGGACAAATGAATGCTCGGAACAGAGAAACCCAATGAGAATGCTTCAAGTAGTCCTCCAGCTGATATTTTGAGAGACTTTAAATTAATTTGGCACCAAAATTCCAGACGTGCGGTCACTGTAACATCGAAAGCCTTATAGTTCGAACCGCGGTTTCTTCCATTTGACTGCAAACGTCGGTTATATCGAAAGTATAAAATTTTACTGATAGTTTTCCAGACGGAGAAAACAGGGAATTTCGTGGAGTGTTCTATATTTTTTAATTTGGGGTCAAATTGGAGTAAGACTCTTTGTAGATGTGTTTTTGGATGTCTCAGCTTTATGAAGTCAAAAATTCTTGTTAACATTGATTTAGATTTAGATTTATAATAGCAATTTTTGGGATTATCTCTTTAGATTTAGATTTATAAGAAATTTTTTTGGATTTAAAAAGATTTTTTAAAACTTGTGGCAGATAAATATAGTTATTAGTTTAAATTTATGTTATTTTCTGATCTATTAAATGTTAATTTTAATATAGGGCAAGTGAAAAAGGAGACTAGCTCGTCTAAAATGGGAGCAGACAAGGAAAAAAAGGTCTCAAAGGGAGAGTAGTGTTCGCAAGAAACAACATTCAAACAAGTCTTCTTCGCAAGCATGTGGCAACAAGTCCAAAGGAAAAGAAAAATTTAGTGATGAATATGCTTTATATAGTCCCACATCCACACCTCTCACTTGGTCATCTGATCTTTATGTGAAAGAACTCTTAAATATAAAAGAAAAGTTGGAAGTAGTAGAAGCTAAAGTGCTGGAAAGAGATTGTACAATCCATATAATAACAGCTGAAAATCAGGCTTTAGCAGAAAGCAACAAAGTTCTGAAGGAACAAGTGTCATTACTGCAGGAAGCTCTCCGAATAGGGAAAACAGAATGGCAACGCATGAAAGCGGAGGTGCAAAACATGAAGAAATTTGCAGTAGAAAACACAGAGGTGATGAATGCGAAGCCACCCCAGGATAAGGGGAAAGCAGTTGCTCAAATAGACAACAATGAAGAAACATCAAGAGAAGGGAGGAAAGAAGATCCCACAAAACTTTCCAAAACTTGGGCTCAAGTTGTTGGCAATTCTGCTAAGAGGGAAGAAGAAACAAACATTCAGGTTAACAACATGCAAGATAGAGAAAGCAAGGAAAGACTGGATAGAGCAACAAACATAATTATTAAAGGGGTGAAAGAGTATGGGAAAAATGAATGTACTCTTGACCTTGCAAGAGACTTCTTGAAAGACAAACTCCAATGGCAAGGACAAGTATGTCAAGCATGGAGAGTAGGTAAGCTCAACGGTGAGAGAGCCAGGCCCATAAAAGTCATCTTGCCCAACCTGCATGATAAAGATATCATTCTGAGAAAGAAGCAACTCTTAAGGGGTTCTCGGTTTTTTATAGAAGAAGATTTAACTGTGAGACAACAAGAGGAAAGGAGAGATGAAATGACAAAAGTTAGGGCAGCAAGAGATGAGGGAAAAAGAGCATGGATTTATAAAGGTAAAGCCGTGATTGCACAATTTGGACCTCCTTCCAAAACAAGGCAGCAAAATGATAACAAAGAAGAGGCAGCAAACTCTTTAGCAGGAAATGAGGAAGCAAGGTCATTATGGGCAAGCAGGGACAAAGACTCAACTGTGAGTCTTGCATGTCAGAACAAATAGCAATCAAGTCTTACCCAGGTTTCCTTAAGATTAGTTTGTTGGAACTGCAGGGGTTACCCATGGAGACGAGGACCTGGGTTAGGGCCTATTGCGGAAGGTAGAGACATAATCTGCCTCATAGAAACACATGAGCATGAAGGGTGTAAGACACCTTTGTTTGGAGGGTATTGGAAGATAGCAGTGTGGAACAAGGCAGCAGGGAATGGCAAAGGGCACGGGGGTATTAGTAAGAGAAAAAGAAGGTCGTTTCATTCAGCTAGAAAAAGAAGACCCAAATAAACAATTTGTTTGGCTTAAAATATTAGAAAATGGAAATCACATCAGAATTGCAGCATGCTATTTTGCGCCGCAAGTTTCAAAAATCTACAAAAGTAGAGGGCTTGACCACAAAGATCCCTTTGCAGCCCTAAAAACGGATATTGCAATATATTCTCAGCTAGGTGAAATCCTTATAGTGGGGGATTTCAATGCTAGAGCTGCAAGTGAACAAGCTAGCATTCTTTGTTGTAAAGAAGACAGTGACCCTATCTGGCTTACAGAAGAGAGTAACCATCAGTGGAAACGAATTTCAGAGGATAAAGGCTGCAATATCTTTGGAGAACAACTGCTTATACTATGTGGGGCTTTTGATCTAGTCATTTGTAATGGGTTGACTAAATGGGAAAAGTCCGGTAATTTCACTTGCAATACTTACAATGGAGCAAGTGTAGTAGATTATGTAATTTGCTCGCATAGTTTGTGTGAGAAAATGGAGGAAGTGTTGATTGGAGATCAAATTTGGGACTTAAAATCAGATCACAAGCCAATCTATTTAAGTTTCTCTTGGACCAGAAAAAAGCAATTAGGGTCGAAAAATCAATGTGTTCAACAAAATCCCCCAAAGGGCAGAATTCTTTTGAATCGAGAGAATTGTAATACCTTCAAAATAATGCTAGAGAGGCTCTTCAAGAAGGAGGAAATCCCATCTCATGGCCTTCATAGTCACAGATTAACACATTTAATTCAAAGCGCACTTGCTGAGTGCAAAAGAGCAAAAATTAAGAAGTCCGAAACAAATTGCTTTCCGGTTAATGCTTGGCTTGACGAGGAATGCAAAAAGGCAAGGAGAAGGTGGAAGGAATCAGACACGGATAACATAAAGCTCAAAGCTTACAAGCAGTTAGTAAAAAAGAAAAAAGTTGATTTTATGGTTTCAAGGAGAGAAGAACTAATCCTCCTCGTGAAAAATAACCCCAAATTATTTTGGAAAGAGCTCCAATCGAAAAAGGTGCAAACTGAAAACAACATTACAGCTTCTAAATGGTTTGACTATGCAAGACAACTTTATGAGCAGGATCCCAAGGTTGACCTCCTCCCTTGGTCAACACAGACACAAAACTCTTCACAGTGCAAGAGGTAGAGATGGGTATCAAGAAGTTGGGCGCTGGAAAAGCAAAAGACTTAGATGAACTCCAAGCAGAGTATCTAAAGTGGGGCTTAAAATTTCTCTCACCTCCCATCACAAAAATTTTCAACAACATCTTACAACAGGGGTTCCCCACAGATTGGACAACTAGTATGGAAATACCTCTTTTTAAGAGTGGTGACGTCAATAATCCCTCCAATTATAGAACCATAATGATAAACCCCTTGTTTGCAAAGTTATTTGGAAGCATGTTGGAAAAGAAAATTAGCAAGTGGGCAGAAGAAAGAGATAAACGTGCTAAAGGGCAAGCAGGTTTTAGACCTAAACATTCTACAGTTGATCATTGTATAACTTTAAGGCACATCATTGAAACAGGTTGGGAAAAAAAGGAAGAATTTTTTTGTTGCTTTGTTGATTTCAGAAAAGCCTTTGACACGGTTCCTAGGGATAAGCTTTGGCGCAAAATGGAGGAACTCGGGGTTCCCAAGCATTTGAGAGCAGCTGTGCATAGGTTGTATGAAGAGGTGAAAGTCAAAATCAGAACTTCAGCTGGCATTTCTGAAAGTTTTAGAAGTGATATCAGGGTCAAGCAAGGTTGTCCATTGTCTCCTACCCTTTTTGGGTTATATATTGACAAGCTTGAAGAGTGGCTAAATTCGCAAGGGGGTGACGGTATCCATTTGGGCAAGTTCGTTATCAGGCTTCTTTTGTACGCAGATGACCTTATATTGATTGCTAATTCGGCTCCTGGTTTGCAAGAGCATTTACATTCCCTTGAGCATTTTTGTAGAAGGGTTGGGATGCAAGTCAATATTAGCAAAACGAAAGTAGTGGTTTTCTCTAACAAAAGAAAGCATAACCAACATAAGTTCTATTTTGAAGGCAGCGTTCTGGAAGAAGTTGCAGACTACAAATACCTCGGAATTGACTTCAACAGAAATTTAAGTTGGGATGGTTGTAGAAAGAAAAGAACTTTAGGGGGTTGGAAAGCATTTTATGCTCTTAAAAACAGGTCTAGAGAGGCAGAGCTGTGGGACTGGAAAACCACCCTAACTCTTTTTGGGCTTCTAGTGATTCCGGTGATTCTTTACGGTTGTGAACTATGGGCCAGCAACACAACCAAGATGCAGTGGAAACAAATTGAGAAAATTCAGAAACGTTTGATTACAAACAAATTCAAAATTAAAAGTGCAGTTCCTTATGCTATCCTGTTAAGTGAAACAGGGGCTGCTCCTATTGAAGCAATTGCTATGGTGGGAGTCATAAGGTATCTGAAAAAAATTGAGCAAATGGAAGAGGATAGATGGCCTAAGGTTGTGTTTAGTGACAGATTGTGTAAAAGACAGAAGACTTGGATGCGGCAAAATAACAAATGGTTTAGTAAATGGGGTATTTGCTTGAGCATGTGTCCTACAAACGGTAAAGAGATAAAAACTTTTGTTATGGATAAATTCCATAAACATACTTGGAAGAAAGAGCTAGAGAGAAAGAAGAAGTACTACATAGAAGAGTTTAACCCCACACATAACCATCAACAAAAGGCATACATAGGGGATGATATTTCTTGGAGATCTAAAATTCTTATTGCTCAATTAAGGACTAATTCTCATCAACTCCGTTGTGAAACAGGGCGCTGGAAAAGGCCAAAAGAAATGTAGGAAGAAAGAGTATGTATTTTTTGCTCCTCCGGAAAAGTGGAAACAGAAAAACATTTCATTCTAGAATGTGAGGCCTTCAAGGACACCAGAGAAAACTATGCGGGTATTCTGGCAGCTAATTCTTAGGATAATCTATTCAGCGAAGAGTTTGTCGATAAGATGGGAGTGTTCATTGTTAAACTTCACAGGAAAAGGGCCGAATACAAGAGTCAGATAGAGAAGCAATCTGTCCCATAGGCTATTTTTAGCCTTGTGGACATTAAAAATTCTTTCTTTCTTTCTTTTTAAAAGAGGTTTTGCACTTTAAATAGATTTGATCTTTTTTATTCTTAGTAATAGATTGGGAGTGGAGTTATTATTTAATTATTAGCAATTATTATTTTTATTTTTAGTAATAGATTTGATCTTTTTCTTTTTTCTTTTTTTCTTTTTTTTTTAATGTGATTTGATTGAATCAAAATGTTTATAGGACATTATAACATCTCTTTCATACTGGTCTTAAAGTGTTTATCATAGCAAAAACTATAATAGATATATAAAATAAAAAGTATGACACAAAGTTGTGTATTTTGGTTTCATGTATGGGGTTAATGCATGTTGCTTGAGGAGAGTACATGATCCTTCTACTAGAACATTATTGATGATTGTCAATTGGGGTTATCTCGGGTGGTTGGACAGAATAGTTTTTATGTCCCCCACTCAGGCTTAATTCCCTACAAGTGACATGATGATGAGAAATATTGTTGTAATGGCTACGATCCTATGAATATTGTTATATTAACCCTCACTCTTGCCCTCGGGTTGAGAGAGAGGTTGATTTCCATCGAAAACAAAATAACAAAAAACAAAAAAACATTATCGATGTGTACTTTTAGATATAGATCAAGACTAAAATCACCTATTTTGGTCCTATAATTTTACCTTAAATTGTGTCTAATTGGCTAAGAGTTTGTCTTCCCTGGATGTAAGCAAATAGGTTGGCAACCCAAGGCTTAGAGGCATATTGTAGGAGTGGAAGTATGTCCCCCTAAGGACCACGAGCAGGGATTTAAGATGGCCATGTTTTGTCTACACACAATAAAGTAGTTGCACATTAGGATCTTAAGATTGTAGCAATAGATGTTGGGGAAATAGCCCTATGTATTATGTTGAGGTTTTACCCTAGCCGCCCTACTTTAGGCTAATTGGGAGTTAGTCAATTAATGTATGCAATGATCTTCTTTGAATGATGCTCATTAGATAGTAATGAATCGATCTTTAATGTAAAAGGGTCCTCTTTTTTTAAAAGACCCACTAAGTAGTTAGGTTTTTGCTATTGAGAATATATTTAAAATTTTGGAATGCTAAGGAATGTTTTGATGAATATTATTGTTTTTAGAGCTTTGCTCAGTGAAAGTTTTAGAAACAAGTGAGCAATGTTTTCTCTCTTTATTATCATAATACGAGGGTATATCTATATATTTCATCTTACTTGTCTCTTGTATCTAGCTTTCGATATTTTCAATATTCATATACTTAATTTGTGTTTAAGGTCTTAGGGTTGAGGAACACTACAAGTGGTATCGTAGCTATTTTCTAAGCCAACATACCTTTGAAATTTAGCAAGATATTTTTTAGGCTAGAGACATGTTCTGCAATTTATAATAACATAGAAATATATCATTCAATAGGTAAACATATAGTTGGGGGGAATACACACAAAAAATACAAGTCACGTCATTTGGTCACACATCCTTGTAACTTTGTTGGTACCCCTTCAAGTATTACCACATTAGATAGCCCTTATATATATAATTGTTTTCCATGTACCCTAGGGTTTACTATAAACCCTTTATGTGCACCTAAAACTTGGCATTATCTTGTTTCTATAGCACATCAAGAACAACAGTCGAGGAGATCATTCTCATGTACAAAGGAATTGAGTAGTATGACAAAGGGTACATTATATCCTCCTTGGTTAGCATTGTGAATGATTTGGGTAAGTACTATTGTTAGAAACCTTTTGATATATCAAAGAGCTACAACCTTAACACTCCTTTGTCCTAGGGACCTTGCAAATCCGAGGTTCTACAGCCCACTAGTGAAATTCCTACAACTTTGCATATAAAATAATTTTGGAATTATGTTATTACATAATAACCAATTGGAGGTACTCCCACCAATGTAAGAAAAAATAAAATTAAAATTAAAAAATAAATAAATAAATAAATCTAGGTCCTGCAAGCACCATTATGACATATTTATCTCGAAAGTTGCCTTTGTCGTGTTGATTGTGATAGTACAACTGTCTAGTAAACTATTTTTTGTGGACCCAAACTGATGTAGGGGCATGAGGCTTAGAGACAAAGACTTCGTTAATTATTCCAAAAATCCAAAAAAATGTTACAAGCAAAGGTGTTGGTACATTTAGCTATCATTTACAATTGTAATAGATAGGCTTAAACTAGTATTTAGGAGGATTGAACAGCTTTAGATTTGTTTAAGCATATTTAGCTTCAGTTGATAGACTTTAGGGAGATATTAGGCAATTAAGATTTTGTCTAAATTTGAAGTATTCGATCCTCAAGTAGAGGTCGATTGTTATGAAAAAAAACATATAAATGTAACCTCAGCAGAGGAGGAATTGGGGATTTGACTGTAGAAGACTGGATTGAGAGTGTTTCCCCTCTACTTTAATAAAATTACAGAGTTTGTTTAACTGTGTATTCTTGGCAAATTTCCCGGAGGTTCATCCCTTCGAAACTCCATTGGGTTTTTATATACTCTGTGGAGAATTTGAGTTTCATATGTTCTATGTGTAATTGAGAGTATCAGTCTCTGTGTGAAAGGGGGATTTTTGTTCTCCGAAATGCATTTGAATTCATGTTCTTTGTGTATGAATTTAATGTATATTAACTTTGTATGAGGTACAAAGGAAAACGAGGAATTTTTTTTCTCTATTAAGATTGGAGAGTTAATTAGTTCTCTAGTTGAATTAGCAAAGGAACAACACAAAATCGTGTGTAAATGCGGTTTAAACCAAGTTGAAGGGTAGTGGTTTTGGGAAGCCATACCACTGGTTTCGCACAGCCTTTGGGCCATGGGTGGTTTTGATTGAAATCAACGCGATCAAATTAAAACTTGACACGTCACCGAGCCAAAACAACCCTTTTCGCGTGCCTTTTGCGAGATAAAGTTTGGTGGTCGATTGGATGCGATATATGTCCGATCGTGATCAACAAATATCCAACAATAGTCGCATCGCGCGATATGTGGAGGTTTAATCCAAGGTATGGATCCAAAGTTTTACACAATGAAACTTTATTAATATTTGAAGTCTGGTTATATGTGGGCCGAAAGGCTTAAACATTGATTAACACACTGTTTAATATTATATTGCCGGGGTTTGAGATATTTACTCCAAGAAGGGTTTAAACACTGTTTTACAAGTCAAGTCGTTACATTTCCGAAGGGTATTAGAACTTTGATTAGAGTGGGGTTATTATATTTCCGAAAGGTTTTTGAAGAGGTGATTTAAGTGATTTATAACATGCCCGAGGGTTGGAATAAGGTTTTAAAAGCACTTTATTAAAGTGTTTGGAATTCGGGAAATACATTGCAAGAGGGTTTTAAAACCTTGTTTAAAAGTCAAAATATCATATTGTTATGCAGTTTTATAAACCTTGGATTAATGTGCATTTTATAAAGTTTTATCAATCAGAATTTTCATAATTTGATGAATGGGAATGGAAAGGGAGATCTAGAACAGATTCCTCCAAAGTCAGAAAACATTGAACAAAAGTTTGAATAGCTCTCCTTAACACCTGCACCGACACTGGCATCATTTGTGGTATCAAAGCCATCTTCAGAGCATTTTTCAGATATTGAATAGACTTCTAAAATTCAAAAGAAGAAATCCAGCATGGCTGTCATAATTGGTAGAGGTGTTGTTGGTAGAAGAAGAGGTAGGCCAGTTGCAAATGCAGAAGTATTGGAGACTATGCAGCAGATTCAAGTCAGACTGGAAGCAATTGAAGTAGGACACCCGAGAGATCCTGAAGATGTCAGTGAACCTGAAGCTGAAGAAGAAGAAGAGAATATTGAGCTTACCCCTGATATGGGATTCTTCAAATCAGTTTTAGGCTCTACATCTAGGCCTAGACTTGAAGTATCAACTTTTGCAGGAGGATTGAATCCAGAAGAGTTGATAGACTGGATCAATGAGATGAATAAATGCTTTGATTATGAAGAGATGGGTGAATAAAAGAGAGTTAAATTTGCAGTCACAAGGTTGAAAGGACATGCAACACTTTGGTGGGATGGAGTGCAAGCAGAGAGAAGGAGAGTTGGTAAACAACCAATCAAGAATTGGAACAGAATGGTGGCAAAGCTGAGAGGTAAGTTTTTGCCTAGTGATTATCGGCTTTCATTATTTAGACAAATGCAAAATCTCAGACAAAGATTAATGACAATGAAAGAATACACAGAAGAATTTTACAAAGTGAGTATAAGAGTAGGACAAATCCAAGACACAGCTGAGAAGATTGCCAGGTACATAAATGGTCTCAAAATGGAGATTCAAGATGAGATAAGTATATTGCCTCCTAAGACAGTAGAAGAGGCTTACCAAATGGCCTTAAAAGCTGAAGAAAAACTCCTGAGAAAACAATCTGCCAAAGGAAGAGGTACTTTCTGAGGATAGGGAGGTAAAGGCGATAGAGGAAGATCTACAGCACCAAGAGATGGAGCTAGCAACAACTCACCTCAGCATGCACCCACAGAAGGGGATGCAAGTGGCAGAAGGAGTTCCTATAGAGGAAGAGGACGCAGAAGCAAAGGAAGAGAAGTGAGATGTTACAGATGTAACAAATTGGGACATAGAGCCTATGAATGCCCAGAGAAAGAGAATGTGGGTACAAGTCAGAGGAATGCAATTGTTGCTTAGACTGGGGAAGAAGCAGCAAAGTTGCCTGAAACAGAGAGAGAAATTATGCCAGAAAAAAGGAGAATCTTTGGTAGTTAACAAGGTTTTGTTGAAACAAACAAAGGAAGTTGCTGAATCAACACAGAGGAAGACTTTGTTCAGAAGTGTGTGCAAAGTTCAAGGGAAATGCTGTCAATTGGTTATTGATAGTGGCAGTACAGATAATTTGGTCTCTACAGAGGTGATAGAGAAGTTGAAATTGAAGACAAGGGAACATCCAACACCCTACAAAGTGTCATGGCTTCAGAAGGTACATCAACTGATTGTGAAAGAACAATGTGAAATAGAATTGCAGATGGGCAGCTACAAGGATAAAATCATGTGCGATGTGATGCCTATGGATGTGTGTCACATATTGCTGGGTAGACCTTGGCAGTATGACAGAGCAGTAGTGCATGATGGTAAGAGAAACACTTACAAGTTTTTCAAGGATGGTATGAATCAAACATTGTTACCTATGGAAGAAGGAGATGCATCAAGCAAAAAGTTTGATCCAAAGACTTTATTGTTGAGTGGAAAGGAATACTTGCAGCAGATTGAAGATGATGAGGTAAATTTTGCTTTAGTTTGCAAACCTAAGGTAGTATTTACTTCTACTAAAATTTATGATTTGCTAATTGAAATTCAAGAAATGTTGGAAAGTTATTGTGATATTATTGTGGATGATTTGCTTGACGAATTACTGTCTGTAAGAAGAATCAACCATCATATAGATTTGATTCCAGGATCAAATCTGCCAAACAAAGCAGCTTACAGAATGACTCCTACAGAAAATGAATAAATCAAAAAACAAGTGCAGGAATTGGTTGAAAAAGGTTTGATCAGAGAAAGCTTGAGTCCTTGTGCAATACCTACAGTGTTAAGTCCGAAAAAAGATGGAGGTTGGAGAATGTGCATTGATTCAAGAGCAATCAACAAAATAACAATCAACTATAGATTTCCTTTACCTAAAATTGAAGATTTGATGGACTGTTTTAGTGGAGCAAGATATTTTTCAAAACTAGATTTGAAAAGTGGGTATCATCAGATTAGGATAAGAGAAGGTGATGAATGGAAAACAACCTTTAAAACAAATGAGGGATTGTATGAATGGATGGTAATGCCTTTTGGTTTATCAAATGCACCTAGCACCTTTATGAGGTTCATAAATGAAGTATTAAAGGAATTTATTGGTAAATTTGCAATAGTATATCTAGATGATATATTAATTTACAACAAAACAAAAGAAGAACACCTAAGACATCTTAATTATGTCTTAATGAAGTTACATCAAGAGAAATTACTGATAAATTTAAAGAAATGTTCATTCGTGAAAAAAGAATTTGTATATCTAGGTTTTGTTGTTTCTGCTGAAGGGTTAAAAATGGATCCAGAGAAGGTAAAGGCAATTGTGGAGTGGCCTTCACCAAAGAATGTTTTTGAGGTAAGAAGTTTCCATGGACTTGCTTGTTTTTATAGAAAATTCATAAGGAATTTTAGCAAGATTAATGCACCTATCATTGAAACCATAAATAAGGACAAAAAGCCATTTAAATGGACTGCTGAAGCTGAAAGAAATTTTCAGTTTTTGAAATAGAAAATAACTGAGAAACCTGTCTTAGTTTTGCATGATTTTAACAAACCATTTCAAGTAAAGTGTGATGCCAGTGGAGAAGCTATTGAGGCTGTATTACGTCAGGAAGATAGACCTGTAGCATATTTCAGTGAGAAGCTAAATGAGACAAGAAGAAAGTACTCTTCTTATGACAAAGAATTTTATGCAATTGTACAGTCATTAAAGAAATGGAGATATTATTTAATGTCTAAAGAATTTGTGTTATATTCAGATAATCATGCTTTACAGTATATTATGCAGCAGGCTAAATTAAATCAAAAACATGCAAAATGGGTTGAATATCTTCAAAGTTTTAACTTTTTTTTGAAGCATATAAGTGGTCAAGCAACCAAGGTAGCTGATGCCTTGAGCAGAAAAAACATTCTTGTTCAAGAAAATCGAATTGAAGTGGTAGGTTTTGATTTTGTTAAAGAAGTCTATAAAACGGATTTGGATTTTAAAGAAGCATTTGAAGCATGTTGTAATCCTGTTTTGATAGACAAAAGTCAGTGGTTAGATTATTTCTTGCAAGAGGGTTTATTATTCAAAAGAAATCAGTTGTGCATACCAAATTGTTCCATGATAGAAAATTTAATCAGAAAGAAGCATAGTGGTGGACTTGCTGGACATTTTGGTGTTGATAAGACTTATGAGCAGCTAATCCATTTTTGTTATTGGCCAAAGATGAGATTTGAAGTGGAAAAGTATGTGAAGAATTGTAAAATTTGTCAATATGTAAAGGGAAAAAGTCAAAATGCAGGTTTGTACATTCCATTGCCTATTCCAGACAGACCTTGGGATATGGTAAGTATGGATTTTGTTTTAGGATTGCCTAAGACACAGAGAGGGAATGATGCAATTTTTGTTGTTGTTGACAGATTTTCAAAAATGGCACATTTTATTCCATGTCATAAAACTAGTGATGCTACTCATGTTGCCAATTTGTTTTTCAAAGAGATTGTTAGATTACATGGGTTACCTAAAAGCATTGTTTCTGATAGAGATACCAGGTTTGTTGGTCATTTTTAGAGGACATTGTGGAAGAAGCTTGGTACTAAACTGAGTTTCAGCTCAGCTTATCACCCTCAGACTGATGGGCAGACTGAAGTAGTGAACAGAAGTTTGGGTAATATTTTGAGAAGTCTTGCAGGAGAACATCCTAAGCAGTGGGATCATATTTTACCAAGGCAGAATATGCATACAATGATTCACCTAACAGAAGTACAGGGCAGAGTCCATTCCATGTAGTTTATGGGATGCACCCAAGAGGAGTATCTGAATTGAGAAACTTGGGAAAAGCAGAAATGAGGAGTGCTGGTGGAGAAGAATTTGCTTCAGAGATACAAGCAATACATGAACAGGTAAAGCAGCAGCGTAAAGTACAAAAGCAAAGTAGATTTGAGCAAAAGAGAATTTAATTTTGAAGTTGGTGATTTGGTTTTGGCACACTTGAGAAAAAAATATTTCCAAAGAGACAATATAACAAATTGAAATTCAAAAAGATAGGACCATGCAGGGAAATTTTCTGCAAATGCCTATGAAATTGAATTGCCTTCTGATATTGGAATATCTCCAATATTCAATGTTGCTGATTTGTACAGGTTTGAAGATGGTGGCACAGACGACAAACCAGAAGACAGAGAACAGATTGAATGGGTAAAACAGTTACCTACAGCAAAACCATTACAGCCAGAGAGGATCTTAGAAAAGAAAGTGTTTAAGAAGACTAGAGGACAGGAGTACTTTCAATACTTGATCAAGTGGAAGGATTAGCCAATTGAAGATGCTACTTGGATGACAGAAACCAAGCTATAGAAACTGGGCAGTTCTATAGAGGAGCTCATGGACAGGAGCCCATGAAGCTTTTTGTCCTCAGGAGTCTGATGCAGGGGCATGAGGTTTAGAGACAAAGACTTCGTTAATTATTCCCAAAATCCAAAAAAATGTTACAAGCAAAGGTGTTGGTACCTTTAGCTGTCATTTACAGTTGTAATAGATAGGCTTAAGCTAGTATTTAGGAGGATTGAACAACTTTAGATTTGTTTTAACATATTTAGCTTCAGTTGATAGAATTTAGGGAGATATTAGGCAATTAAGATTTTGTCTAAATTTGAAGTATTCGATCCTCAAGTAGAGGTCGGTTTTTATGAAAAAAACATATAAATGTAACCTTAGTAGAGGAGGAATTGGGGATTTGATTGTAGAGGACTGGATTGAGAGGGTTTCCCCTCTACTATAATAAAATTACAGAGTTTGTTTAACTGTGTATTCTTGGCAAATTTCCCGGAGGTTTATCCCTTCGAAACTCCATTGGGTTTTTATATATGCTATGGACAATTTGAGTTTCATATATTCTATGTGTAATTGAGAGTATCAGTCTCTGTGTGAAAGGGGGTTTTTAGTTCTCTGAAATGCATTTGAATTCATGTTCTCTGTGTATGAATTTAATGTATATTAACTCTGTATGAGGTACAAAGGAAACGAGGAATTTGTTTTCTCTGTTAAGATCAGAGAGTTAATTAGTTCTCTGGTTGAGGTTGTTGTAATAGCTGTTCCATCCTAAGGAACAACAGAAGACTCATGGAGTTGCAGTCGGAAAGGAACAACAAATATGTTGAAATTAGCAAAGGAACAACAGAAAATCGTGTGTAAATGCGGTTTAAAACAAGTTGAAGGGTAGTGGTTTTGGGAAGCCATACCACTGGTTTCGCATAGCCTTTGGGCCACGGGTGGTTTTGATTGAAATAAACGCGATCAAATTAAAACTTGACACGTCACCGAGAAAAAAAAAACCCTTTTCGCGTGCCTTTTGCAAGATAAAGTTTGGTGGTCGATTGGATGTGATATTCGTCCAATCGTGATCAACAGATATCCAATAGTGGTCGCATCGCGCGATATGTGGAGGTTTAATCCAAGGTATGGATCCAAAGTTTTACACAATGAACTTTATTAATATTTGAAGTCCGGTTATATGTGGGCCGAAAGGCTTAAACATTGATTAACGCACTGTTTAATATTATATTGCCGGGGTTTGAGATATTTACTCCAACAAGGGTTTAAACATTGTTTTACAAGTCAAGTCATTACATTTCTGAAGGGTATTAGAACTTTGATTAAAGTGGGGTTATTATATTTCTAAAAGGTTTTTGAAGGGGTGATTTAAGTCATTTATAATATGCCCGAGGGTTGGAAAAAGGTTTTAAAAAGCACTTTATTAAAGTGTTTGGAATTTGGGAAATACATTGCAAGAGGGTTTTAAAAACTTGTTTAAAAGTCAAAATATCATATTGTTCCGCAGTTTTATAAACCTTGGATTAATGTGCATTTTATAAAGTTTTATCAATCAGAATTTTCATAATTTGATGAATGAGAATGGAAAGGGAGATCTAGAACAGATTCCTCCAGAGTTAGAAAACATTGTACAAAAGTTTGAACAGCTCTCCTTAATGCCTGCACCCACACTACTATCACAAACTAGAGTGGTTGGTGATACCTCTCAAAGAATATCCTCCAACTTTTGATCATATTGACATAAATTAGAGATAACACTTCAGCAAGCTCTTAAGTTGTCACATAACACATATTCGCAACATGGCAACCAATGAGGACCTACACACTAAGTACCAAAAACTTTCATACTCGCCCATATTCAAGAAAAGGTTAATTATTATAGTGCTAAAATCTTCTAGTAGGTTGATCAACATATGTCCCAACACTTTTGTTGGCTAAAAAGAGGAGCTCAAAGAATGGGTAAGATCACTTTTGGCCTCCATAAAGACAAAGAACCATAATACCGCACAGATCCACCCATGGGGAAATATCCAATAGATGAAAAAATACACCCTATTACATTATTTTTTAGTAACCATGGTCACCCCACACCCTTTCACAGTCATAATCCATGGCACCACTTTCCAAAACCAGACATGAACAAGTTTGATGCTTCCAATCCATTAAGTTGGGTTACTCGATTTGAAAATTATTTATCTCTCAAGGGTATTATTGATGACCTACGTAAACTCAAAGTGGTGGTCTTATATTTGGATTCAAAATGTTGGCAATGGTAAAAGAGAGCTCTTAGAGGCTACATTGCTTTGACCTAGTTTTTAAAGTCCATTATTCTCATTTTGAATGTGATAGTCACTCTCTAAGATAACTGGAAAAATTATGCTAAATAAAGATAATTATTAAATTATCACAACCTTTGAGTGATCAACATCCACACATAGGGCCTATTTTATTCCATTTCTAAAGAATGTTTCATCAATTGTCTTGAGTAGTCAATTAGAACACAAGTCAATGTGCAATGCCTGGCCGCATTGTTGGAAGCTTGTGAAAAAGAGCTAAAGAGGTCAAGAAGATTATCAATGCCCAAACTAAAAGGCCTTCACTTGTGTTAGGGTCCTATAATAATATGATTCATAATTTTGAATTGACTATGATCAATCTTGTAATATTGTACATACTTTGCTTTCTGCAAATTGTTTTCCCATGTTAAAAAATGTAAAGAGGGTAAGTCCCGAAAGAAAAATCAAAGGACTAAAAGAAAAAGATCAAAAAAGAATATAAAATATGAACCCCACCAAAAAAGAGATAAAAATAGATCCTGAAAGTGATGCAAATTCAAATGCCACTACTTTTTACTTTACTTTGCAAATAAGATTTTGTGCAGCCTGTCAAAAATGCCACGATCCATGATGATCAAATAGCTTAATCTTGACTCGTTCATGTTTTAAATTTCATGCTGATAGTTAGAGAATAAAGATATAGCCAAATTGTTTAATCTTGGCAGATCAGTAGTTAGGTAGAGAATAATAATGAGCTCATCAATTTAATCTGAGCCATTGAAGGTCATAAGATTAGAATTAGATTGTTTGCTTATCAAATAAAAATTAAGGGTCAACAAGCTCAAATGCACCCAATAAATGAAGAAAAAATGTTAAGGTAAATGATGGGTAGACATAAACAGTTTTCACAAGGCATGGAAAGCATCAAGTTGGTAATTTCATATCACTAATATCCCAAAATCCCCTTCCCTTTGTTAAAAACCCTAATGCCACACTTAAAAGGCATTTTCCCTTGTAAAAATATCCCTCCCCTTCATATTAATCTTTTTCCCCTTACTTCACTCATTTTCCCTTCCTAAATACCCCTTTCCCTAGTTAAAAACACACTTATCCTTTGGAAAGAAATTTCCCCTTATTAATTTCCCTTTTTCCATTTTAACATACTAAAATACACTTATCATAAGTTTTAAATATTTAAATTAATCTCTGGTCCCATTGCTAAATCTCTCCCCGATGTTATTTTAACTCATTCCTAGTGTATTTTACATCCTGCACATATTATATCCCTCATATATATTATAAACCCCCATTTCATATTATCCTCGTTTAAATATATAGTTAAACCCATTTCCATACTTTGTTAAACCCCCATATTATATTAACTCCCCCTTTTACAATAACCCCGGATCTAAATTATTATATTAAAGTCCCTACCCACATCTATACCATGCTAACTCTGGCCATTATATATTCATAACCCTTTGTATATACATAAAACCCCATTGCATGACTTAAAACACGAGCCCACCTCCTATCAAATCCTCCACGGATCCCTCCTATTCGCCCAGCCGTCAAATCTACATTGATCAGATCTTTGTTAGGATATTCTGACACATAGGAAATAGTTAAGAATAACATAGTCTAGTGTAGCGTTAGGTAAAGTTTTTTTTTTTTTCCATGTACATTTGTAACTTATAATCCAACGGTTACAATTTGTAGTGATCTGACGATTATCTCTCACCTCGGTATTAATGACACTTGATCCGTGACTTAACACCCGATTGGTCCATGATCTCTATTTAAAGAGCATGGAGGGTCATTTGTCCGGTAACTGTTTATGAGAGAAACATATGTAACTTTTCTTTTATATTAATAAATTGACTGAAGTGGCTGCGTTGGCTCAGGTCGTGAACCGTTTCCCTCTTCGAGGGTTTTAACCACATGATTATACTGGTGTACTGATTTTTGATCGGTTTCTGAGCGGTGACCCTTGGTTCTTGATCCAAGTAAATTACCCTATAAATTCCTACATGGTATCAGAGCTATTTTGAGGGTCGCATCTGTTGTTGATCAAACTCCGAAGCCAGTTTGACTGCATGCGAATGTCGTTTTGTAGATCTACTATTTCTGAACTTTTTTGTGCTTTGAGAACTACTATGTTGTGTTCAGAGTGTATGTTACAGTGAGGAACACCTTTCGTTTCATGCGAAAAGGTTTTCGGCTGCCCAAGTCATGACAATTTAGATCTAGAGGTATAAAGTATCTGTTTTGCAGTTATATTTGTTAATAGTTATGCTTATTTCGGTTCCCTCTGTTTATTTTCGTTTTTTAGGTTTTATTTATTTTCTGGATCTATACCCTCTTCTTTGTCTATGCTTTTTGCTCTGCGTTGCGTGCGATCTCGGTAAATCAGAAACAAGAAAAGGGATTTTTTTTTCTATGTATGCTCTTTCCCCGCGTCTTTGTGCGTTCTCGAGAAATCAGAAATAGTGAAAAAATTGATAGTTGCCGGTAAGGCTAACTAAAAATCTAACATTCTGTTGTAAGGCTTGCATTTCATTTTTTTGCCTCGGTTTTTGTGTTTTTTCTGTGTAGGAAAAGGCATGCACATCGAAGAGTAAACAAAACCCTTCCTCATTTTAAACAATAACATAATCCTTTTACTATCTCACTTGGTGAGGGGTTAGTTTATGAGAATAGAGGTCTTAGGTTCAAATCTTGTTCTCAAAATTATTTTGTAAAAAAATTTTGTTAAAAGGGGCGGATTTTTTTTTTTTTTTTAAGTCGCACTTCATCCCATTCCCGTAACTATTCGGCATCTTCAACTTGTTTTTTCAAAAAGGCATAACTTCTTCATCCAGAATCCATTTTTCAAGCCATTTTTTTTTTAACAGCCTAATTTTTCGAGATCTTTCCATTGGAGCAGTTATTTTCAGCTTTTCTTAGCTTCAATTTTTTTTTTTTAAATGTAAAGTGCATGCCTCATTATTCTTAACAGCACCAATTATTTCCAATGGCTACCTCACATGGTAGATATACTTAGAAGTAAAGGGATTTACATAATAGCCACAGGGGTAGAAACTAAACCTTTTGATGGTGATAAAGTCGCTAAATGGGAAAATAAACAAGATCAAGCTAGAGGGTTGATAGGAATGTCCATTACTCAAGATCTTCGATTTCATATCCTTGACATTGACACCCCTCGTGAAGCCCTGGATAAGCTAAATACTGTGTTTGGCATTCAAAATCAAATCAGGGCTTACCAGCTTGAAAATGAGTTGCTTACTTTAGACCCTAATAATTTCTCCTCTATTGAAGACTTTTTGTCCAAATTCAAGACCCTTAGAATTCTTTTAGAAGGCTGTAAGGTCAAAAAGGAAGATAATAGCCTCATCTATTGCATTATTGCTAAGCTTGGCCCTGCTTACTATGTATTTGTTTCCGCCTTCCATTCCACCAGAGAAGCCATCATTTCTTCAGGAACCACCTACAAGGATCCTCTTTTGATTCCTTTTGTGATTCTTTGATAAGAGAACAAGAAAAACTCTTACACCTTCGTCTTATCACTCCTGAAAACGCTTCTAAGAAAGCCTTAGAAGCCAAACAACAATCATATCAAAAGACACCCAAGAAGCAGTATCCTAAAAAATATGGTTCGAAACCAAACAAGGGCCCTAAGCAATTTCAGCCCCAAATTAAAAAAGCAACTCGCCAAAATGATAAGGCAAATAAAAACAAAGGGAAGAAGACCAATAGACATTACAACTTTTGTAATCGTGATGGCCATATAGAGTCCAAATGTTTTAAGAAGATGGAAGCCTTAGAAGTAGCAATGAAGAAGCACAACATCAATTTGGAGCACTCTTCACCTTCATCTTCAGGAATGGCACTTTCTGCTTGTGGTTTTCAAGCATCAAGATCTGGTTATGCATTAAATGTATCTTCCTCTTCTCATTCTCATGAGTGGCTCATTGATTCTGGAGCTTCTTATCACATGGCCAAAAATAAAGCCATGTTTTCTTCTTTAAATCATTGCAAAACCAAACATATTTATGTTGGTGATGATAGATCCCTTAGTGTTGTAGGATCTGGAACCATTCATCTCGATAATGGTCAGTTTGATGATGTACTAAGTGTTCCTACCTTGTCATGCAACCTTCTCTCTGTTTATCAAATAACTTATTCAGATGAAGGGAAAATAGTAGAATTCTCACCTCATGATATGTAGAAATTATATGCACTAAGCATGCATATGTCCAAGATCCACCTGATCTCACACTATTTAAATTTATGCAATATATTGAATCTATTCCACTTGTTAATCTTTTGCGGAAAAATTAATTGCACACACATGTGAAGCATAAACAAAAATTATTAATCGCACATAACACAGTTTTTAACCGGGAAAGCCTAAAGTTGAAAACCCCAACTATATATTATGTAACATGGAGATCATATGACAATCTCATACAAACATACAAAGCTTATCACAAGCCCTCAGTACAGTACAATCGTCATACACTAATCAGGCCTAATCTTGCAAATCCATGCACTGATCTTTGCCACACCTTTGCTTTGCCTCCTTTGCACAATATTTCTTGAAGAATAGCTCTGAATGAATTTGGTCTCCATCCTTGTTGCGCGATCCCCTCGGTGGCATCTCCACGCGGTGTGTGTGATGCGGTCAATGCATCACTATAATGCATCACTATGATCAAAATCCCCTTACCGATGGTCTATCTTGCCCTTTCCTATCCTGCTCATGGTATCATGACATATGCATGCCTTTGTAGTTAACTGCTGTATTGTTCAGTTGATTAATGAGTTATTATTTGTGAATTAATTAACTAATTAATTCACTCCACTCTCACTAGTGTATCAATCGGTTAGACTAGATACAACTAGCTCAACTAAGTCTAACTGAGTTAAACTGAATACAACTCCATAACTACTTCTTCCAACTGTGTCATAACTCTGCCACTTGAGTTCTAACTGAGTCCTCCATGCATTAGCTCCAGTAAACCCTTAGGAATAGTGTAATTCCTTCTGTCAGCTGATGTGCCACATCTGTGCACTGAACTGAAGTGCTCCAAGAGAATAAGTTGCTGTTTAGAGTCTGATTATTATTAAGAGCTAATAATAATCGACATGCATCTATTTTTAGATTGACGATTTATAAATAGACTTCGTCCAATATTCTAAAAATAGAATTTCATCTATTTTTCCAACTTGATCAACCATCCACAAATAACATCCTGCAGCTTCTGAAATATGATCGACATGTCTAAAAATAGACTTGCGCCAAAAATAGCCTGCGGGCCCACTTAGTGAAGGCGACTCTTTTCACTAAGCTCATCATCCTATTGAATCTCAACACTCCCTCTCAACAAGATAGGGATTATCATTCACCCCAATCCTGCCTCTATGGTATTCAAATTTGCTCCTCGTGAGCGCCTTCGTCAGAATATCTGCATCCTGATCCTCCGTGGGAATGTACTGAAGCAACATGATCTTCCGCTGCAGACAATCTCTGATATGATGATATCGGATATCAATATGTTTAGATCTATCATGAAACACAGGATTAACCAAGAGTTTAATGCAACTCTGATTATCACAATGTATCACTGTGGGATCTAAATGTGAACCGAACAAACCATCCAGAATCTTCCTCGTCCAGATAGCCTCACATGTAGCTAAACTTGTTTCCATGTATTCTGCTTCCGCTGAACTGAGTGCCACAGATCTTTGTTTCTTGTTGTACCAAGAAACTGTCGTAGATTCGATACTGAAAATCCATCCTGATGTGTTCTTTCTGTCTGTTGGGCTTCCTGCCCAATCTGCATCCGTGAAGCCTTGCAACTTCACCTCATCCGTCTGTTTGTACCATAAACCATACTCATATGTGCCCCTGAGATATCTCAGGACATGCTTTCCCGACTTCCAAAAGAGCTTGGTAGGCTTAACCATCGCTTGTGAAAGCTGGTTCACCGCATAGCATATGTCTAGTCTTGTATTGACTAAATACATGATCGAACCCACCAACTGTCGATAAACAATGGCATCCAATACCTCTGTCGATGTAGCATCCTCTTTCTTCCAATTTCCTAGAAGAGGAGTGTCGATAGGCTTGCAGCCTTGCATGTGAAACTTCTCCAGTATCTCCCGGGCATACTTGCCTTGAGACACAAACAGTTCACCTTCCCGCTACCATATTTCCAATCCAAGGAAATAATGAAGGAGGCCCAAATCTTGTTGAGATTCAACAAGATGATGAGCTTAGTGAAAAGAGTCGCCTTCACTAAGTGGGCCCGCAGGCTCATTTTGGCGCAAGTTTATTTTTAGACTATGTCTATTTTTAGACATGTCGATCATATTTCAGAAGTTGCAGGATGCTATTTGTGGATGGTTGATCAAGTTGGAAAAATAGATGAAATTCTATTTTTATAATATTGGGCGAAGTCTATTTATAGATCATCAATCTAAATATAGATGCACGTTGATTATTATTAGCTCTTAATAATAATCAGTCTCTAAACAACAACTTATTCTCTTGGAGCACTTCGATTCAGTGCACAGATGTGGCACAACAGATGACAAAAGGAATTAAGCTATTCCTAAGGGTTTACTGGAGCTATTGCATGGAGGACTCAGTTAGAACTCAAGTGGCAGAGTTATGACACAGTTGGAAGAAGTAGTTATGGAGTTGTATTTAGTTTAACTCAGTTAGACTCAGTTGAGCTAGTTGTATCTAGTCTAACTAATTGATACAATAGTGAGAGTGGAGTGAGTTAATTAGTTAATTAATTCACAAAATAATAACTCATTAATCAACTGAACAATACAACAGTTAACTACAGTGCATGGCAGTTTCAGTGGAGACCAGTGGAGAGATAGGTGAAAGGGCAAGATAGACTATTAGATGTGACTATAGTGTTGCATTCATTGCATCACACACTCAGTGGAGATGCCAATGAGGATTGCACAGTCAATGATGGAGTAATTCGAATTCATTCAGAGTTATTCTTCAACAGAGATTGCGCAGTGGAGGCAGGCTAGCAGGTGGCAAAGATCGGTGCATGGATTTGCAAGATTAGGCCTGATTAGTGTATGACGATTGTACTGTACTGAGAGATTGTGATAAGCTTTGTATGTTTGTATGATATTGTCATATGATCTCCATGTTACATAATATATAGTTGCGGTTTTCAGCTTCAGGCTTTCCCGGTTAAAAACTATGTTATGTGTGATTGATAATTTTTGTTTATGCTTCACATGTGTGTGCAATTAACTTTTCCGCAAAAGATTAACAAGTGGAATAGATTCAATATCTTGCATAAAGTTAAATAGTGTGAGATCAGGTGGATCTTGGGCATATGCATACTTAGTGCACATAATTTCTACATGGTATCAAAGCATTGTTGATTGAAGATTGCAATTGTGAAGTGAGTTTGTGCTGATGGACAATTCGAATTTGCTACAGAAGATTCTTGGTGCAAAAATCGAGTATACATTGAAATGTCTTTCAATGGGTTGAGATTGGAGCATGCCCTTGATGGGAGCTCTAATTACATAGCCTAGAAGGATAGGATGGAGGCGGTGCTGGAGGATAATGGGCTGAAGGAGTTCATCGATAGCGATGTTCCTAAGCCGGGATCTACCGAAGTTACATTACTTGATGCATGGCAAAAGAAGACTGCAAAGACGAGGAGGATTCAGTTGGAAGGTGTGAAGGACCACATTGTGTCCAGCCTTCATGGGAAAGCCACTCGATTCTTAATGTGGAAGGCTTTGATAGACTTTTTCCAAAGCAGAAGTGACCAGAGGAAGTTGGCGCTTAAAGACAAGCTCAGAAAAATAAAAATGGAGAAAGGTGACAATATTCCAAAATACCTCACGAAGTTTGTCCACTGCAAGGATGAGCTGGGAAGTGTGGGGGTTAATGTTGATGAAGAAGACTTGGTGAGTTTGGCTCTCCTTGGGCTTCCGAAGAGTTGGCATAGCTACGAAGACTCTATCAATGGAGGGGAGAAACTGCCGGTATGGGAGCAACTTTGGTCGGATATTGTGCAGGAGGAGATAAGGCGGGGCACCAGGGATGGATCTTCATTGAACAATGAAGATGAAGAGAATTGCGCTTTAGTTTCCAAATCAAGGAAAGGGAAGGGGAAGAAAAATCCTTCTAAATCCGGTGCGAAAGGCAAGAAGCAAGACTTGTCCAAAGTGAAGTGTTTTCACTGTCACGAGCATGGACATTTTGCCACTAACTGTCCACAGAAGAAGAAGAATAAGTAGGCCGCTGGATCTATAGCTAGAGAGGCCTTAGCCTCACAATATGAGCTGGATTTTTCCATGATAGCATGCTTGGTTTCAAGCTGCATGGGATTGGTGTGGTATCTTGACAGTGGTGCGTCTTTCCATATGACAGGAGACAAAGAGTTGTTTAGTGGCTTGGAGGAGAAGGACCTCCAGATGCATATAGAGATGGGAGATGATGGTTGGTACAGTGCGAATGGCATTGGGACCATTACCTTTGAGAGGGAGTCCAGTAATCTGTTCTTATTGAAGAATGTCATGCATGTTCCAGGTCTAAAGAAGAACTTGGTCTCAGTTGCAATGCTAGAAGACAAGGGTTATGATGTTGTTTTTAGTGAGGGAAAAGCCTTCATTCAACATAAAACAACAGGTCAAACCAAGAATATAGGGGTTCAAATGAAGAATCTCTACAAGCTATAGGTAGATGGTTGTGCTGCAATGGTGAAAAAATCAGAAGAAGTGGTGAGCCGAGATGAGGGCGAGTTATGGCACGGGAGATTGGGCCATCTTCACCATGGCGCTTTGAAGATTTTGCAGCAAATTTCTACTAGACTTCCCAAGGGTACTCTTACACAATCACATCAGTGCAAAGGATGTACAATGGGTAAGTTTGTGAAGACCACCTTTCATGA
The DNA here is from genome assembly GCA_034641835.2 of Pinus albicaulis. NCBI lineage: Eukaryota > Viridiplantae > Streptophyta > Pinopsida > Pinales > Pinaceae > Pinus > Pinus albicaulis. The sequence goes on along the minus strand of CM076578.1, from coordinate 19,179,108 downwards.
GAAGGAGAACCGTGCTTTGGTGATCCTGGAGATAATTCACATAGGCGTGTGTGGACCATTCTCGGTTGCTTCAACAAAAAAACACAGGTATTATGTGATATTTGTTGATTATTATTCTCATAGATGCTGGATCTTCTTCATGCAGAAGGAAAATGAAACGTTCTCAAAGTTCTGTGAGTTCAAGGCATTGGTGGTGAAGGAGTCGGGGAAGCAGGTGAAAGCTCTAAGGAGCGATTAATGGTGGTGAATACATCTCGGGGGAATTCAAAGAATTTTGTAGAAAAGAAGGAATTCAAAGAGAACTCATAGCGCCTCATAACCCACAACAGAATGGGGTCGCGGAGAGAAAGAATAGAACAATCGTGGGTGCTACACGAGCGATGCTTCATGACTAGGGCCTACCGATGCACTTATGGGCGGAAGCATGCAACATTGAAGTTTATGTGAAAAACCATTGTCCTCATAGAGTACTTGGCCTGAGTACACCCAAGGAAGCTTTTACTTGTAAGAAGCCTGATATTTTTCATTTGAAGATTTTTGGCTCACCCGTTTACATTCATGTGACGAAGGATGCCAGGAAGAAGCTGGAGCCAACTACAGAGGGGGATATTTGTGGGGTACACAGAAACACCACATAACTATCGTGTGTATTTGCCAAACAGTCGAATGACTGTTATGCGACGGGATATAAAATACAATGAGGTGAAAGCCATGAAGTTGTCGCTTGAGAGGGAGCTACACTTGCATGCGGAGGAGGAACTTCTTGTTCCCAAAGATAAGCCTATGGATGTGGATCAGCAACAGGAGGAGATTCATGGAGTGGAGGAGTCCACTCATGCATAACCAAACATTAGACAAGGCAGGAAGCGTACCACGGTAGCTGAGAGACTGAAGGTGGATGCGGCACAGAATGTAGGAGTTCCTACATCACAGCGCAGACAGAGACAGTCACCTGACCGATATACTGGATACATGGCTCTTATGAGCAAGTGTATTGTGACAGAGCCATCTTCTTTTGAAGAAGCAGCGTAGGAGCCCACATGGGTAGATGCCATGGTGGAGGAGTATGACTCCATTGTCAGAAACAATGCTTGGGAGATTGTTCCAAGGCTGGTGGGAAAATCAGTTGTAGGATCAAGATGGATCTACAAGGTAAAGCAAGCTGCTGATGGGAGTGTCGAGAAGTATAAGGAAAAATTTGTTGCTCGGGGCTTCTCACAGATTGAGTGGATTGACTATGAAGAATCCTTTGCACCTGTCGCATGGTATTCTTCCATACAGACCATCCTTGCTCTCTCCGTGCAGATGTGTTGGCACATTCATCAGATGGATGTGAAGACTACGTTCCTTAATGGGATCATTGAGGAAGAGGTGTACATTGAGTAGCCTGAAGGATTTGAGATCTTCAACAATGAGTCGCATGTGTGCAGGCTCAAAAGAGCGTTGTATGGGCTGAAACAAGCACCTTGTGCTTGGTACACTCGGATCGACAACTCTTTCACTGGACTTGGCTTCACCAAGAGTGAGGCGGATGCAAACCTGTACCAGATTGTGGTTGAGGGTAAGATTTTAATCATTGTACTTTATGTTGATGATTTAATACTAATAGGTGATGAGCAGTTGATACACTCATGCAAGGATGATCTTGCAAAGGAGTTTGAGATGAAGGATTTGGGCCTCCTTCATTATTTCCTTGGATTGGAAATATGGCAGCGGGAAGGTGAACTATTTGTGTCTCAAGGCAAGTATGCTCGAGAGATACTGGGGAAGTTTCACATGCAAGGCTGCAAGCCTATCGACACTCCTCTTATAGGAAATTGGGATAAAGAGGATGCTACATCGACAGAGGTAGTGGATGTTACTGTTTATCGACAGTTGGTGGGTTCGCTCATGTATTTAGTCAATACAAGACCGGACATATGCTATGCGGTGAACTAGCTTTCACAAGCGATGGTTAAGCCTACCAAGCTCTTTTGGAAGGCCGACAAGCATGTCTTGAGATATCTCAGGGGCACATATGAGTATGGTTTATGGTACAGACAGACGGATGATATCCGGTATCATCATATTAGAGATTGTGTGCAGCGGAAGATCATGTTGCTTCAGTACATTCCCACAGAGGATCAGGATGCAGATATTCTGACGAAGGCACTCACCAGGAGAAAATTCAAATACCATAGAGGCAGGATCGAGGTGAAGGATAATCCCTATCTTGTTGAGAGGAAGTGTTGTGATTCAACAAGATGATGAGCTTAGTGAAAAGAGTCTCCTTCACTAAGTGGGTCCGCAGGCTATTTTTGGTGCAAGTCTATTTTTAGACTATGTCTATTTTTAGACATGTCGATTGTATTTTAGAAGTTGCAGGATGCTATTTGTGGATGGTTGATCAAGTTGGAAAAATAGATGAAATTATGATTTTAGAATATTGGGTGAAGTCTATTTATAGATCGTCAATCTAAAAATAGATTCATGTTTATTATTATTAGCTCTTAATAATAATCAGACTCTAAACAACAACTTATTCTCTTGGAGCACTTCAGTTCAGTGCATAGATGTGGCACAATAGCTGACAGAAGGAATTACGCTATTCCTAAGGGTTTACTGGAGCTATTGCATGGAGGACTTAGTTAGAGCTCAAGTGGCAAAGTTATGACACAGTTGGAAGAAGTAGTTATGGAGTTGTCTTTAGTTTAACTCAGTTAGACTCAACTGAGCTAATTGTATCTAGTCTAACTAATTGATACACTAGTGAGAGTGGAGTGAATTAATTAGTTAATTAATTCACAAAATAATAGCTCATTAATCAACTGAACAATACAACAGTTAACTATAGTGCATAGAAGTTTCAGTGGAGACCAGTGGAGAGATAGGTGAAAGGGCAAGATAGACTATTAGATGTGACTATAGTGATGCATTGATTGCATCACACAATCAGTGGAGATGCCAATGAGGATTGCGCGGTCAAGGATGGAGTAATTCGAATTCATTCAGAGCTATTTTTCAGCAGATATTGCGCAGTGGAGGCAGGCTAGCAGGTGGCAAAGATCAGTGCATGGATTTGCAAGATTAGGCTTGATTAGTGCATGAAAATTGTACTGTACTGAGAGCTTGTGATAAGATTTGTATGTTTGTATGAGATTGTCATATGATATCCATGTTACATAATATATAGTTGGGGTTTTTAGCTTCAGGCTTTCCCGGTTAAAAACTGTGTTATGTGCGATTGATAATTTTTGTTTATGCTTCACATGTGTGTGCAATTAATTTTTCCGCAAAAGATTAACAAGTGGAATAGATTCAGTATCTTGCATAAATTTAAATAGTGTGAGATCAGGTGGATCTTGGACATATGCATGCTTAGTGCATATAATTTCTACAAATCCTTCATCTCAAACTCCTTTGCAAGATCAGCCTTGCATGAGTGTATCAACTGCTCATCACCTGTTAGTGTTAAATCATCAACATAAAGTACAATGATTAAAAGCTTACCATCAACCACAATCCAGTACAGGTTTGCATCCACCTCACTCTTGGTGAAGCCAAGTCCAGTGAAATAGTTGTCGATCCGAGTGTACCAAGCACGGGGTGCTTGTTTCAGCCCATACAACGCTCTTTTGAGCCTGCACACATGCGACTCATTACTGAAGATCTCAAAACCTTCAGGTTGCTCAATGTACACCTATTCCTCAATGATCCCATTAAGGAACGCAATCTTCACATCCATCTGATGAATGTGCCAACCCATCTGCGTTGAGAGAGCAAGGATGGTCCGTATGAAAGAATACCGTGCGACAAGTGAAAAGGTTTCTTCATAGTCAATCCCCTCAATCTGTGAGAAGCCCTAGGCAAAAAATCTTGCCTTATACTTCTTGATGCTCCCATTAGCAGCTTGCTTTACCTTGTAGATCCATCTTGATCCTACAACTGATTTTCCCACCGGCCTTGGAACAATCTCCCAAGCACTGTTTCTGACAATGGAGTCATACTCCTCCACCATGGCATCTACCCATGTGGCTCCTGCGCTGCTTCTTCAAAAGAAGATGGCTCTATCACAATACACTTGCTCATAAGAGCCATGTATCCAGTATATCGGTCAGGTGACTGTCTCTGTTTGCACTATGATGTAGGAACTCCTACATTCTGTGCCGCATCCACCTTCAGTCTCTCAGCTTCTATGATACACTTCCTGCCTTGTCTGATGTTTGGTTCTGCATGAGTGGACTCCTCCACTCCATGAATCTCCTCCTATGGCTAATCCACATCCAGAGGTTCATCTTTGGGAACAAGAAGTTCCTCCTCCGCATGCAAGTGTAGCTCCCTCTCAAGCGACAACTTCATGGCTTTCACCTCATTGAATTTTATATCCCGTCGCATACCAGTCATCCGACTGTTTGGAAAATACACATGATAGTTATGGGGTGTTTCTGTGTACCCCACAAATATCCAAAAACTTATGCAGTTGGCTCCAGCTTCTTCCTGGCATCCTTCATCACATGGATGTAAACAGGTGAGCCAAAAATCTTCAAATGAGAAATATCAGGCTTCTTACCAGTAAAAGCTTCCTCGGGTGTACTCATGCCAAGTACTCTATGAGGACAACGGTTTTGCACATAAACTACAGTGTTGCATGCTTCCACCCACAAATGCATCGGTAGGCCCCGGTCATGCAGCATTGCTCGTGCAGCACCCACGATCGTTCTGTTCTTTCTCTCCGCGACCCCATTCTGTTGTGGGTTATGAGGCGCTATGAGTTCTCTTCGAATTCCTTCTTTGCTACAGAAGTCTTTGAATTCGCCCGAGATGTATTCACCACCATTATCGCTCCTTAGAGCTTTCACCTACTTCCCTGACTCCTTCTCCACAAATGCCTTGAACTCACAGAACTTTGAGAACGTTTCACTCTTCTTCTGCATGAAGAAGATCCAAAATGAGAATAATCATCAACAAATATCACATAATACCTGTGTTTTGTTGTTGAACCAACCGAGAATGGTCCACACACGTCTGTGTGAATTCTCTCCAGGATCACCGAAGCACAGTTCTCCTTCTCATGAAAGGTGGTCTTCGAAAACTTACCCATTGTACATCCTTTGCACTGATTTGACTACATAAGATTACCCTTGGGAAGTCCAGTAGAAATTTGCTACAAAATCTTCAAAGCACCATGGTGAAGATGGCCCAATATCCTGTGCCATAACTCGCCCTCATCTCGGCTCACCACTTCTTCTGCTTTGCCCACCATTGCAATGCAGCCATCTACCTCCAGCTTGTAGAGATTATTAATTCGAACCCCTATCTTCTTGGTTTCACCCGTTGTTTTATGTCGTAGTAAAGCTTTTCCCTCATTGAAAACAACATCATAACCTATGTCTTCCAGCATTGCGATTGAGACCAAGTTCTTCTTCAGACCTGGAACATGCATGACATTCTTCAACAAGAATGGATTACTAGACTCGCTCTCAAAGGTAATGGTCCCAATGCCAGTTGCACTGTACCGACCATCGTCGCCCATCTCTATATGCATCTGGAGATCCATCTCCTCCAAGTCACTAAACAACTCTTTGTCTCCCGTCATATGGAAAGACGCACCACTGTCAAGATACCACACCGATCCCATGCAGCTTGAAACCAAGCATGCGATCACGGAAAAATCCAGCTCAAATTGCGAGGCTAAGGCCTCTCCAGCTGCAGATCCAGCAGCCTGCTTATTCTTCTTCTTTTGTGGACAGTTAGTGGCGAAATGTCCATGCTCGTGACAGTGAAAACACTTCACTTTGGACAAGTCCCACTTCTTGCCTTTCGCACCAGATTTAGAAGGATTTTTATTCCCCTTCCCTTTCCTTGCTTTGGCATCCAAAGCACAATTCTCTTCATCTTCATTCTTCGATGAAGATCCATCCGTGGTACCCTACCTTATCTCCTCCTGGACAAGATCCGACCAAAGTCGCTCCCATCTCGGCAGTTTCTCCCGCCCATTGACAGAGTCTTCGTAGCTATGCCACCTCTTTGGAAGCCCAAGGAGAGCCAAGCTCACCAAGTATTATTCATCAACAGTAACCCCCACACTTCCCAGCTCATACTTGCAGTGGACAAACTTCGTGAGGTATTTTGGAATATTGTCGCCTTTCTCCATTTTTATTTTTTAGAGCTTGTCTATGAGCACCAACTTCCTCTGGTCACTTCTGCTTTGGAACAAGTTTATCAAATCCTTCCACATTAAGAATCAAGTGGCTTTCCCGTGAAGGCTGGACACAATGTGGTCCTTCACACCTTCCAACAGAATCATCCTCGTCTTTGCAGTCTTCTTTTGCCATGCATCAAGTAATGCAGCATCACTAGATCTCGGCTTAGGAACATCGCTATCGATGAACTCCTTTAGCACATTATCCTCCAACACTGCCTCCATCATGTCCTTCCAGGCTATGTAATTCGAGCTCCCATCAAGGGCATACTCCAATATCAACCCATTGAAAGACATTTCAATGTATACTCGGTCTACTTTGCAAGTCTGTAACAGTCAATTCATACTAACACAAACTCACTTCACAATTGCAATCTTCAATCAACAATGCTCTGATACCATGTAGAAATTATATGCACTAAGCATGCATATTTCCAAGATCCACCCGATCTCACACTATTTAACTTTATGCAAGATACTGAATCTATTCCACTTGTTAATCTTTTGTGGAAAATTTAATTGCACACACATGTGAAGCATAAACAAAAATAATCAATCGCACATAACACAGTTTTTAACCGGGAAAGCCTGAATTTGAAAACCCCAACTATATATTATGTAACATGAGGGATATGAAAATCTCATACAAACATACAAAGCTTATCATAGCTCTAGAATACAGATACAGTAAATGTTTTAATGGGCTGTCCATGCAAATGTGCAGGTCTTTGCCACTGCTTGCACTCATGCGCAATCTACTAATGAATAGCTTTGGTGTTGATTATTTGTCTAATCCATCTATGTAGCTACACAATATCATTAGCATATCACCTAATTATTTAGGTAATCAATGCATCACTATCGTCCTTTGGTAGTCTATCTTCCCCTTTCACTATCTCTGTGATCTCCTACGTACATATTTGTGTAGGTCTTCTGTCTATTATTTCAGTTGATGAATGATTTATTATTTTTGAATTAATTAACTAATTAATTCACTCCTCTCACTAGTGTATCAATCAGTTAGACTAGATACAACTAGCTCAACTGAGTCTAACTGAGTTAAACTAAATACAACTCCATAACTACTTCTTCCAACTGTGTCATAACTCTGCCACTTGAGTTCTAACTGAGTCCTCCATGAAATAGCTCCAGTAAACCCTTAGGAATAGCGTAATTCCTTCTGTCAGCTGATGTGCCACATCTGTGCACTGAACTGAAGTGCTCCAAGAGAATAAGTTGTTGTTTAGAGTCTGATTATTATTAAGAGCTAATAATAATCGACATGCATCTATTTTTAGATTGACAATCTATAAATAGACTTCGCCCAATATTCTAAAAATAGAATTTCATCTATTTTTCCAACTTGATCAGTCATCCACAAATAGCATCCTGCAACTTCTGAAATATGATCGACATGTCTAAAAATAGACTTGCCCCAAAAATAGCCTGCGGGCCCACTTAGTGAAGGTGACTCTTTTCACTAAGCTCATCATCTTGTTGAATCTCAACATGATGTTGTAATCAAGGACCTCAAATATCCTAAACATATTTTAGCTACTGGCATTGCTGATGATTCCACAAGGTTGTATAAGTTTGACAACTTTGGGTCATCATGTCTTCCCTCCATTTTTGTTTCTCATAATGATGAAGTGAGCAAACTTTGGCATGAGCAATTTGGTCACTTAAACTATCGCTCTCTTAAAACTCCAAGTAAGGAAAATATGGTGATGGGTCTTCCTATAGTATCTTGCTGAGATGGTGTTAGCTCCGGATGTGTACTCGAAAAACATCATTGGGATAGTTTTGACAAACGTGCCTCTTGGCATGCTTCATCCCCTTTGCAGCTTGTGCATAGTGATTTATGTGGTCCACTTCTTGTTGTTTCTTTCTCTGGTTGCAAGTATTTCTTAACTTTCATTGATGATTTTTCCAGACGCACTTGGGTACACTTCTTAAAACTCAAGAGTGAAGTTTTAACATGTTCTTGGCCTTTAAGGCCTTTGCTGAGAAATAATCTGGACATCAAATTCTTAAGTTAAGATCAGACAATGGAGGAGAATATGCTAACAATAAATTTATCAAATTCTACATTGAGCATGGCATTCAATTGCAACATATTGTTCCATATGCTCCACAACAAAATGGTGTAGCTGAAAGGAAGAATCACACCTTAAAAGAAATGGCTAATTGTATGCTTCAATCTAAAGGACTTGGTCTCAATTTTTGGGCAGAAGCCATTAACTGTGAAAATTACATAGTCAATCACATTCCTACTAAGGTTTTAAAGTATATAACTCTAGAAGAAGCTTGGAGCTCAATCAAACTAGATGTAAGTCACTTTCATGTTTTTGGAAGTGATTCTTGGGCCCATATTCCAGATGCAAAACATAAAGCCTTAGAAACTAAGAGTGACAAATGCATTTTTGTTGGATATTCTGAAGATGTCAAAGGATATAGACTTCTTCAACCAAAATCCAAAAATATAATCATTAGAAGAGATGTAAAATTTGATGAAAATATATCGGCCTACAAGCCTAGTTCGGCAAGTGTGCCACCTTTGGCTTGCGAGCCTAATTCGACATATGTGCCACCTCTCTCTCTCTCTTCTATATACAATAGCATTCCTTCTAGTTCAAATGATGACAACGAGGATGAAAATCCTCCTCCACCTCTTGAAATTATTCCTTTTACTCCACTGCTTCCAAGATGGGTTCGCTCTACTCAGGATGCAACAGGTTCTCTTGCAGGTGACCCTGCTGATCGACGACGTACACGTTCTCAATTTGAAAGAGCCTCTTCCTTATTGGCTCAAGTTCCAAAAAATCTTGATCCAAAAACCTTTGAAGAAACCTCCGGTCATCTAGATTGGAATGAAGCTATGAATGAAGATTATAGCTCCTTATTGGCAAATGATATTTGGGATTTTGTTCCTCTTCCAAAAGGAAGAAAACTTGTTAGATGCAGACGGGATTACAAAAAAAAGTTTGGACCAGATGCAAAAGTGGATAGACATAAAGCTCGTCTTGTTGCTAAAGGATTTTCACAAGTTGAAGGCATTGACTATACTGAAACCTTCTCCCCTGTTTCCAAATTGAATTATATCTGCCTTGTTCTTTCCCTTGCTGCCTACTTTAAATGGGAAGTCCATCATATAGATGTTAAATCCGCCTTCTTACATGGAGATTTTCATGAAGAAATCTACATGGAACAACCCCCTGGCTTTATCCAAAAAGACTCCAGCCTTGTTTGTCGCCTTAGGAAGTCTCTTTATGGTCTCAAACAAGCTCCTCGGGCTTGGTATGCCAAAATGGATAGATTTCTCTTCGATAATGGCTTTTCTAGGTGTCATTTTGACAACATTGTCTACACCAAGAACGTGGGTAATTCCTTCACCATCCTTGTTCTTTATGTTGATGATTTTATCCTTACTGGTAGTGATCCAAACCATATAAACCATGTGAAGTCTAGCCTCAAAAAGAAGTTTGAAATGACAGACTTAGGACACTTGCATTATTTCCTTGGTCTTCAAGTCTTGCAATCCAAGGGAAGCATTACCCTCTCTTAGTCCAACTATGCCTGTGATCTTCTACACCACTTTCACATGGAAGACTGTAAGCCAGCCCCTTCTCCCTTTCAGTCACTTGTACTACCCCTGAAGTTGATGCTACCTTATATCGTCAACTTGTTGGTAAAATTTTGTATCTAACCCATACATGTCCTTACCTTTCCTTTGTCGTTGGTCTTTTCGCTCGGTTTATGCACCAATATCATGAAAGTCACTGGAAAGCAGCTAAAAGAATACTTCAATATATTCAAGGTACAATTTAGTTTGGGATTCATTACAGTGCGGGAGAATCTCCATTGTTGATTGGTTTCACTGATTCTGATTGGGTTGGTGACCCCGATGATCGAAAGTCTACTGCAGGATATGTACTCACTCTTGGTTCAGGACCTATTACTTGTTCTTGTAAGAAACAAAGTGCCATATCTCTTTCTTCAGCAGAAGCGGAGTATCGTGGTGCAGTTGAAGCCAACAAGGAAGCCATGTGGCTTCATCAGATCCTGTCTGAATTTGGTCTTCATCAGTGGCATCCAACTACACTTTGATGTGATAATCAGAGTGCCATTCAGATATGTAAGGATCCAGTTCAGCATCAGCGTATGAAACACATTGAACTCCAAATACACTTCATCAGAAAGCTCATTCATGATCGTGTTTTTGAAGTGCAGTACTATCCAACCAATGATCAAGTTGCCGATATCTTTACAAAGGCTATCACAGAAGCGAAGTTTACCAAACCTCGATCCATGCTTGGAGTTCAGGAAAGTTGTCAGTAAGGGGAGATAGGCTCTAATGCTTCCTTCCTTCTCCTATTGTGTCAACTTTGTAAATCCTTCAATCCTATCCCAATTTGTTCTTAAGGGGGGATGTTAGGATATTTCGACAGACAGGAAATAGGCTCCTTTTGTGTCACCTTTGTAAATCCTTCAATCCTATCCCAAGTTGTTCTTAAGGGGGGATGTTAGGATATTATGACACATAGGAAATGGTTAATAATAGCTTAGTCTAGTGTAGAGTTAGGTAAAGTGTGTTTATTTACCATGTACATTTGTAACTTATAATCCGACAGTCACGATTTGTAGTGATCTGACGGTTATCTTTCACCTCGGTATTAATGACACTTGATCTATGGCTTGACACTTGATTGGTCCATGATCTCTATTTAAAGAGCATGGAGGGTCATTTGTCCGGTAACCATTTATGAGAGAAACATATGTAACTTTTCTTGTATATTAATAAATTGCCTGAAGTGGCCATGTTGGCTCAGGTCGTGGACTGTTTCCCTCTTCGAGGGTTTTAACCACGTGATTATACCGGTGTACTGATTTGTGATCTATTTGTGAGAGGTGACCTTTGGTTCTTGATCTAAGGAACTTACCCTGTAAATTCCTACAATCTTATGGCTAATAGCTCCTATTGCATTCCCGATTTCCCGACCATTAACACCACTGGGGGGTTGCGAAATGAGCAGTTTCGCAACCCCTCTCCCTTGCTATGTGGCGGTTCCATGACTTATCTCGCTCCCTCGTCCAAAACCATTTACCAGTTTTTTATCATTCGAAAACTGCCAAGTTGCTTTTAGCCTTCTACGAATAATACCACCATGCCATTTGAAATTAACTCCACACCCATATGTTTAACCACTGTTGGTTAAAACATAAAGATCGCCCTTTCAAGCATTTTCACCATTTGTTTGTTGAAATTTGCGGATAATAGCCTCTGCTGACCTATTCTCAAGGCGAAAGAGTCTCTGGCGACCTGTTTTTAAGCCATTTTACACCAGAATTCAAGACTTTTGTTGCTAAAGCTAGGTGCAAAACCAATTTGAAGACTTTTAAAGATCATTGAAGCCTCAGAAAGCCTCTGATGCATCCAGGACCTTCTCTACAAACTGAAAGCTTCATTTTATAGGTATTCTTGAAGTGCCAAGACCTATTCTTAAGCAAGTAAGTAATAAGTTAGTCAATTGAAACAGTTTAGGAGCTTTGTAGACCATAGAAAAGCCATTGTTGCCTCTCAAACACTTCTATAGACTGTAATGATCTTTTCACATTATTATTAAGGGCCTGAGCCTATTTCGTAAGCCAAAGAGTAATAAATTGATTAAATCAAATAAATAATGGCTTCCTAAGGCATTGTAACAGTCAATCCCCTGCAACCTCCTGTTATTGATGTTGAACATACCCCCCTTGCAGACAAAGACTTCAAAATCAGTGACCCTGTCACTGATTTCAACCTTCTTTAGCTCCACTTTTGGAGCCATGATAAATTCATGGACTAGGCTGATGACATTCATCTTTGGGAATCAAATTTTCCCAAATATGTCTTCCCACAGACTTTCCTTTTCCCTGAGATCATTAGGCTTTGTCAAGTTAACTATCTGCCAAATGAAAGAGCCCTAATAAGCCACAACAAGGAAATTTTATTCACCATTACTGCTGAATCCATAAACCAAATGCTTCAAATTCAACCTAAGCTTAATGAAGCCCCTCTGTCAATAGAAATCCTTCCAGAATTGTATCTAAAACTTGAATTTCCAAAGAGGTTTCAGATCTTCCAAACCTTTTTGCCTTCATCAGTTGAAACCCCAAAGAGAAACCCTCCCTATTCAGCCTCAATTTTCTCAGAAAGAACATGACAGATTATCACAATGATGTCTTACATTCTAGGCTATTTTATAGATGAGTTTGTAGATGCTTCAATCCTAGGTTTTCTATCCATTTTCTGTCCTGGACAGCCTCCATCCTTCACGTTTAACTTTGCTCAGTACTTATCAGATGCTATTCATGAGAAATTTATTAAATTTCCTGAAGAAGGTGTCTTTAAATATTCAACTGTGTTGTTTCACATGTTCTTATACTTCCAATCTGAAAGGTTTGCAGTAAGCCTTCAAAAACTGGACACTAAGGGAAAACCCCAATCAGTTGTCTTCTGGACTTCCTTAATCAGGAAAGATTCCACAGATTTTACCTACAACCACTTCATTGATTCATTTATTCATCCAATTGTCAATATGCTAAGAAGTAGCAGTGAACCAAGAGTCAGTGATGAGATAAAAAAGGTCTTGCAGCTATCAGAACACAGTAGGACAGGAGACTTGTATTTGTACCATAACCACACTGATATTAGGGTATATGGATGTCAACTCACTCCATAAAAACTTCCAAAATACCTCCCAATGAGGTTATTTACAATTGAATATATCAGGCAAATCTTAAACTCTGCTGAGGTGAATTTTCTGTCGGCCAAAAAGAAAACACAGTTTAAGATCAAAAACCAGATTGGTCCTTTCATCTGCAATAACAAGACTGTTGGTCAACAAGCAGAAAATTGTCTTCAAGAATTCAAGTTTAGTGAGGATTTCAAATGGAATTATGATCCTTTAGGAGTTATCAGCAAGTTAAGAATTAAATTTAAACTAACTCCTTTTATCCATGAGTCCAAACCTGAGATAAAAAAGTACTCCAACCAGTCAGAGTGGTTGGAGAATACTTTGAAAGAGGCAGAGAAGCAAGGCGATACTAGTTCCATCTTGCAAAATCCAACCCCAAAAGAGTAAGAGAAGAAGGATCATATTCAGCTGAAACCACTACTGAGACTAAATTTAAACTAATGTACTAGAAGAAGCCCAAATTAAATCCTGTAAGTGAACAAGTTGAGACAATTGAGACCATTTATATAGACACAGTGGTAAAAGAGAATGCACCTCCAACAGTTTCAGAGGAAACTCACCAGCCTTCAACATCTAATACTCAAATCATTCAAAAGCAACATAGTGTATAAGTGTCTTCATCAAGTAAACCAGCAGATAAAGAATAGGATATCATGAAGAAGTACAAGGAAATCAAACTCAGGAATGGGGCATTAAAAGAAGATACTTATGCCCAATACTGGAAACAAACACCTAGTAACCAAAGTAGGTTGCTTTTAGCATTTGACTACAAGACCAGGAAGATGTAGATGACCTTCTTACAACCCACTATAAAGAATCCAAAGTCATCAGCTGAATATAAGAAAATATCATTTGAAGTTCAAGCCAAAGATCTACATCCTATAGACCAAATAGAATTTCATAAGCAAGCTGGAGAAATGATATATTCTACTATGACAAACAAAGCCATGAGTGTACAGAAACTGCAAAATAATCTAGAAAACATCAGAGGACAATTAAAGCTAGAAAAGGGTTCCTCACAAGCCAAGGAAAACATAATCAAATATCTTGAAGAACTGGTCATAGAGGTAGGATATGATCCCAATAACATTAAAGTTGCAGAAGAACTCATCAAGAAAAAGAATGCAGACATTGCTGCATTAAAGAAACAGCTCAAATTGCCTCCTACTGAACATCCACAAGCAAAAGAAGTTTTGGAAAATGAAGGACCAAAAGATGAAATGATGAATCTCATCATTCAGTTGACAGCTCAACTAAAAGAGATGGAGAATGAGATGGATAATTTAGTGTAGGAGAAAAAGGCCATCATGGAAGGAATCCCTGTCACTACTATTCCTACAGTTACCACAACAGTTCCTTCTACTTTAGCAGCTTCAGTGGCCGCAGCAGTTCCAGTAGTTACAACACTTCCAGTAGTTACAACACTTCCAACTAGATCAACAACAGAATATCAACAAGCAAACAACAAATCCAAATAAAAGAGGGACACCTAGCATTTAGTCTCCTAGGTGTCTCTATTTGTTTGCATGAAGAATTTATTTTTCCTTGAATAATTCCTAAATTAGTTTTAGGATATTTTATATTAGTTTTTGTATAGATACTTCATAATTCGAAGTATTGTGTGTGGACTGATAAACATTTATATAGTTGTATTGATATGAAACCTAAGGGTTTATTGTACCATTTTCAAGTCAGCAGACTGGACAAGCAATAAAGGCATTATATTACAGGATTCATGTGCTGAGCCACTTCAGTGGAGTACTTTCAATTGTTCGTTGTTATTTTCTGAAGTTTTTCACATACTTGCATGTTTTCCAATTTAAATACTATAATAGGAATTATATTTCATAACTTGTTTAAATACACTCTGTCTTGAACTGTTATTCATTTTCATGTTTTCTTCTGATATCCAGATTAAGGAATTCTTCATTGCTCCTTAGTTTTGATTGACCTATGTCATTTCCTTCATTATTTGGATCTAGGAATCCTTAATTTCTCTCCCAATCCGATTGAAACCATTTCACCATCCAGCCTAAAGATTTGACTTTACTCAGCTACTTTGCCCTGTGAACACTTCCTTTAGAACTTGATTCTGCCCTGTTGCTTGATACATTGACTCCATTGGCCCAATGGAAAATAGGCTTGCGTCTATCCATCTAAATCAGTAATTCCACCACCAAACCAAACCAAACCAAAATCAAAACCAACCAATCTTACATAAATAGCCTAAAATCAACTAAAATCAACAAAGTTAAATCATAAGGAGAGAGCCCTCTATGAGCATTAGGAAGGCTAGATCCTAAGCTTAAAAATAGGTTTGTGGTTACCTCTAATATTCTTTAAAACAAAACATAACAACCCTAGGAATTATTGGAGTGATAACAACTTGTTACTCACATTGGTCCTCCTATAGAAACTACTCTTGGTCCCTCCAACTCTGAACAATTGAGAATCCAAAAGTTGTTCCAAAAAGAATGACATAATGCCAACACCTCAAGCTTTGTTATAATTGGAATGTGTAGACCAATGCCCTTATATTAATAATGTATGTTTGTACATGGTTAAAGGTTGAAGAGCCTAATAATGTAATAGCTTTGAAGATTAATAATAAAATGCATCACCAACTGTAGATGGATAAGGACAAGAGTTGGAGAGTGCCATGATTCTGTAAGATGGGGTAACTAGAGAGGCTAGGCCTTTTTATTTATATTTTATTATATTTGTCTTTAGAATTAAAGGGAAAAGGTAATTATGTGAGTTTCTTTAGGAAGCCCTGTGGTGCTTTGATGGTATGCATATTTAATATCACCTTCTTGATTGTTTAGGGAGTGTTAAATTTGTAATTATGGTTGGTCTTCATAATGTATATTTAATCGCTTTATGTAATTGTATTTATCATTGCAAAGCATATTTATAAATGCTAGAGTCAAAGGAAATTTTATTTTGAGTCAAAGTCCCATTGCAACTTGTTAAAGATGAAAAATTGAATGTTTGAAATGTAATTTTTGGCTCCAAAAGTGATAATTTGGGCACCCATTTGACCTAGATATATCACTATATAAATGAAACACCACCTTCTCCACTTGGGCATTCGATATCCCTCACACAAGACAGTTTCTAGGCAAGCAAGCGAAGAAAAAGAAGGGCAAATAGGGAAAATTATCTCTCTTTGTTCTCTCTCTTTCAACTCACACATGTGGATTGGCTATTGTCTCTATGGTTTACATTTTTTTGGGGCAGCTGCTACAAGGGGCTGAAATTTCTAGGTAACTGGGGCAACTATTGCAGGGCTGAAAATTCTGGGTAACTGGGGCAACTGCTGCAGGGGCAAAATTTATGTGAAAATTGTTGCAAGGGCAAAATTTATGTGGCAACTGGAAATTGCAGGAGGGTCGAAGTTCTTGGTAGAACAGGCAGAAAGAATTGTTGGATAAGACTGGGTGAATTGACTTGGAGGAGAAGACCAGGTTTTACCATAGGTCTAGGTGTGTCTCTCATTGAACAAGAATAATTAATGAAAAATGTTTTTGGGTTTTTCTCCTTGGTGGGTTTTACCAGTGTAAATTTTGTCTTATTTTGTGCATTGTGATCTTTATTGTTCTACTTCTCTTTATGGTTTAATTTCTAAAGTATAATCATTAAATGATATATTGGAATAAGTTAAAATAGGATCCACATCAAAATTAATTATCATAATTTCAATAATATTATGCTAACCCTAATTTCACGAAAAAAATCAACATTGTATCAAAGCTTTGGTGAAGGAAGAAAGGAACATTGAGATCACCTCAACAAAACCCTAAAGAGCATTTTATTCAAGTCCTTCTTGTAGATTGGTTTATATTGCTTCCTCTATGAAATATGAAAACAATCTAGATGGAGCATCAAACTTCAGAGCTTGGAAATTTAGAATAGATATTCTTCTTACCAAGAACAAAGTTCTGGACATTGTGAAAGGGAAGGTTGTTGAACTAGAAGATGAAATAGGGAAATCAAAGTTCAAAGAGGATGAAATCACTACTATGAGTCTTATAGTGGACTCCATTGGTGACCATTTGGTTCCCTACATTGCAAAACACAATACTTCAAAGAAGATGTACAATGCCATAATGAATCTTTACACTATCAAGAATGTTGGTCAATCAATGAACTTAAAGAATGAACTTCGAAATACAAGGATGACTAATAACGACATCATGGCTTCCTACTTCGTAACGATTTCACAAATAAGAGATCATATTCAAGCAATTGGTGAATCCATTCTTGATAAAGAACTAATTATACAACACTTAATGGTCTTCCTAGATCATGGGATGCTTTTGCAACATGTATAAGTGGTTGGAAGTAAGCTCCTAAATTTGAACAATTATGGATATCTTGTGCTCAAGAAGAACAAATATTGGTGACTAGAGATCATCAAGATGAGGAAGTTCAAGCCCCTATAGCTCGCTTCAAGAACAAGGGAAAGAAGAAGGTTAGACCTCAACATAAGAACTCAGGAAAGGGATCTTCTTCCTCTAAGAAGAAGAAAGAGTTATCAAAGATCCAGTGTTATAGTTGTCAAGAATATGGACATTTCAAGAGAGATTGTCCTAATATGGCCAATAACAAGAAGAGAAAAGGGAAACAATGTGATTTCACAACAAATGTTGAAGGTGAAAAACCAAAGAAGTCCAAAGGTGATAAGGATTTATTTTAATTTTCTACTTTGACAAGTTCCTTTGCAGATAATGATGACATGTGTCTAGTAGATAGTGGAGCATCAAGACACATGAACGAAGTGCGTGGGAATATTTCAAGCTTGATAGAAAGAGGTTGTCTCAAAGGGTTGAACTGAGAGACAACAACAATTATGTGGTCAACAGAGTTGAAAAGGAATCCATAGAGCTAGAATCTGATAACAACGTACATATTAGTAATGTTCTTTATGCACTAGGTTTGAAAAATAATCTTGGCTATGTTTCTTGTTTGGAAGATAAAGGACATAAAGTTGTTTTTATGGATGGAAAAGTACTCATTTGGTCCAAGGGCTCCAATATAGATGATGCTAGGGTTATTTGGGTTCATGATGGAAGACTTTAGAAACTTGTGAGTCAACTAGATCAAGCACTAGTACAAGATGAGATAAATCCAAGTGAATTATGACACGGAAGGTACGAACATCTTCACTCCAGAACATTGCTTGAGTTGAGTCAAATAGTGTTAGGGGTTCCTGAACTGTAGATAAAGAACGATGATGTATACAAAGACTATGTTCTTGGGAAGAACATCAAGATACCATTTCAAACAGTGATAATAGATCTAAGGAAGCTTTGGACTTGATTCATTCTGATGTTTTGGTCCAATGCCTGTGAAATCGCTTGGTGGTTCGTTGTCCTATGTGACATGTATTTATGACTTCTTCTGTAAGACATGGATATATCTCTTGAAGACTAAGTATGAGGTATTCGACAAGTTCTAGGAATTCAAAGTTGAAGTGGAAAACTTGATAGGCAGGAAGATCAAGATACTGAGATTTGACAATGGAGGAGAATGCACCTTAAAGGAGCTTGTTGCTTTATGCAAGCAGGTTGGGATTAAGAGGGAGTTAATTATCCCTTATAATCCACAACATAATGGTGTAGCATAATGAAATAACAAGTCCATTGAGGAATCTGTCAAGGCCATGATGCATGATTTGTACTTGTCATTATTCTTATTAGGGGAGACATCACAGACAATTGTGTACATTCAAAATAGAAGTCCCATGATCTAGGTGGCTTTGGAGAGGCTAAAAAATCAAAGTATGTGAATCTTAATGAAACTAATTCCAAGTCGTAGATCTCGTTGTTCTGAATCCAGTGGTGTAGACGACACTCAAATCTGAGCTCGTATGGCCGCTAACTTATCGCAGTAATAAGTTCACAAGTTAAAATAGGAAAGTGGGACCCATAAGACATAATAGCAATTGACTTTCCAATTACCCAACAAAATACGACACTCCATCATTGGATCCTTGCCCGTGCAGAAAAGACAACAAAAATAATATTAAAGCTAAAACAAAAAACAAAAAATATTTAAAAATACAAAAATCGTATACATTAAATGCGTATGGTTAAAAAAAAAACAAAAAACCTAAAAAAATTACATTTCAAAGAAAAAGTTAAAAAACCCAAAACCAATGAATATATATATAGCGTATGATTTTTAAACCAAAAGGCTTATGGTTATAATGGTGGGTTAATAATACCATATAAAGTCAAAAAAATATGATTAGTATACCTAAGACATGGTATATTTTACTATGCATTAGTTTGTCTTTTGATAAGAAAAATTGTCCCTTATCCATAGTTTAACATTGAGATTTCATTTTTTGTTATTTATTATTATTATTATTTAAATTTATTTATTTGTATGGTGATTGGTTGAGGTCTTATTATGGGTTGTTTAGTAACTTCCAATTCTATTAGTTACTAATTTTTGTTTTTTATTTAACTTTCTTATTTTTTATTTTATTTTATTTTATTTATTATTTCCATTTTCATGACTTATAGTTATTTTTTCCATATTTTTAATTTTATTATTATTATTATTATTATTATTATTATTTGTAATTCAATGATCTATTCATATAGGGAAAAAGGAGTACATAAGTCCGTTCCCAAAACAGGTGGTCTCACCTCGACCGGGTTTGCTGACCAAAATGTGCACCAGATGAAAAAAATAAAAAAAGAGTAGCTGAGGACATTGTCCATAAAGGGTTGGGCCAGAGGCACCAAAACCCAGCTAAAACATAAAAAACACCAGAAATCATACTAGTCGTCAGACATGATGGATGTAGGGTTGTCAGTGGATGTTCCTGGAGGCGGTGGAGGGCAAAAGTTGCACTGAACATGCCCTTTGTAGTGCACCATCGAAGTCTCCCTCTTCTCTACTTTCTCTGTAAGTTGGGTTTTTCCCTCGCTAGACCACGACTAGTATTTCTCGGACTTGACAATGAAAGTAGTGCAATCGCTCCAAAGAATCCATCTATGTTGCATGCTCCTCGCGACAGACGTGCTCTACAGTATCCACCATTTCCATCAAACAAGTAATGATCTCATGACAGCTCTCCAGACAACATTGCTGGATACCCTGCCCCTCTTGAACCTTGGGACTGCCTCGCCCGCACTTCCCCTTTCCCCCACGAGCTCCGCTGCCCCACCGAATTTGCCTTTGTCCTTGCACCCCTCCACCTCTACTCATCCCACGCTTGCCACCCACACAGCCACCATGCACACCCACGCTGACCAATCATGCACGCTCTGCCGTATTACCACCCCGATAGGGTGCCATTGTAACCATTGTCATATATGCCACCTCCGTAAGACCATGGGTGACAGGGGAGGGGGAGCATCCCCGTTGCGCCTTCAGCTTCATATTGTTCCACTGAGGAGGCCCTTCACAAGTCAAAACCAAACCCCCCACCAAAGAACAACACCTCTACCGACGAAGGATCCATATAACACCACCCAACGCAACATAAGTTTACAATGTCGCATCCCACTTTCAGCTAGGGATCCCACCACCAGATAAACCAGACACCAACACCCTCAAGACCAACATGAAAAATGGAGCACCAATCAAGAGCAGAGTGACCGTTTCCTACTTGAGACGCCCCCAAGTCCACAAACCCCCATTGAATTCATCATATTGAAACCATAGACTAATCTGCCTCACTCCTTCACACATGCACCAGAGGTCAATAATATACAAAGAACGCATGGGTTTTCGCCTCCCCCACGGGGTTTCCTGGGCGGCGAGTGCCACCAGCCTTTGCGAGCGCGGCAAAATGAATTTACCCAGAGCCACGTAGGTCTTCCCCTTTGCACCCAATCTTCACTACCACCATCAATAACAAGGAGCCCAATCGAGCTCACTGCACCAGTGAATTCCCATGGTAAGCTCACACACACCACACCGTTTGAAAGCCCTCCGACCTTCCTCCCCGATGGCCACCACAGAGCCTAGCACCATACCAGAATGTGAAGATGAATGTCAGGGTCACTCATTTTGCCTCTCCTTAACTTTTCGTCACCCATAGACTCCGATGCACAGTAATTTCCCACACGAACGATGGATGTATTAGCAGTACCACTCCATTTGGAAACATAATGGTGAGGGCACTGGGAGGCCCGTCCCTCATGCCAATTCCACTTGTGATCACACATGGGAGAATGCCTCCACGTGTTTCCCAGATCATACCCCCATCGGGGCTATTATAACTTATTATTATATTAAAAACATATTATTTAAATTTGTTTATTTGTAAGGTAATTGGTTGAAGTCTTATTATCAGTTGTTTATTATTTTCAATTTCTACTAGTTACTAATTTTTTGTTTTGTTTTGTTGTTGTTGTTTTTTTTTTAATCCTCTCACAGAAGATAAAGGTTTCCTTGTCTTCCCATTTTCATTCTAAAATTATTATTCTTGAATTTTTTTCTAAAATCTTGTTAAAATTTTAGTTTTGAATTTCTTTGGGCACAGTAAGACAAAAGTGATTTTGTTCATTTACAAGCAAAGTTTCCCTTCTCTTCATATTTTCACTGTAAAATTATTCTTCTTGATTTTTTTTGCCAAAATCTTGGACAAAAGTGATTTTGCCACACGCTTCATTTATGACTTCCAGTGAAGTTTGTTTTTGCATGTAGAATTTAATCACACCCAACTTCTTTGATATTTAAGTCACAGGGGGAGGGTAGGGTCCATGATTGCCATTGCTAGGGAGCTTGGGGAGTTTGCTCTATAACTGAAGCCAATTTCCATTGTCAAGCACCAGATTTTCTATAGGCTTCTATCAGTAATACATTGAAGAAATTATGCCAGTTCAAGCTTTTTTTTCCAACATTTATGAGAGAGTTTCTTAAAGCCCATGTCCTAAGATTTTAGCAATGCCACTTAGGTAAAAAGTTGAGATATTCTCTGTTAAAAAAAAAACTTATCAGTAAATTGAAAAGTCCTAAGGCTTGAAGCCATTTTTTTACATTTCATTTTATTTTTTCAGTAA
Organism: Pinus albicaulis; assembly: GCA_034641835.2. Classification (NCBI taxonomy): domain Eukaryota; kingdom Viridiplantae; phylum Streptophyta; class Pinopsida; order Pinales; family Pinaceae; genus Pinus; species Pinus albicaulis. The sequence continues at coordinate 19,157,167 of CM076578.1, read as the reverse complement.
TTACTACTTGGTTGATATGATTATTCTAACATTGTGCAAGAGGCAGCAAAAATGGTAGCCACAACTTCGATATTCTCTATGTGTGGGCATTCCGAGTTCGACTATTTTTGTTTTGATCCATATATAGATTATGCTAGGTTCACTCAACTTCATTTTTTTTTTTGGGGGATTATATGTATTCAGAGAAACCAGGGAAATTCTGAAAGTACAAAGAATTTATGATTTAGTCTTTGGTTGAGTAGAGAGAAATTAAGTGTAATATGATTTCTTGTAATAAGAAACATAATTTTGGAGTAAGTGTTTTGTAAGTGAAGCTTTCCTATGTTGGTGCTTAAACTTGATCTTGTTTCCTAGTTACATTTTTTTTAGCAAAGTTTGTAGTCTTGTAAAAGTTAATTTAATTTTATTTGTTTAGAAAATAATTAGGTATACTGAGACATAATTGTTAAGAATTTAATATATTTTTAAAAATTTAAGAAGCTAGTGTATTAGGAGTTCATGTAATAAGAAACTTCATTTCAGAGTAAAAGCTAGTTTTTGTAGCTGAATTTTTCCTAAGCCGATGTTTAAATTTTTTGTGTTGGTCTTGTTTTCTAGTTATATTATTATATGAGCCACAACCATGGTATTACACATTTAGTGTTTTGTTTCACTAACCATTATTTAGATTCTTAAAGTTCATATATCATGTCAATTTTTCTATTATTTAGGTTCTAAAATTTCATATATCATGTCAATTTTTTCAACTATTTAGGTTCCCAAAGTTCATATATCATGTCAATTTTTACTATTATTTAGGTTTTTAAAATTCATATATCATGTCAATTTTTTAAATCTTTAGACTTTCAATTTTATAGACTTGTCCATGGAACAATTTTTTGAAAACAATTTGAGAAAATGTTTATTTGAAAAGATTAAACATGGAAATATCATTAAATATACATATTTGATTGTTTAATTCATATTTCAATTTCCTTTTTCCATATACAAAGAATAAAATCTATCAAATGTTATTGATTTCAAAGAGTTTAATCTTTCATATTATCATTCAAAGTGTGAGCTTTTAGCAAAAGACTCATTAAAGTTTTTAACAAATTGCCCACCAATGAGAAACTCCATACTAATATTTGACCAAGTTGAGATTGCTTATCACTTTTTTGAATGGTTAAAGTTCTTCTAGGAAAAAAAAATTATGCACATAATCAATATCTATTTTATTTAAGAAGATTTCAAAATTTTATTATTATTTTTTTCGTATTAATTTAGTTGATATTTGGTTAAATTTTTTATTTGTTTTTATTTAATTTTTGGTCCAAAGAATTTGGCAATTAAGTTTGTTTGGTACTCAGTTTGAAACCTTATATCTACACATTATTATACATCATATCACAAATTAGAGAACTAAACACATTTTAGCAAATTGTACATTCATGTTGTGTAGTTAATTGAGGTTCATGGACATGTGGGATCCTTGGAACATACTCAAGTTTTTATATGGCTGATGTTCATTTATGCTAGACCATTGTTTTTTACTTCAATTTAGCTATATTTAAACTAAGCGACAGGTACTAGCTACTATGTAGCACTTGTTATAATAACCATATAAATTCTCAAAGAATCCATATTTTCAATTTTTTCCTTTTTTATAGGCTAATACTATATATGTTGGGATATATCTTGTTATATATATGATCTTTATATACCCTAAAAATCAACATATGTAACCATTATGAATGGGCAAGCGATGTATACAGTTATGCTTTATTAAATGGCAGGTTTAAATATAGAATTTCATGATTAATGCATACCAATAATCCAAACAATAACGGTTCCAAACCATATCCGATAGTCAACAACACACGCAACAACAACTATTTCGGTAGAAATTGAGTGTTATAAAACAATTTATGTTGTGTTAAAATTTGCCAATGCGAGGATTTGAACCCTCGACTCCATAGGGGTCAACATCCTAACTTGGAACCAGTGTCATTAGGCCAACGTGTTGGAGTTTGTAAAGTCCGCTAGAAACATTTAATATAAACACCTATTTTCCATTCAATGGGGGCATGGGCGGAGTTGGAAGAAACAATGCATTGGGAGGAATTATGTGTAGCGAAATCGTGACACAGTGCGGAACACTGAAGTAGGGAATATGTGAGGAATATTTTTAGATTCCATATGGGCCAAATTTTGAGAGTGTAAAAAATATGTCAAGTTTATACTCATCTCAATCGATTTTTCACCAAGAGTCTGATGGTGTAGATGATTTTTTATTTGAGTAACCAATTTTAAAGAGGCAGAATGTTGAGCAATGGAACCTTGACGCTTCAATCTACAAGGAACCTTTTAGATTACTTAGAGGCCCATATTTGAAAGTTTCATAATAGGGTCAAATTTATACTCAAATTTCATGATTTTTCGCAAGGAACTGCAAGGAGCAGCTCATTTCTTCAATTAAATAGCCAATTTTCAAGCCATCATTAGATTTGGAGATATAAGGTGTATTTTTACCATGTATTCATTTATTTTTTATGAATATGATTGAATCTGATCAGGGAATTCAAGAGGACCATTTTATGTCGTCTTGTATGAGAGGTCCATTTTATGCCACTTATGTGTGAGATCATTATTTTGTGATGTTGAAGGATAACATATTGTGAGTGAGAGTTCTTTGTAGGAGAAAATATCTTTGGAGAGACATGTCACTCTAGATAAGAGTTGCATCCTTGTCTTGACAGAGAATTTTCCATGTTAATCTACATTTATGAAGGAATTAAATGAAATACAAGTATAAACAGAAACACAAAGATACAGTGAAAATAAAAATTCAATTCATTAATAACAAAAAACTAAAAATGGTTTACATGTACAATGGAAATAAACTAGCTCAAGCGATGGTAACTTGTCTCTAAGAAGATATGTGGCAGTTACATGCCTTTTGAACTATGTTACAATTAGGCTCAAAGGCCTATTTATCAATGAGAAACAATGGAAACCCATAAACATCCAAAAACTAACCCTAGGAGATGAAGTGTCAAAAGTCTGTGGGCCCCATTGGGGTAAATTACTACAACAACATCCCTGGATCATAACTTTGGTATATGATCTATGCTTGATGCGTAAGATAACTTATTAGAAATATCTATTCAAGGACTACAAATTTCAACTGCAAACCCCTATTGCAAAAAATGGCTTTACCTGTTTTCCAAAAAAACATCGTTTAGGGCCTCAAAACTGCTCTAGAATTTTAGGACATGAAAAACTGCCAAAAATAGTAAATTGTGCTACAATTAGGGAAATTGAAAGAAACAATGATGGGTCCAAGTGGAACAGGCGGGTGGCCACCAATATCCACCTGGATCAGTCCTCCCCCCTTAGGAATCAATGGTCCCCATTGCGTTGAGTACCTCCATGAGATGGGGAAACTTCTGTTAAACTTGGTCCCTAATGAGCCACTTGCCTTAGTGCAAGAGTTGGCCAACTTTAATAACCAATACAGTTGGATACTATATTGTTGAGTGTTCTTGATTTGCGTGTCCATGATCTAATTAGGTGTGGCATGTTCCATGCAATTTGGGTTTTGTTGGTGTGAGTTGTTTTGTAATGTCTGAAGTGTCCAGTAATGGTGGAAAGTATGGCCGAAAATGGTCCACATTTAACACAAGATGCAGGCCAAGGAATGGGGGAATGTTGAGCTCAAAATAATTGTCTCCCACGACCTTGGTGATGGTGTAAGGCCCATATCAGAGTGGTATGAGCTTCCGATGGGCTTCAGTAAGGCGTTCTTTCTGCAAATGCAACCAAACTTTGTCGGCCACCTAAAAATTGTGTGGCACTTGATGTTGATCATCTCACTGATTGTACTTGGCATTGGATTTATCCAAGATGTCCTTCACCTGCTGGCGAATGTGTTGGATACATTAAATAAATTAGGTTCCTTTATCAACCTTAAACTGTACATGTGTGGATTTTGTCTATGTAGCCACATGAGGCATGAAAACACCAATCAAACACAATGGTTGAAAACCCAAACCCACTTGAAAAGACTTGTGGCTGGATTGAGCCATGAAGCTTTATTTATAGCTGTGTTGCACATAAGGAAGGCTCTCATCTAGGTTAAGTGGATGTTTAAAGTTGTACATGTGTTGGATGTGCACTATCATCCTATTTAACAACCTCTATCGGCCATTCAGTCCAGGAATGGAATACAATCGACTTGGAGAGTTAAATGTCCAATAATGTTCATAGGCTCTTCTAGAATGCGCTCATTAACCTGTTATCTCGATTTTAGATAATGGTCTGCAGGATTCCAAAATGTACCCACACTCGTTCAAAGAAGAGTTCGGCAATGTCCTCTGTTATGGTGTCGTTATTGCAAGTTGAAAAATATGGCCTTCTTAGAAAATGTGTCCATGACCACAAATACACAGTCATTACCATGCTTGGTAGAAGGGAGGCCTGACACATAGTCCGTGTAGTTGGATTCCTAGGGTTGGCTAGAAGTAGGCAACAGAGTGTATAAGCCTTGCTTCTTGATGGTTGGCTTGGAGATGACACATATTGTGCCAGATCTGATATATTTTCTTATGTCATGTCAAAGTTTTGGGCAATAAAATTACTTTGTAGTATGACCACAGTTTTCTCTACGTTGAAGTGTCCTGTGACTTGACTATAGTTTGCCTCCCAAATCAATTTTGTACGCTTGCTTGAAGGAACATAAAGGTGGCCTGGGCAGCGTAATAATGCGACCTAGAGGTGGAAATATGGAACTTTCTTTCCATCCACTAACATCTAGTAAGTGGTGGAAAATTCTGGATCAATCTTATACAATTGCTACCATTCAGAGGTCTCGTGGCCACAAGAGTTGAGAATAGTAGTTAGTGCTGCAACTAGGGGGTGACTGAGGAAATTTACAACATGATTGGTGCTACCCTTCTTGTACTTAATGTTCCAGTGGAATTTTTGCAAATATGTAGACCACTTTTAATGGTGATCATTTTGCAACTTCCCTTGTGTGTGTATGAACTGAAGAGGTCGGTGATCTGTGTGGATGATCGTTTCCTTCCCCAAAATGTAATGTTTCCATTGTCGGCAAGCCTGCACGATATAATACATTTATTTATCATAGGTGGGGTACTTCTGAATTGTATTTGAAAGTGTCTCACTGTGATAAGCCACTGAATGCCCTCGCTAGGTGAGAACTGCAGCAATAACATAGTCAAAGGTGTTTGTCTTGATTTCAAATGGTTTTTGTAGGTCTGGAAATGTGAGTATAGGTGCAGAGAAGAGGTGGTGCTTTAGCTCAAGGAACGCCTTCTGTTGGGACTCAGACCAGAAAAAAATTTCTTTCGCTCTGCCCTTAGTAACTTGACTTAAAGGCTAAGTGATATGGGAGAATCCCAACATGAACCTTTGATAAAAATGGGCAAGGCCCAAAAAATGAAAATATTTGTGAGAGTGGCCAGGGCTGACCAATATTGAATGACTTGGATCTTAGATGGATCCACATACGCGCCTTTCTCATCTACATTGTAACCCAAATATTGGACTTGACCAATGCCAAAGGTGAATTTCTCTAGGTTGGAACATAATTTGTGTCGTCACAAGGTTTGAATGACTTGTTGAATGTGTTGCAAGTTCTCTTCCCAACTCTTGTTGTTAAACACAAACAAGTTGGTGAAGGTTTGCAATATGTCATCCATCAACCTCATAAAAGTATCAGGGGAATTTGTCAAACCAAAAGGCATGACCAACCATTCAAAAAGGTCGTCCTTGAATTTGAAGACAACCTTGCATACATATGTGGGCTTTGTTGGAACTTGGTGAGAGACACAATTTAGATCGATCTTGCTAAAATACTTGGCCCCCTTGAGCTGGCCAAGAAGGTCATCAATTCATGGGATTGGATACATGTTCCTGACAATGATTTTGTTCAGTGCTCGATAATCAATGCAGAGCCTCCAAGTCCCATCCTTCTTATGTACAAGTACAATCAGACTCCCAAATGGCAAGGAACTTGGTCGAATGTGCCCTTTTTACATCAACTCCTGGATCTACCGCTTGATCTCTTCGTTTTCTAGAATGGAGCGATGGTATATTGGCCCTTTGGGTAGAGGTGCTCCGGGGGTCAAATTGTTCGAATGCCTGAACGGAGCATGTAAGGCACCCCTATGGGTGAGGAGAAGATGTCCCTGTATTATTCCACGACCTTATCCACATGCTTCTATTGCATGGAGCAACCTTTCCTTGGGGCCATGGACGCAACCACGAATTTCCCCTTACTTTGAGAGCAAATAAAAAAGAAAGAAAAAAATCATGGTATGGGATATGATCTTATTTCATTGCTTAGCAGAGATCAAAGAGATGACAGAAGGTGGGGCTACCACTAGTATCCTATATAAATTATTTCCCAAAGTAATATTAATAGTGCAAGGCCTAGAATCATACACAACATGACACTTCCACAAGTATGGTTGGCCTAATAATACATCACAAACTTCAAGAGGAGCAACATCACATAGTACCTCGTCCGTGAAGGGCTTGATGTTGTACGGAAGGCAACACTGTTGCCTGATGTGGAGATATAGTCCTTGGTGAATCCACCCAATGGTGTATGGATGAAGATGTGGGGTTATTGCTAGGCCCAAACACTTCACAACATCTTCTAAAAAGAGGTAATTTTGGCTCCTGTTGTCAACAATGAATTGCAGCGGTGAACCCTTCACCCACATTTGTGAGTGGAAGAGACGCTCCCCCTTTTATGGATCTTCGGGCTCAATATTCTGTACCTCGGTGGTGAAAAAGATGACATTGGGTTTGATGTAAATAATCTGATTTCCCTTATCGGGTTCTAGCTCATAATCAGAACTTGCATCGAACTCTGAAGCCTTCAAATCAACCGCCAATGACTACTTGGTGTGACACTCATTCATGTTGTGAGTGGGTTTGTCGTGGAACTCACACCACTTTCCTTTGTCCTTATTCATATTTGTGGTGCCATTGTTTGCTTGGGAGTTTGATGGGTTGTTTTGGGTCATCCCACCTTGGCTCTTTGTTCTGCAGTTTGGGGGTGCTCTTGCCCTGTTTCTGATTTGCAGATCTAAAGTTGCAATTTTTTGTTTAATTTATTTTTCAATATTGGAAGAATATTGATACACTACACCAAGCAAGGAGATGTCTAGGAACTCCATTGTGCAGACAACCATGGTACTTGAGCACCAGATGTCACTTAGTGTCTTTGATACCCAACTTTGTTCATAGGGCATGAAAAACATTTGTGAGCTCACACATGTCTTGGTTCCTTTGCTGTCGTAGTGTGGTCCACTATTTGTACTTGTTCACATAGCTCCCCACTGGATAATACTATTCCTTGACAACATCTTAGAAAGAGTTTCAAGAGGAGGAAGATGTAAATAGAGGGTTCCTTGGCCCTTTCTTACAGTATTTTTCCCACCAATCCTTGATGTCGGGGGTAGCCTTGAGCAGTGCATAAGTAATCTTCTCCCTATCAAAGAAACTACGGACCGAAAAAATATTTTTCCAACAGATTCAACCATTTATATACAACATCTACATCTATTTGACCTTCAAATATATAGATATCAAAGTTCACTTGTACCTTGAAGGGGGAAACGCCTTCGAAGTGACTGCTGGATGAAGATGCATCACTGGAGGGCTTCCACCAAAGGATCTGGGAAAAGTTGTCCATCATAGTGTTCCTTTGTCACTTGAGGGCTTCTTCGAGCAATATTTTGAAAGGATGTCCTACTCCCTCATTATTATTTTCTTCAGCCATGGGATTTCGTCTAAGTAGATGAGGCTGATCTTGCAAAGCTTCAACCAGTTCGAGCCCTAACTCCTTATACCCCAACCTCTTCGGGGACATGCGCAAATAAAGAAAGAGCAGACCACTTTGATACCACTGATCTAGAATTATGAAGGGACAAAACAAATACATATAAAAAAAAAAAAAATATACAATAAAAACATAACTTCAATTCATTAATAACAAAGTACTGATAATTGTTTACATGCATAATGGAAATAAACTAGCTCAGGAGATGGTAGCTTATCTCTAAGAATAGAGGTGGTGGCTACATGCCTTCTGAACCATGTTACATGTGGCTTGATGGCCTATTTATTGTTGAGAAATAATAGAAAACCCTAAACATGCAAAAACCTAACCATAGGAGATGAAGCGCTAAAAGTCTATGGGTCTTGTTGGGGTAAATTGGTACAACAACTTCTGGGGGTCGTAACTTTGGCATATGATATTCGTTTGATGAGTATGATACCTCGTTAGAAAGACCCATCCAAGGAATACAAATTTTTACTTCAAACACCTACCATAATTAATTTTTTTTCCCATTTTCCAAAAAAAACGTTGTTTAGGGCCTCAAAATAGCTCTGAAAGTTTAGGACCCGAAAAACTGCAAAAAATAGTAAATTGTGCTATAATTAAGGAAACTGCAAGAACAAATGATGGGGGTCCAAGTGGAATAGTTGGGTGGACACCAATATCTTCCTGAATCAATCCCCCCCCCCCTAGGAAGTAGTGGTCCCCATTGTGTTGAGTTCCACCATGAGATGGGGAAACTTCTGCTGAACTTGGTCCCTGGTGATCCACTTGCCTTGGTGCAGAAGTTGGCCAGCTTTGATAACTAGATACAGTTCAATCTTCTGTTGGAGAGTGCTCTTGATTTGCATACCCATGATCTAATCAATTGTGGCATGTTCCATGCAGACTTAGTTTAACTTTGTTGGTGTGAGTTGTTCTACAATGACTGATGAGTCCAGTAATGGTGGAAAGTATGGCCAAAGGTAGTCCACATTGAACACTAGGTGCACGCCAAGGAATGGGGGGATGTTAATCGCAAAATAATTTTCTCCCATAACCTTGGTGATGGTGTAAGGCCATTATTGGAGTAGTATGAGTTTTTTATTGGCTCCAATAAGGCGTCCTTTCGACAAATTCCAACAAAATTTGTCGCCCACTTGAAACTTGTGTGGCACTTGATGTTGATCACTTCATTTCTTTTACTTAGCATTGAATTTATCCAAGATGTTATGCACCTACTGGCTAATGTGTTGGATGCGTTCAATAAACCAGGTTTCTTTATCAACCTCTAATGTACATGTGTGGATTATGTTTATGTAGTTGCATGAGGCATGACAACAACAATAAGACACAATGGTTAAAAACCCAAACCCACTTGAAAAGGATTGCGGCTAATCGAGCTATGGAGAGTTCTGTTATAGTTATGTTGCACATAAGGACAACTCTCATCCCAGGTTTGTGGATGTTTAGAGTTATACATAAATAAGATGTGCATTATCATCCTATTGATGATCTCTGTATAGGCATTGGTCTGGGGATGGAATGCAATCGACTTGGTGATATTAGTGTCTAATAATGTCCAGAGGCTCGATTAGAATGTGCTTAGGAACCTGCTATCTTGATTTGATATAATGGTCTGTAGGTTTGTTACACAGTATTTTGTCACATTCCTCATTTCGTATCTGAAGTATCTTCCTTTGTGTCACTCATGCCATAAATATCGCAAAGCGAAATAAGTTGTGAAAACATATTCATCAAGGATAACATGCTCAAATCGTCCCTGAAGATTGAAGTCATTATGAAAAATATTGTAAAAACCCTAATCTGCAAGATCAACGCGGTTCTTTCCTCTATGGCCTCAGACTTTTCACCCTGTGTTTAACTTGTGAATAGCATTGGCACTCTTTAGGAAGGTTCTCCAAAAATGGGGTAGAAGCTTCTCCTACTAGAAGCCTCGAGAACGGAAGTCTGGCATCAATTAGCTAAGGATTGGGTCGAGTTCTCCCATTTTGAGTCCTTGATCTTACCTTTAGAGATCTTCCTTTTGGACCTTCCTCCCTCTTTTCTAGATCCATAACCTCTCCATCTTCCCTATAAATGAATTCCATGCCTTCCCCAAATGGTTGGTCAATGTTGCTTACCATTCTTCTTCTCAATTGCACCTAGATGTTTCCATTTTGTGAAGGAGAAAGGAGAGCTTGATAAATTTTTTCTTGGACTTGGAAACCCATCCGGAAGTAGGATTCCAACATTAAGGCAACATTTGTATGCTTCCCTCTTTGATTTATCAATAATACAAAGCATGTTTTACTTTCCATAAGATTGTAGATGATTACTTGCTCAGTATGATGATGCTTGATATGTCATATGGTTTATATTATAATGCAATATTATATGCTTTATTCGTTTGTTGTTGTTTGATCTATCTTGTAGGTGTCCGTGCGCAAAGGAATAGCGAGGAGCGAGCTTGGAAGTGAGGATATCGATATCGACATCGAAAAGTGACGCATAGGAGTGAGGTAGGCCATATTCTTCTCTCATGTCATTTTGGTTTAAGCTAGGAAAGTTTGCTTGTGTCTGTCTTGGTTGTTACTAGACCCACTCATTGGGATAGAGAGATTGCTTCTATTCGTAGAAGGGATTGCCTATATAACAAATTGGTGATTCTGTTGGGGAAGCCTACACTCTTTTCGTCCTCCTTTTGTATTTTTCCTTCTTGTTTAGTTTAGCCGACCATTGAACGACCCCTTTTATGGATTGATTTTTAGTCTATATTCTAAATTGCAAGTGTCTTAGGGTATTAAGTTTAAAGTTTCTTCGTGATATTTGCTTGTTCTTTCCCTACATTCCACATTCAACGTGTCTTTTATCAGTGACAATCGCATTGTGAGCACCATTTTTTTCTAAAATAGTCGCGTTGTAGATCTCTTGTTCTAACTGGATGTTCGCGCCGGTCTTTTTATGTGAAGAATTTGAGGGCCTCTGCTGAAAGCTCTAATGTGTCTTGATCCTTAAGGTATTTTTTTTGCTTTGTCTGCATCAAGTTTTGTCTGGTCGCTTTTGATTTCTTTGCAATATGCAAAAATTGGTCCCATGATTGAAGTGGTAAAATTTGTGTTTTTGATTGAGTCTTTTATGTTTTGAGTCGATTAAAATTGTTGTTTGCTTCTTGTATGTTTGCAAATATTGCTTATTTTTTTATCATTAAGCATCATTAGTTCTTTTGTAGTCCATAAAATAAATTGATTTTTTGCATTCGTTTAGTTTTTATCTCAAAAATGTACTTTCTGTAAAAAATGCATTATATTACATTGCATTTGAAAAGTCATTTTTTTGATTATCATTAGACATTGATTGCATTGTTTAGTGATTAAAAAACGAAAAAGTGCATTGAGTGCATTATTTTTCATTGGAAAATGCATTAAGTATATTCTCATTTCATCGAAAAGTGCATTGAGTGCATTCTCATTCATTAAAAAGAAAAAGGAAATTGTGCATAGATTACAGTTGCATAATTTTCAATTTTTTATTTTTTTGCATAGATTACATTACATAGTTTGCATATTTTAATGTTTTGAATTGAATTGGGATGGTGAAAATGATATAGTTATGAAATATTTGTTTGCTACATCATTGTTTGAAACTCTTCCCTAAACTAGATAGTGTTCATTGAACTGAAAGAATTTTCTCATGCTAGTTGCATTATAAGTATTCAGATGACATCGTTTTGAGCTTTGAAATTGAAACTTTAATCAAGATCAACTTAAAATGTACCACAATTAACCTAAGGAGTATTGAAATTAAAGAAAATATCTATAGGTCTAGGCTAGAGACGTGTTCTAACATCTTTAAACATAGTATTTGTTGCTAATTATCTGCGTTGCAGCCCGAGGTGATATCCCGTTCCACGTACAAAAGTGTATAGGAACGTTCTCCAGTACTTTCGGGTATATCGGAGGTGCTCCACGCATGATAAGTATATGGGACACCTCTCATCAAACGGTTACACATTAGACAACACTAATACGGACTACGCTCCCACATACCATCGTGTATATTTTGGGAGTCCCCGCTAGGTTTCTATCCTACCATAGGTAACCGAGTCGACCGCCTTGTAAAAATGATACATTATTAGGGAGATTAGATGCCATAGTTCTTGGTTCGGTAGGAGGTATTATGCTGTTCATGAATACTTGGTAAACCCTTTTTCCTAGGTTACCCCTTGTTGATTTATTTTGTTGTTAATTTCTAAAAAAATATTGACTACAAAATAACATCTTACCTGTGCATAATTCCTCAATAGATCTTAGGTTGAGAGTAATCGCAACAGTTCCTGAGTTTACCAATTAAGGAAGCCCCTCTGACGATAATCTTGGTCCTTTTCCTTCTTTTCAAAATATTGGTGCTCCCTATATGGCAACGTTGTCCCTTCTGGTATTTACCATTGGTTTACCGGTTTGGTTATTATTGACCCCCATGGTTTTGAATGTCCAAGATGCTTCTCAACCAAGTTTTCCTTCACCTGAACAGTGTCAACCTCATGTTGATCCTAAATTTGACCCCTCGCCTTCTTCACCTGTTTCTTCGTACTATTCTTCCTCTTCTCCTGGTGAAATTCTGGATTGTAGTGACCATGAGGCTAATAAGACAAAGAAGAGGATGAAGAAGAAGAAGAAGCAAAATAAGTAACGGGGAAACAAAGCAACCATGCTACCAATGCAACTGATGTTGAAAAACCTTCCAATCAGCCCCGCAAAGTGAAATTCCCTTGCAAGTTATGCAAGTATGACCACCTTCTTAGGGATTGTCCTCGTATTCCCAGGATATTAGAACAGTGGTCCACTACCCCAAATCATCCTTTATCATCAACCTCTAAAGATCATGCTGGTGATAAACCCTCAACTAGTAGTAGTAAGTTCCATGGGAAGAAGGGTAAAGTTAAATTTCCCTGTAGGTTATGTGAAGGGAATGACCCCATTCAAATTTGTCCTTATATGGATGAAGCTTCCAAAGTATTGGAAAACCTTACAACTTCTCATAATATCTAGTCAATCCCACTCTCTCTGAAAGTGAAACATGATGCAGGAGCATCATGGTTCCAAATTTTGTACATTTAGTAGAATCTAGGGGGTCTTGTGTTTTCAAGGGAGTTGGTTCCCTAAGTAATAATGTAATTTTCAATGCTTCGAGTGATTTTATGTGAGAACTTTAGAATAGGATTTAATTAAATATTGTGAGGCAGATTTGTAAATGTTCTCGAATGTAAGAGAACATGATTGATTGGTGAGGATTGAGAGATTCTAAAATATTGATTGTAAATCTTAGATTAGAAGTTGGTTCATGATTTTGTGGATCTGAGAGGATCCTTCAGATTTAGTGGAGCAGATTTTGGATCCGAACCAAAATTGATTCTAGACTCCATATGTATATTATTATGTCTGCATAGGCAGAAATAAATATATATTCAGGAGGAATAAGGGAGTACTCAGTAGTGTTGAAGAGGCCACTTATATAGAAAATCTAGTCAAGAGGAGGTTCATTATTGTAAATATAAAACTCAATTATGAGTTTATATGTGGTGCATTGGGTTGATGTAATTCCTGATGTGTTAATGAATTATAAAATTGTGTATGTAATCAGGGTATTTTCACATAACGTAGGTGTTTTAGGTGAGTCCAAGAAGGATCAAATTGAGAATAGCATGAAAAGGTGTTTGCAAAGGTCATAGAATTGGTTAAATCTTAGGTTTTGCTTTCAACAACTATCTTTGAACAAAAATAGGAATGACAAATCCGCTTTAATAGCCATGGAGAATCATGACTTGTGCTTGCAGAGTAGTAATGTAAGTGTTTAGAAGAGAAATTATGACATTCTAAATTAGTTAGTTGTTAGATGTTGAATTAACCATTGAAATCAAGTCAGAGCTGGTTAATCTGAAGCTCGTTCGATTTGAGATCCATTATGTTATTGGATTACGTTGGGTAAATTCTGTGTGGAATCGGTGTTTAGAAATATGTTTAGAAAGTTGCATACATGATGTATAGAAGAAGAATGTTTACCATCAAACATTGATAGTGCTACAACAAGTGGAAAATGATTTGGATCTCTTGTGGATAGGAGGAAAACAAGTATATTTTTCTAAAGGCAGCAACCGCGATTTCTTCCAAAAATTCTAGAGATTTCTGAACAAGAGCGATGGACGGTTAAGATTGTATTGTAGAAATGAAGCGGAAGATGAATGGTCAATATTGAATGTCAAGATTACTGTGTAAGATGGATAATTGTGAAGCATATCTCATTCAATCATGAAAAGTTTCATCGCATATCGCACTTGGCCATAAATATTTCATCGAATATCGCATTTGGTGAAAGGAGCCTTGGGAATGTGACGAGGAATCATGTGTTGAATTGTTCTGTGATTTGCGATGAGTGATATTTGTGATGAGCCGAGATTATGATGAGCCAAGATTTGCGATGTCATATAAGGAGTATTGCGAAGACAATTTGCGATGTCATATTTGCGAAGGAGTATAGAGATGAGGAATTTGCGATGAGGATTCACGAAGGAAGTATCGGTCACGTGAAGTGGTTGTTGTTGGACTATATTAATCACTATTAAATGATTAATACGGTATAAATAAATTATCAATCCAGGGACGTCTTTTATCTCAATGACAGTTGCACTATCTGTGCCGATACATCAAACCAGAAGCAAATAAAAATAAAAAGGAATCATTGCTGAATATATTGCTGAAAATTAACACTTGTGTAGGAATAAAAACAATCTACAGGAATGTAATCATCCTCAATTAAACTGTACCTAGTGAGCCACACAAAAATTACACCAACTGGTATTTCTAATCACATCCGTGTAACATCATAATAAGATCGAAACTAAAGCAGATCTACTTACATCCAACAAAACAACAACAACACTCCACCAATACGCAAAGTAAATAAGAAATATAGTACATCTACTTTAACCGATGCAGTCCCTGCTAAAGAGGAGGGCCCTTCCTCCCTAGCATGGCATATGAAGAGATGGAAACTAAATGAAAATTAAACTAGACAATGCATGTAATAGCAGCAACGTGATATCTTTGTATTAATGTGACCAAAATTACAGAGCCAAAAGTAATAATGTTCTCCATTAACCTCTTGAAATCAAGGTTCAAGTGTTATATAATGGTTACATGTTTAGAAAAACAAGGAACAGATCAGTCATGAGAATCTTACGATTCTCATGTTGATCAAAATAAGATAAATATAGTTACAACCAATTCCTTAATAAAAATTTTGACTGGGAGAATATGGATTACAATCAAGACTTCCTAAAAGATGTCATCCTAAAATATAATATATAATGACTTCTACAATTGTCATGGAAAATGACACCTGTAGCGTAACAACAACTGAGGACAGGTCGATATCCAGAAGTTGATGATATCCAATCAACATTACAACTGTAACAACAATTTGTAATAGCGGGTCTGTAACAACACCATGATGTAACAACATCGTAGCGTAACAACTCACTGTAACATCACACTTTCAAATGCTTCTGTACACCTCATGCTCTAGGTCTTTTGTGCTAAGAATAACATCTAAAAGGACAACAAAAGACCAGAGAACTTCTTCCAACATTCATCCCAGTTAGCCAAAAAAAGGAAACGATGCATCATAATAATCAATGAACTGACAAGCTAATGAAATAAGGTAAAAAAACACTGTTTAAGATAGAAAATAAGGGAAAAAGGAAAAGGTAGTCCCAAGGTTTGAGGTCACGAGGTAAAAATGGGGGAAACAAATATAGGAAATAATTACAAAAATGGCACCCAACATCTCCCCCTAACTGAAGCACTTGCATGTCCTCATGCAAAAATATCATCTCCCATGATAATATCTCCTGTGTAGGTCAGTGAAGTCATAGGCGCCGACTGTGTCTTCATCTTGAAACCTGTACCCTTGAGTAGCCATCAGTTGTCGTGTCCAAGACTCTTCTTCATATTTTCTCAGTTCATAACGAACCTGGTATTCCTCTATTGGTAGCCATATCAAAGGGAATTTAAATCTTAGCCCAATCCAGGAAGCGCTAAGGGTATTTATTACCTAGGCATATGCCGGTACATGTGTAACAACTATTACACAGTTCTCAAATGCAAATGGCTCCCCTTCCACTAGCTCAAAGCTTCTGGTTTTTGTACGCTTCAGACACCCAGTCAGGGCTCGACTTTTCATTTGTGAAAATTGATTAAGGAAAAAGTCCACGATCCTTCTTCTGTAGGCGGCAACAGGTTCCCTTATCCCAGGAGTGTTCAACATATTTCTAAATTCCTGCCTTAATTTGGCGGCCCATCTTGGCTCTGCTCATATCCATAATGCTATCGTTTCTTCATTGGCATCCATAGATTTTGTGGACAGATGCCACTCAATTTGATTCCTCATAAATGACACGAAGGCTCGTAACTGCAAATCCCCCATGTAGGAGAATATAGTTACTACCATTTGCATGCTTGCGTGCTCACAAATGATATTGTGCAAAAATAACTCGCACAACAGGATTTGTTCATAAAAGCCAGAAGCACAAAAGACATCTAAAAAGGTGCGGGTGGAAGAACCCATATAGGGTCTATTCTCCATGACAAATTTTAAATGAAACAGATAATATCGTTCCCATAGGAAAATGGGGTAGGATGGGGAAGGTTTCTTGCACCCCAACAAATTGAGGGAAAGCTCATGGAGTTTTTTATTATCCACAGTCAATACTGAACCTGCTGCTGTAATAGCAACAACTGTTCCTTCTGCTTACACTCTTCCTAACCTTTCTTCAATTTTTCCTTCATCCATTTTTCCTGTAAAACACTTATCTCCTTCTGATGTTCTTTTAGTGAGATCACCCCCTCTCGAAGGAAGATTGCCTCCTATTTCCATTTCTGCAATTTGGAAATCAAATTTTTTTTATGGGAACTCCATCCCATGGTGAGACCTGATGTTCCTCTGCATTCAACATCAATAATGGGTGTAATAGCCTCTGTTGGATGGGTCTGCTCCACATCTTCTACTGGTTCTTGTGTAACAACAACGTCATCAGTGGGTTCTTGTTTATCAGCCCCTTTATTTTCCCTTAGGCTAGACTTTGTGCCCACTGCTGGTTCTTCTGTAACAGCAGTGGCTTCCACAAGTTCTTGTGTACTGGCTTTTAGGTCGATTAATATGGGAGGCTCTACTTTAACTGCTGGTTCTTGTGTAACAACAATATCCGTAGCAAGTTCTTGTGGGATAGCCTCCCGAATTTCCATTTGTGTCTCCATTGAGTCGGTGTTTTCCCGACAAACCCTATACCCTACTGTTGTTAATTCCTAAGAACATGTTGTGCATATGGATACTAAAATTTCCTCCCCCCCAGCTAATCTCTGTTTAAACTGTTCATTTTCTTTTCTTAAATTTTCAATTTCTGAAAGAAGAACATGAGTTTCGTCCTTACCTAACGAGGAGGGTTCTTTTCCTTCTTCTTCTGATCCCTCTGTTTCTTTCTGCTTCTCAGCTATGGGCAATGGTTCCGTTGGCAAGCTAACTCTCACCCTCTTTTTTGGCCGTCTGTCTCTAATCAGCTTGTCAGTGGGTTATTTTCCAATTCTGATCCTAACAGGCCGGGCCTGGACTTCAGCTTCTGCATGACTTCCTTTTGAAGTCACAACCTGTTTTCTCTGGGTTGTCCTAGGCCTTTTCCATTTATCCTTCCCTATTGGCTTAGGGCATCCAACACAACCAATTTGATAGGTTCGTGGTTGGTCACACGGGCTTCAGGATGTGTTTTCGTCTTAACCACCGTAGCCATGTGCTTAATGTTTCCCAATAGGAAAAATGGGAGGTTGATCTTCTGCTGGTGCCGAAGATGATTTAGTAAAGGGAAGTGGTAATTGAAGACGATTGTGGATCTTCCCTCGCAAGTAATTTACTTTATCAGACCTAGGGCGAGATCTGCCCATGGTTGGGGGAGTGATAATCTATCAACCCCTCTTCCCTTCTTTTCCAACCTTTCATCTGGTAATGTGTGTTGATCAGCGGTTGTCATTGATGTCAACCCAAGCAACACCAGGGGCTAACCCAATATTGCATTGGAATTTTGACCTACAAAATTAATATATTCTGGGTCAATAATGCTTTTGATGGTTTCTACTTGTCTAGATGTTTTCGTTGATATATGGCACGCCATGTAATTCTTCACGGTTTGAGAGACATTCATGTTTGAAGTTTGTACCCCCAGTTAGTGGGCTAAAACCCCATGGGGTTGGGGCATGGGTCATTGAAAAGTCATAATTAATATTTTTTAAGCTCTGAAAATCCCTCTCACGTTCACTTTTTGAAGCCCCTCTCAACTTAAGCATTTATATAAATTGTGATCTTCATTTCCTCCTTAGGTAAGGGATTTCGCTATTTGAAACAGGTCATCGTGGCATTTTCGCTCTAAATTTTTTTCTACGAAGGTTCAAAAGCATAAATTTTTATGAGGCAAAGCTGAAATCTTGAGGAAGCTTCTGTAAAAATTTCAGATTAAGGTGCACAATATTTCTGGAGATATGATCTGTGGAAGTCAAGGTTTTTGCAGGCTCCTGAAATTCATTTCAAAGAAGTTACCTTGGTTGAATCGTCATAACTCTCTCTGAGTATTGGATTCGAATTCCATAAAAAGTGGTAGATATTGCACAGTCTATAATTTTCGCTCTATCTATTTGAGAGCCAAATGAAGAAACAATGACACATGGCACGCCGTACAAGTGCGCTCTGCTGAAAAAGTCCATAATTAGGGCATTGTGAGAAATTGGGTATAAATATCTCTTGAAGAATCCAAATTGGGTCAGACCTATGGCGTTGGAAAGATGACTCAGAGGACTACTACAGGACCGAAAATTAGATATTGAGGATATGAAATAACAGAGATACACCGGATTCAATATCGAGCTCCTAGAAGGCAAGAAAAAGCTAGATCACGTGTTGTCAAGGGTTGCAAAGGACCAGACTTTCTATGGAAGAAAAGCAAAGTAAGGTGAAGCAGAGGGTAGCATGATAAGAGCAGCAACCAAGGTGCATAACAACAGCAAGAAGTTCATCATATGAAGTCTTCAAGTGGGCAGCATTGCATACAATCATTGTAAAGGTATATTTGTACTAAGTCATTGTAAATACATTATTGTAAAAAATGTACTAGTGTCTATTTGCCAAGGGTTGAGGAGGTAGTGTTGGGAGGTCTAGGATCATCATTAGGTGGTTGTGTCAAAGTTGGGGTTATGGTCTAGTATATCTTCTTCTTCTACATCATTCTATATCATTGTAAAGTGGACCATTTTCTCTGGTACGGGAGTCCATTCTTCTTTTATTCTTCTATAGGGTGGTAGGGTGGTGCTAGGGTGAGTTGTAGCTCATTGGGTGTTGGGGCATCTGTTCAGTTGAGTGCTGAAGAATCTCGGGCATTGGAGCATCCATCCAGTGGGAGCTGGAGAAGAATGCTTTTCTAGATTCTGGGAAGTTGGAGCTGTACCTCAGTGGAGTTGAATGGCAAAGAACTATTGAAAAAATTAGGTGGTTTTGTCCAGTGAGTTTCACATAGCGCGCTGCATTGTGTGCCTCTTGTTTTGCTGCTTGTCATTGTACAAACGATAATAATTGAAAGATTAACTAATGCTCTAATTGAAAGGAATAAAAGATTCAGTATTTCCAACGAGTGGTATAGAACTTGGTTCCTTCAATAACGGTTGCAATAGGCTGAGAGGAATTAGCTGGAGCATACCAAGAATGGTATGCCTCTATTCAAGAAAATAATTATGCACTCTTTGGAGAGAAGAATGGAGGTCTATCTCTTGGCGCAAGGTTATGAAGTATGAGACACTGTTCAAAATGGATTTACATCAACTACGGATGAACAAGGTAAGAAGAATTTGGTAAATAATGCAAAAGAAAAGAATATTATTATCAGTGTACTTATTGAATCTGCTTATCATAAGGTGTTGGGTTGTAAAACTGCCAAAAATGTATGGGACAAGCTTGAGAATATATATGCAGGTGACTCAAATGTCAAAGAAGCAAAGCTTCAAATCTATAGAGAAAAATTTGAGCAACTCAGAATGAAAGAAGATTACAACATTGTTGCATACTTCCAATACGTTGATGAAATAACCAATACTCTAGAAGGATTGGGAGAGCCAGTTGACGAGAAGACTATTATACGGAAGATTCTTAGAATGTTACCAGGGAGATTCAACCCAAAGGTATCGGTCTTAGAATACAGTGCAAATCTGGACAAACTCAGCAAAGAGGAATTACATGGAGTTCGCATAGCATATGAAATGAGACTTGATGAAGAAGAGGGTACTTCGCATCTAGAAACTGCATTCGTTGCATCTAAGAAAACCAATAAGGATAAACAACCTTCAATTGAAAAGACATGCACTTGCAAGTGTGAAGAAAAGGGAGATGATGAAGAAGGTCTTTCAGATGAAGAATATGCTTACTTCACGAGAAAACTAAAAATTGGTAAGGGACAATTCAAAGGTAAAATTCCATTGATATGTTTCAACTGTAATGAGGTTGGGCATTTTGCAGCAAAATGTCCAAACAAAAGTAATGTCAACTCACAAGGAAAGAAAGGCTTTAAGAAATTCAACAAGCAAGGATCCAAAAGGAAATTTCTCTCTAAAGAAGATAGCTCATCATCTGATGAAGACAATGATAGTGAAGAAGAAGCCAATGAGAGAGTATTGTTTATGGCCAAGCACAATAAACCCAAGCACAATAAAAAAGAGGTATCGAACAATGAAGAAGAAGGATGGACCATAGAAGAATTTTATGAGGAAGCAATCAAGCTTATAAAAGATCTCAAGGCGGAGAAGATCCGTTCCAATACTCTTGAAGAACAAGTTCAAGGTCTCAAAATTGAAGTTGAAGAACACAAATGAATTGAAGAGTCACTTCAAAAGAAGTTGGAAGAAAGTAACCAAGAAAGGGAAGAATTAGAAGTCGAAGTAGTCTCGCTGCGTGAGGAAGTGAAGAAAGGAAAAACTATCCAAAACTATGCCAACAGCTGAAGGGCATTGGAAGAAATCATCAACAATCAACGATCTTACAATGACAAAACTGGCATTGGTTACAAAGAAGAAGAAGCAGGACCTTCTACAACAAAATACAATGAACCTATGAGATCTGACATGCATGTAGACTTCATTGGACAAGATTCGCAAGAACAGCCTTGGAAGACAATTCCTCGACAAAAATTTCCATCCAGGTACCAACATATTTTTTATGGCTACTGTAATTCATGTTGAAAATTTGGTCATAAAGCTGTAGAATGTCCCACGTACCCTAGGAACGAATACAATTCCAGGAGATCTGTTAAATATGAACCTCCCAGGGCTCAAAGAAACATCAATAGATTTGAACATTTAAGAGATAATATTGAATGTTACAAATGTCGAAACTTTGAATACATAGCCAAAGACTGCAGACTTGAAAATCCTCCAGAAGAATCTTCGAAGCCACAGAACGAATGAACATTGAAGAATAAGTAGAATGATAATTGTGCTCCCGCTTTCAAGGTTCAAAAGAATAAAGATGTGTGGTATGTTGATAGCGGTTGCTCAACGCATATGACTGGAGATAGAAATAAATTTGTATTCCTGAAAGAGAAGAAGAATAGAACCGTGTCCTTTGGAAATGATGGATCTTCAAATGTTATAGGATCAGGTACTGTCACTCTCGGAAGCAAAGATGATCCAGCCAAGAATTTTCTATTGGTTGAAAACATGAATCACAATTTGCTTAGTGTTGGACAAATGTGTGATCAAGGACACACAATACTATTCAACTCCACGAAATGTGAAATTAGGAAAGGCGTGTATGGTGAAATTGTGGCTATAGCAAGTTGAGCTCCAAACGACATATATGTTCTGGATTAAGCAACTAAAGCATGTCTAATAGCTAAAGAGGATGATACAATAATTGGTAGCAATGATGATCGACTAAGTAAGAAGTTTGCTACAAAGGTGCAAAGTGATTTCGAGATTTCTTTACTTGGTGAGATGACATACTTCTTAGGGCTTCAAATATCTCAGCAATAGAAAGGAATATTTATATGTCAAGCCAAGTACATCAAGGAAATGCTCAAGAAATTTAAAATGGAAGATTTCAAACCCATCCTTACTCCAATGGTAACAGGTTTCAAATTGAGCATAGACGACTCATCTAAGGATGAGGATCAAAGGTTGTACAGATCTATGATTAGTAGTCTTCAATATGTAACAGCCTCCCGACAAGATGTTATGCAAGCATTTGGACAAGTAGAAAGATTCCAAGCAGCACCAAAAGAATCACATATTAAATATTCGCCAACATTGGAATATCTTCACCAGAAGCTTAGGATTCTCCCAAGTTCTCATTATATTTTCCTTATTTAGAATATAAAGGGGGAGTGGAAGTGTGTACAGGTCCACAGGATGGTTGTATGTCAGGGGGAGTGGAAGTGTGTACAGGTCCGTAGGATGGTTGTGTTTCAGGGGGAGTTACCCTTTGCCATTGATGTCAAAGGGGGAGGGAATGTTATAGGAAGAGGTGTCATGATCGCAGGGGGAGTACTTGTGTTGCCATCAATGCCAAAGGGGGAGATTGTTGATCAGAGGTTGTCATTGATGTCAACCCAAGCAACACCAGGGGCTAACCCAATATTTCATGGAAATTTTGACCTACCAAATTAATATATTCTGGGTCAATATTGCTTTTGATGGTTTCTACTTGTCGAGATGTTTCCGTTGATATATGGCACGCCATGTAATTCTTCACGGTTTGAGAGACATTCATGTTTGAAGTTTGTACCCCCAGTTACACTAAGACTTCACCATAGTTAATTTAGGCATGGAATGTTGAAAAGTCATAATTAATATTTTTTAAGCTCCTAAAATCCCTCCCACATTCACTTGTTTAAGCCCCTCTCAACTTAAGCATTTATATAAATTGTGATCTTCATTTCCTCCTTAGGCAAGGGATTTCGCTATCTGAAATAGGTCATCGTGGCATTTTCGCTCTAAATATTTTTCTACGAAGGTTCAAAAGCATAAATTTTTATGAGGCAAAGCCGAAATCCTGAGGAAGCTGCTGTAAAAATTTTAGATCAAGGTGCACAATATTTCTGGAGATATGATCTGTGGAAGTCAGGGTTTTTGCAGGCTCCTGAAATTCATCTCAAAGAAGTGACCTTGGTAAAATTGTCATAGCTCTCTCTCTGAGTATCGGATTGGAATTCCATAAAAAGTGGCAGATAATGCATATTCTGTAGTTTTTTCTCTATAAATTTTAGGGCCAAATGAAGAAACAATGACACGTGGCACACCGTACAAGTGCGCTCTTCTGAAAAAGTCCATAATTAGGGCATTGTGAGAAATTGGGTATAACTATCTCTTGAAGAATCCAAATTGGGTCAGACCTATGGCATTGGAAAGACGACTCAGAGGACTACTACAGGACCAAAAATCAGATATTGAGGATCTGAAATAACAGAGATACACTAGATTCAATATCGAGCTCATAAAAGGCAAGAAAAAGCTAGATCATGTGTTGTTAAGGGTTGCAAAGGACCAGAATTTCTACGACAGAAAAGAAAAGCAAGGTGCAATAGAGGGTAGCATGAAAAGAGCAGGAACCAAGGTGCATAACAGCAGCGATAAGTTCATCATATGAAGTATTCAAGTGGGCATCACTGCATATAATCATTGTAAAGGTATCTTTGTACTAAGTCATTGTAAATACATTATTGTAAAAATTGTACTATTGTCTATCTACCAAGGGTTGAAGAGGCAATGTTGGGAGGTCTAGGATCATCATTAGGTGGTTGTGTCAAAGTTGGGGTTATGCTCTAGTATATATTCTTCTTCTACATCATTCTATATCATTGTAAAGTGGACCATTTTCCCTGGTATGAGAGTCCATTCTTCTTTTATTCTTCTATAGGGTGGTAGGGTGGTGCTAGGGTGAGTTGTAGCTCAATGGGTGTTGGGGCATTCATTCAGTTTACTACTGAAGAATCTCGAGCATTGGAGCATCCATCCAGTGGGAGCTGGAGAAGAATGATTTTCTAGATTCTAGGAAGTTGGAGCTTTAGTTTCAATTGGAGTTGAATATTAAAGAATTATTAGAAAAGCATTAGGTGGTATTTGTCCCGGAGTGGGTTTCCACCTTAAAAACTGTGTGCATTTTTGTTCCTCTTGTTTGCTTCTATCATTGTACAAACACTGATAATAATTGAAGATTAAATAATTCTCTAATTGAAAGGAATATTGATTCATCCCCCCCTCTCAGTATTTCCAACAATGCGGTCACTCGGGCAACCACTTCTTCTGTTACTTTGATTTGCAGGCCCCTGACTTGGGTCTGGTGGTTATTCAAATTCCTAGCGAATTCAATTGCAATAGCCTCATCTGAGCCTTCCAATCCCTGAAAATATTTAAGCCACCCGACTTTCCTAAATACTTGATAAGTTTCCAGACAGTTCTATAAAGCTTCTATGGATTTCGGCTCATGTCTTACTGCTGGTTCTCCCATCTTGTTGTTACTCTGAATCACTCCTTAAGCTCGACCAAATGTAATATCACCACACTGCTTGTTCTATCTCAACACCCTGCTCTACTTATCCCGGATTAAGAATTTCAGATGAGGATATGAGACTTCAGATAAGGGAGGTGATGAGAGGTGACAGGATTTTCAAATTATTAAATCGTACTTCACACATTATACATTAATGTCTACTTATGGAAAATAACGGGCTCTAAGTACAAATGCCTTTTCCAGCCGGATTTGGTCATAATTAGTTATTGTGCTATTTAATTTGATGCATGTGGGATTAATGACGGTTTCAAGACTATGGATTTCTTGCAATGATTAAAAGATTCATCCCCCCCCCCTAGATTTAATGGTGATGACCGCCCACGGTTGTCACGGGAATGTCATAACTTGCCATTAATCATCAAATTATTAAATGATGATGTTACCTTTTTAAATGACGAACATGAGACGATGTGAAGGAGGAATTTAATGTGATGGCGTAACTGATTCTAGTGATCGTGGTAGTCACGCTTGACTGTTTTAATTATTGTTGCATGTCAGGATAGCGACGAGATAGGAAACATTGTTCATGTTGTCGACTGTTACATGTGTAACAACCAAGACATCCACTGTGTTATTCTTCAAAAAACATGATAATTATGAAAAATAGATACAAAAAATAAACAAATAAGTATCATCATATTGTAAAGTATGTTGGGAAGGAAAGATGATGTTTTGAAAAAGGGAAAAAAATTGGGTGTAATAGCCGCCACATAAGTGGTTTTCAACTGCTACAAATTGTCTGACTATGCCTTGAAAAGAGGTTTTCACAATCCGATTTTTATTGTTATTATTATTATTATTTATTTATTTATTTTTATTATATATATATATATATATATATATATATATATATATATATTTTAACAGGTGTAATAGCCGCCACAAGAGTGGTTTTCAGCTGTTACACTTATTGGAATTTGAAATTTTAGGCTGCACAGGGGAGCATTCCCCTACTGCTGTAACATAAAGATCAGAGTCTGCGACAATGTTAACAAATGATTCCTTCAAAGCAGGTTGATGATACAACCTCAGACAGTGCCCATTAACCAGTAACGATGTCTTAGCACTATCAATGGTAACCAATTGTACAGTCCCATTGTCAAAGACCGTGTCTACTTCGTAAGGACCTAGACATCTGGTGCAGAGCTTGCCTTTGAAATCCTTGAATCTTGAATCGTACAAGAGAGCCCAATCTCCTTTATGAAATTTCTTCTTCTTAATGAACTTGTCGTGCAATCTAGCTCTTTGTTGCTAAATGATCCGTGTCTGCTAAATGGCAGCCAATCGTTTCTCTTTCAACTCATTGAGTTGGTTCAATCTTTGTCTTTGCACTATGCTTAAATCCAGATTGACCTGTAATGTTGTTCTCAATGTATTTATTTCGAACTCTATGGGGAATAAAGAATTCTTACCATACACCAATTCATAGGGTGAGAAGCCTGTAGTATTCCTCCATGTTGTTATGTAAGCCCACAACACCTTTGGAAGTTTTTCAACCCAATTTTTTCAGTGGCTGGCTACTGTCTTTGTTAAAATTCCCTCAATAACTTTGTTTGTGCTCTCCACTTGACCATTTCTTGTGGGTGATAAGGTGAAGTGATCCTGTGATGAATTCCATACTTCTCAACCAGTTTCTGGATGAAATGAGATGTAAATTGAGCCCCCCCATCCGTAACTATCTCCCTGGGTCTTTCTAAGCTAACAAAAATATCTTCGATCAGGAAGTATGAAATAACCTACTCTATAGCTCTAGTTAATGCCTTCGCTTCGACCCACTTTGTGATGTAGTCAGTGCAGACCAATATGTATGATCTTTGCTGTGATGAAGGATTAATTGGCCCTACAAAATCCACGGTCCATTTCTCAAATGGCTCTATCACTATCTGAGGCTGTAATGAAATCTCATCTGATTTCAGAGGTTGGCCCATCCTTTGGCAGCTATCACATCCCTTCACAAATTTCTTAGCATCCTAGAATATATTTGGCCAGTAGTACCCTGTTGAGAGTACTTTATACCACGTTCTCTTGTCCGCTAAGTTCCCTCCATAGGGCTACTTGTGGCAAGCTTTCAAGATATCAAATACCTCATCTTCTTTAACACAACGCTGAATCTGAAAGTTTGGTCCAGTGTGGTAGGGATTGCCCTCTATCCAGGAGTAAGTAGCACTCTACTGTATGATCTTCCTTTTTTCTCTGGAAGATAAATGGTGTGGGAATTTTCTTGTAGCAAGATAGTTGGATATGTCTCCATACCATGGTGAGTGAGTAGATATGGAAAAAAGATATTCATCTGGAAAAGAATCCTCAGTAGGAGTGCATTTATCACCTATAGTTAACCTAGAAAGAAAATCAATAGCCACATTAAATTTTCCAGGTTTATCTAAAATAGTGATATCAAATTCCTGTAACAGCAATAACCATCGTGTAACTCTGCCATTGGTAATAGGTTTATTCATTAAA
Organism: Pinus albicaulis; assembly: GCA_034641835.2. Taxonomy (NCBI): domain Eukaryota; kingdom Viridiplantae; phylum Streptophyta; class Pinopsida; order Pinales; family Pinaceae; genus Pinus; species Pinus albicaulis. The sequence continues at coordinate 19,130,223 of CM076578.1, read as the reverse complement.
AATTGAATTGCAGTGTGTTCAGTGTGTACAAACACTTGATACCCGGTGATGTAGTGCCAAAATTTGTTGATAGCATGCACTACTGCTAGGTATTCCTTCTCGGTCACTGTGTAGTTGAGCTCAGCTGGAGTTAAATTCTTGCTGATGTAATAAATGGCATAAGGTTTATTTTCCTCCAGTTGCCCCAAAACAACACCCACAACTATGTTAGATGCATCTGTAGCGATATGGAATGGCAGTCTCCAGTTTGGTCCTCGCAAAACATGTGCTGTTGTTACACGGTTATTTAACTTCAAAAAGGCTTGCTCACACTTCCTTGTCAACACAAATTCCACATCTTTAATGAGCAAAGAAAACATAAGAGATGCAATGTTTGAAAAGTTTTTTATAAATCTCCTATAGTACCATGCATGTCCCAGAAAGCTACGTACCTCTTTTTGAGTTTTGGGAGTTGGGATTCTAGAGATTACCTCAAATTTTGCAGGGTCTACCTTGATTCCATCTACCGAAATGAAATGTCCCAGTAGGATCCCCTCGGTCATCATCATGTGGCACTTCTTTGTTCTCAAAGAAACATTAGTTTGTTCACAACGTTGCAGTCCCTTTTCCAAATTAACTAATGTTGTTTCAAAGGCATCCCCGTAGGGTGTAAAGTCATCCATGAAGATTTCGAGACATTCATTCAAGAGATCCGAAAATATACCCAATATTTACCTTTGAAAAGTGTCTGGCGCATTGTAGAGGCTAAAAGGAAGGACTATGCATGCAAAGGTACCCAATAGGCAGGTGTTGAAGCCTCGAAAATCGCTGCTTCAAACATTGGGGGAAAACCACCCGGTCGGGACCTTAGGACAACTCCTTTTCCGTTTGGTATGGTGGCTCTGACTGGATTGATAGGACTAGTTTCCTAATAAATTAAATGGGTTGGTGATGGAATGATTGTGTGAGTGGATAATGAAACTAAATGACTGAAATAATCTATCTAATTTAATCTATAACTTATAAATAATTCTAAAACTAACCCGGGTGTCAAATATGAATACAACTTTAAGATTGTTTCAATTAAATCAATAACCATGAAAATGTATTATAATTTAATTGAAATATGCAGCATCAAATAATGATAACTCTGTTTAAGAAATTAAACAGAGTTATAATAACACATTATATTCATCATTTTATATATCATTTGTATACACTGTGAAAAATGAAATATTTCTGTACACCCAGAAATGATATGTATAAAGAAACATTTGTAAAACAAGTACATATAAATGATAGCAAATTTAAATAGAATATCTCATAACATAAGAAAAATAACAGTAAATCGATAGAAATACCAGATTCATCTTGATACTTTTCCAAACGGAATTCAATATCTAGATCCAGTGCTTCAATGTAAAACAAACTCTAAGGTACAGAAATGCAATTCTCAGAGGTAATTTGGCATAAACCACCAGATGTGATCCTTTATAAAAATATAATAGTCAGTGGAGTACAAAAATGTAACATCCAAGTCAAAAATATTACAAATTCAGGACCCCTTTCTAAATGCATGAAAGGGGTTTAAATAGGAACTTAATAAAACAAAATAACTAAAACTATTGCTAAAATCTATCATCGGAAGTCTTGAAATAGACTTGCGATTTAAAAAATGAAACCAATTCATTGATTTTCCCCTGCATTCAATGTGCCCAGGTGGAAAATATTGAGCATATCTTTAACCTCTGCTGGACGACTTAGCCTCGAATGTAGCTGACCAGTGTACGTGGCATCATAAAAATCTGGAATGATACAATGAATGGCATTGGAAAGGCATTTAATTGCCATTTGTTGACCGTGTGGCTTGATTAGATATGTCCACATGATATCCCATGAAATTCCTTGAATTTTGGTGATTTGCTGATTCTTATTGATTAATTCTTGCTTCCACTTAGAATCAGTCTCTTTTACCTTTGGTAATTTACCTGGGATACAATTTGAAATTAGATTGGTGGCATATAAGCTATCATTAACCAGCAATGTTATACCATTCATCATAGTTTTGGCTCTTGATGTGGCTCTTTCTCCGTTTATCAATTGCTTTTCCCATTCAGTAAACATAATTCCTTTGTGTCTTTCTTCAATCCTGGGAAGGTTTGCCTTGTTTCCCTGCTCTGAGTCTTGCCATGAAAGAAATTCAGAAATTTTCTCATCTGCATCATCAAATTCGAGCCTGAGGCTAATTCCTTCATCTATAAGAGCTGATGTTATATCACACAAAGGCTCGGTTTGTGCCATCCTTTGACATAACTCATTCAACTACTGAGATAGTAGTTTGTTTGTTTCAAGAGCTTCAGTTTTAAATTGATCTAATTTAGGATAGTCCCTAAATTTTTCCAATCTTGCTTGGAATACTTTCTCTTGCTCAGCCTTAGCAGTTTTCTCATTTTGCAGTAGGGTCTATAGTTTTTCCACCTCTTGAGCTAGATGTTGTTGCTTATTCAAAGCTTGTTGATCAAGCTTTTTCTTTTCAATACCAAGTTTCTCTTCCAACTGTTTAGATCTGAGCTTTTCATCCTGCAACTGTTGTTCCAACTGCATAATATTTTGGTGATTTTCTGTTGTTTGTTCCTCCAGCATAGCTATCTGTACTTCCTTTTGTTTCATCATTTGTGTGACTTCCGAAGCCTTGTCTATAGTAGCTGCACTATAGGCGCCTGCATATTGTGACAATTTGGTGAGATCCTCTGATCCACCTCAGTATTTTTCCAGACAATGTTCATCAGTTCAACTTGTGATGTTGAAAGTGATTCTTGATCTGTTCTTCTTCTCTTTCTTTGCTTCTTGACAACAACCCTATGCTTAGGACTATAAAAGACATCTAGAGGAGGAATATCCTCTACTTTCAATACAATTTCTTCTGTAGGATGCTCAGGAATGATTTCCATATCTTGATCTTTCAAAATGTCAACTTGAGGATTATTTTGTAATCCTATTTGCTGAGCAAATTTTTCATATTGACTTAGCAAATGGGAAGTAACAATAACTTCAGTAGAATCTATCACATTCTCAATAGTATTTTCTCTTTCAATTTGATTATTTGATTTATTATCAATATCATCTTTTTTTGTCTGTACATTAGCCTCATTGCCTGTATTTTCTTTCTCAATATGTATATTAGTCTCAATGCCTGTACTTTCCTTCCCTATTTGAACTGTAGTTCCTTTCCCAATATGTTCATCTATTTTGCTGCCAGTATTCTCCTTTGGCACATCAGGCTTGCCACTTGTACTTACATTTTTAGCTTGTACATTTCCCTTGCTAGTAGATGCTTCTTTTCCTGCTTTCTTGGTTGCATCTTCTTTTTGCTTCTGCTTTGTTTCTATATTCTTAGATTCTTGCAGCATAATTCTTAACTGGTCAAGAGGAGCTTTCAGCAGTATCTGACTTCGAAACAACATGAATTTATTCATATCCTCGGTCTGAAACTTGGATTTAGCCAAGTCATAAACTTGGGGAAATTTATCAATAGAAACAAATAATTCATCAAACTCATCGGGCTCATGCTCAAATCAGGCGATTGAAACTAAAGTTGTGAAATCAAATGCAACTTTTTTTCGGGTCATACTACCTTCCTGGGACTGTAGAGAGCTTAAGATCCCTTATTTTGATGACCTCCTTCTCAGCATGTGTGAAGTTATTAAGTGTATAATGCCCACAGTGAAATGGAAACATAGGCCACATTAGTTTCTTGTTATTCTTGAAAGACCTTGACATGCCTTCTACTGTTAACTGGTAGGAGATTTCTTGTGCTAACATTTTATCTGGGATATACAGAGGTAAAATATGGGGCTCAACTATACTCCCAAATACTCTGATATAGGTAAATTTCTCTTCTCCAAACTAGTCACCTATCTGGGATATATCAGCCTTGGATTTTTTAGAAAGTCGGGGAGGGAATTGATTAAAAATGGTTTGATAGACAGGGATGAGGAAACCCTGACAAATTCTATAAACATGATTTTAAAAATTCCCCTTCCATGAAAACTTATGGTAAATATGAATAGGAACAGGATCTTTGGGGGTCCACTTCTAGCCAAGAATAGGAAATTTAGAGTTAAAATATGGGGCATCTAAAATATAGGCACATAAGTAAAACAGGGTTGTGTTTCCAGTGTTTTTATCCTTTCTGTACTCTAGGATTCTATTAGCTATCTTATCTGAAAGGATAACTGCCCAATCCATGATTTCGGAATTCACAGTAGAATTGATTAAGGGTACCATTTGAATTGAAAATCTAGCTGAATTATCATTTCCAAATAGTCTACACATCATTGCGGCGACATAACAATATGGAGGTGAAAGGGACTCCACGAAGTACATACATGATGACTCATTTTTATGCTTCTCTGGAGCTTTCCTCCATTCTCTGATTGGCTCAGACTGAGTTTCATTGCTTGTAGAAAAATCTTTAATAAAGGCTTTGTTGTAGACCTTTTGCGGGTCTGGAAGATGGTACATTGCCTTTATGTCCTCTGCTTTGAAAGACCCAAACATTGTTCTCGCAGCTGAAACAAAGGTCCTGTTTTGGATGGCAACATTGTCTATTACCCACCGAATTACATCATAGTAAGGGATAATGTTTTCCCGAGCTGTAATTCTATGAAGGAACGAATTCGCAAGCGCTTTAAGAGGAGTCTCAGAATCAAAGTCTGAGTCATCTTCTTCAGGAACTGTCGCCTTCTCTTCAGTGACTTTAGGGTTTTATTTTTCAATTAAGTTATATACATCTTCCCAAGTCATTTTTCCAAGTCCCTGGCATGATGTCTCTGTAACCAGCTTAATTTTTGCTGGTTTTTCTTTTGGTACTATGGGAATAGCAGCAAAATTTGTAGCGACAGCAGCCTTTGCTTTCTTAGATCTCTTAGACATGTTGTCATCTGGTAATGTATCTCTTGCTCTACGAACGAAAGGATTGGGAATTTTCTTGTTCTGCAAATGAAAAAAGCTTTTAGACGCGGTAAAAATGAAGTAATGGGAACAACTGTATGAAAAGATCTGTTCGTTGATTTTCATTTTTTAACTCCGTTTTAAAACTTAAATGCCCTCTAAAGAGTCACACTCACGCATTCAAAATAGAATCAATTATCATTAATCGTTTGATTTTCTATTTAGTAGTAAACGTACAATCAGAGATCAACAAATTTGAGATGCGAATATAAAATTTTCCTTTTGATTTTTGCGAGTGATGAATAAATAACATATGTATAGTGTAAAGATTAAGTATCGACCACATCGGAGTTTATCAAAAGGGATGACCAATAACATCTCATGATCTCTGCCGATTTGCGATTGCGATGATGTTATATCACATCGGCTCTTTTTAAAGAGAGTAAGTTGCAAATGATATTCGCCGATTTGCGATTGCGATTATTGTGGGGTCCATCGCATCGGGGTTTTGGTAACATGAGTGAATATGATGTTTGTTTCTCCGAAATGCGATTGTGATGAATCGCATCGCATCGAATTTTATAAAGCAAATGTGACAACTCAAAACCTTTTCCGATTTTCGATTTGCAATAAGGACCATCGCATCGGAGTTTATAAAATAAGCATACATGACATTGCTTCTCTGAAATGCGATTTGCGATTCATCGCATCGCATAAGAGTTTTTCAAAACAAATGTAAAACTTTAAGATATCTTCGATTTGTGATTGCAATTACGGTATCACATCAAACTTTGTTAAATGTGAATACTTTATGTATTACGTTGATGTGATAAGAGTTTTTATATCTCATCGGATCGGGGATTTTCAATGTTTCATTTGTTTATAAACATTTTTTGATTTATGAAACAATGGACTCTTTATTTGTTTTATTCAAAATGATCGGATTTCATCTAAGTATTTTATTCCTAAAAAGAAAAAGGGGACCTATTTCTAAATGATATTTCTTCTAAAAAATTTGAAATGGGGAGGGTTGTTTCACTGTACAACAATTGGCGATTCACTGGAAGAAACAATTATCTCTGAAAAATAAAATGAATACTATATTTCTATTAAGTAAAAGTTTTAAAGATAATGAAAACTATCTTAGAGAAATTTTTAAATAAAATCCAACTTCGGAAAAGAATAAAAATGTATTTACAATTTCTTTCTAATTCCTCAAAAAATAAAAACATCTTGGGTTTTCTTAAGCTTTGACTGGTTGATAATAATGAAGTAGGGGGCTCCTCCAATTTTAGCTTTTTTGTTTTACTCTATTGTCATAGGCATTGCTTCTGCTGCCTGCAAACATTCATAGTCTCGACAGGGTTACCTTTTAACCATTAACCATTTCATTGTCCCATCCAACTAAGATCATAATTCTTTAAAAATAAATTCATAAGACCTTGTATCTTATGTTTTTCTTCTTTTTATTTATTTTTTAAATTAAAAGCCATTGTTCTGGTTTGGTAGCAAATTAATAACAATGCCATTCACTAGTTGTAATGAAACTGAACAAGCTGGCTCGTGAGGAGACCCCTTGTCTTATAATTATAAGCCATTACCCTGTTTTGGTATGCACTGTTGGTAATGTCAGTTTTATTACTTCTTATGATCATGGTAAGCAGGCTCGTGATGAGACCTCTTATATCTTAATTTTGATATATAATTTCTTAGAATTACATTCCAAAAAATCACATTAATGGATGGGGTGAAATGATTTTATCCTTAAGAATCAATGGATGACAATTTTCTGAGTTTTTTGAATGCCAAAGCTTTGGAAAAATCTTTACTTTTTATGGATAACCTTTTTCTGCTTAATAAACTTATAATGATTTACATTTTCCTCAAGGTTTCAAAAGATTATGCAAATGTTTTAAACAAATTTTCAAAGTTTAACATTTTATTTTAAACTATCCAAAACTGTAATCATTTATATAAAAATTCTTATTTACATAAAATAAGTTTTAATAGTATTTTTCTGAAAATATTTTCAAATAGTAAAAAGTCAATTAAAGACTATTAACAACCTTAATTTACATAATAAACAAAAAATTGCAAAAAGGAATATGTACAGGTAACAAGGGGTTACCTCCTTAAGAAAATAATTTCTTTAAAATAAGCCCATTTACAGGAAGAGATTCTCTCTTTCCTGTTAAATCTTGTAGGATGAATGTATATGAGCCTATCTTTTCAGCAATCTGAAATGGTCCAAGACACATTTTTTGAAATTTGGTATGCTTACCTTTATCTTCATGTGCTTTATCCCATTTCAGAACAAGATCACCAATTGAGAAAGTTTTGGATCCGGTGGAACTTGAATCAAAAGAAGATTTTACAAGTTGCTGATGTTTCTTATGAATACTTTTTGCTCTCTCTCTATCTTCTTCTAATTTAAGAATTTGATCAAATCTCAACTGAATAGATGACGAAGGATTTTCTTTTAATAAATTGCACTAGAGCTAATGATGGGAGAACTAGATTTGATGGTATCATAACTTCTTTTCCATAAACTAGATTGAAAGGTGAAGTTCCTATCGAAGCTTTATGAGTAATATGATCAGCCCATAGTGCAAAAATTAAAGACTTGTGCCAATTCTTTTGATTATGATCAATGGTCTTTTTAATGATTTTGATGAGACTTTTTATTAGTAGATTCAGCTAGACCATTACCTTGTGGATAATAATGTGCTAAATATTTCAATTTAAAACCTCTTGATTGCAAATTCCATTATACTATTTCCAGAAAAGTAAGATGCATTGTCAAAGACAAGAGCGTTAGGTACACCAAACCTGGTAATGATGAATTGATCAATGAAATCAATAATTGCATCAGAATTGGCTACCTTTAAAGGAATTGCTTCAACCACTTTGTAAATTAATATGTTCCATTAAGGATGTATCTGTGTTGTTTGGAAGAATGAGGTACTATTTCGCCAATAATATCAAGCCCCCATTGCTCAAATGGTTGCTCAATGTTTACTGGTTGCAAAGGAAAGCTGGCTTCCTTGGTCTTCCACTAGTAGTTTGAAAAATCTCGCACTTCCGCACGTAATCATGTGTATCTTTGAAAAGGGTAGGCCAATAATATTCAGCATCGATGATTTTGTGAGCTGTGGTATCACCTCCAAAATTTCCACCTGCTGGTCCATCATGTAATTCCTGCAATACCTTTTTTGCTTCAGTCTTTTCAATACATCTTAATAGAATTGAATCATAATTCTTTCTGAATAACACATCATCAATGATTTCATAATTTTTAGCTTTTAATCTCAGAGCACGTTTGTTCCTATAGCTGAGATTAGAAGGAGCATACCCATTTTTCAAGTAAAAGATCAGATAAGCATATTGAGATTCATAATCAATAACACTTATCTGATTTACTTGAACAATATTATCTTGATCTTGATGTTCTGGTATGTTGTGAGCTCCTGCTAGCTATCTGCAAAAACCTTGTCCTCTAACAATCTTGGCTGGCTTAATATCAATATCATATTCTTGCAAAGTTGTTACCCAATTAGCTCTCTTTTCTCCTACTTCTTTTTGAATTAACAATTGTCTCACTGCAGAGAATGGGACAATAATTTTTGTGTGTGTCTTTAGGAGAAAAGGTCTAAAATGTTTAATTGATTTAAACACAACGAAGGCTTGTTTTTCTACATCGGAATAATTAAGCTCAGCTCCTTGCAGATTTGAGCTAAAGAAAGAAATTGGTGCTTCTATTTGTTGATCATTGAGTTGTGTTAAAATAGTAGCATAGGATGTTTCAGTAGCTAAGGTATACAGAATAAAATATTTAGAAAAATCAGGAGTATTCAATGCAGGTGCATTAATGATTGCTTGTTTGATTTTATTAAAGGCTTCCTTCTCTTTATACCCCCATTTGAATACTGAATTTTTCTTAATCATATTCTGCATAGGTAAAACATTTTGAGAAAAATCGGGAATGAATTTTTTACAAAATTGATTTGCCCTAGAAATGATTGCATGGATTTTTTTTATAAGGTCAAGAAATATCAGAAATTTCTTTCACTCTCTCCGGGTCAATATATATACCTTCTTTTGACACAACAAACCCTAATAATTTTCCTTTATTGAGAGCAAAGAAGGATTTCTTTGGGTTTAAATAAATACCAAATCTTCTACATCTTTCAAATATCTGCTTTAAATCATGTAGATGATTGGCTCTTTTCTTTGAAAATACTATTATGTCATCAAGATAAATAACAACTGATCTATTAATCAAACCCTTAAATGCTATATCCATGGATCTCTGAAAAGTATCTCCTGCATTTATTAAACCAAAAGGCATTTTCTGATAAGCATAGGTTCCCCATTTGGTTCTGAAAGTGGTTTTCAGCCTATCATCTGGATGTACTAATATTTGGTTATAGCCTAAAAAACCATCAAGAAAAGACATGAGCTCAAAACCAGCTACCTTTTGAAGTATTTGTTCCATTGTTGGCAATGGGAAATTGTCCTTTTGACATGCCTTGTTTAAATTTCTAAAATCAATGCAGATTCTAATATCTCCGTTCTTCTTCCTGATAGGTACCATGTTGGAAACCCAATTAGAATACCTTACAGGAAAAATAATTTTGGCCTTTAAAAGTTTATTGAGTTCTGCCTTGATTTGACTTTCAAGATTTGGATGAATTTTTCTTAATTTCTGTTGAATAGGTTTGACATCAGAAAGCATTGGAATTGTATGTTGAATAACAACAATATCATAAGTTTTCAAGTCCTCAGCAAAAATATCTTTATACCTACTCAAAAGTTTGATGAAAGAAGTTCTTTCCTCTGGAGTTAACTCGAGTCCTAGATTAACATTTTGAGGTTCAGACTCAGAGCCAAGATTTACTAATTCAAACTTCAAAGTAGAACTTTGAAGTTTAACATTAGTAACTTTCTTGAATCTGTCTTTTATATCATATAGGTCTTCAAGTTTAACTACAGATTTAGGAATAGGATTTTCATTACTTTTTGAGGTATTTTGAAGATCGTGATGATCTTCATCAATAATTTGTTCCTCATAGGATTTCTCCGAAGTCAAGAAATTCAATATATCTTGATCGTGATAGAATACTCTCCAGTTTGTGATATTACCGAGAACAAATGGTCGAAATATTAACTCGACTGAAAATCTATCAGCACTGTAATCTTCAGCAGGGAGGAGTTTGGATGCAACATTAGCTAACAAATCAGCTGATGTATTTTGAGTTCTAGGAATAGAAGAGATATTAAATGCTAAAAATTGAGTGGTAAGGTCTTGCACAAGGGTTTGATAATGTTTGAGATGACCTGAAAGACAATGGATGGTATTTCTTACTTGTCTTATGAAAATTTCAGAATCACCATATACTTTCAAATATTTGACATTTAACCCTATTGCTTTATAAAGTCGTTGAATCAAGGCTTCATATTCTGCGGTATTGTTTGTGCACTCATATTCCAGTCTACATGATAGCATAGTTTTCTCTCCATTTGGATCAATTAAAATGCATCATGCTTCTGCACCATCGCTATATTTGGATCCATCAAAATATAATGACGAAAATAAATATTTATTTACAGGTTTATCTACAGATGTATCAGAAACATTAATAATTCTAAAAAAATCAAATTGTGAAAAATTTTCAATTTGCGAAATAAAAGTGTTTACAGAAAAGGGTGATTATGGTGCTATGAAATTCCCAAGGAATGATTCAGCAGAATAACCTCCAAGGATATTGTTATTAAAAGCTACAGGTTCATTTGCTTGTTCAAATTCTGTCACAGTATGCATCATGTGTTTTTCTCGCTCAATTTTGGTTTGATTTGGTTTTCCTTTGTAGGGAGGCCACATATGTGAATAATCAGTTGCGATATAACCATTAAGCTTTGTAGACCAATCCCTACTTAAGACTAATCCATAGAATTCAAGAATATCTGCGACCAGAATATCAATTCTTTGGACAATCCTAGGATCAGAAGCTAATTGAATAGTAACTGAATTGATTTCTCCTACAACTTGAACTTTAGAGTGATCTAATTGAATAATGTGAACTGCAGACTTTTGTGGTTCAATATTCAATTTTGCACAGATTGAAGTAGGCATTATATTAGAATATGCTCCAGAATCTATCAAACAATTATGCAAATTCTTGTTGTAGATTTCATAAGTTAAAAGAAAAAGAGGTGTCTGAGAATTTGATCTTTCTCCAATAAGAACAGTATCAGTGGCATTTACTTTATCTGGTGGCTTACCTGTTCCTTTAGCTGCTTTGGCAACTACACCACTTGGTAGAGGAGCAATATGTGTTGCATTTAATTCTTTCAATAGCAACTTCTGTTGATGTTTAATTTTGCTGAGTTCATGTAAGGAAATGTTTGCTTCGGTTTTCTTCATGTCTTCAACAATGTTATAATCCATAGGATCTGATACCACCAAAGTCTTAGATGTTGTTGTAGGAGGATTAGAAGATGATGGCTGATTTTGAGTGGGTAAGGGAGAAGTTTTCTTTACAGGGGATTTTTCTTTGGTAAGTGGAGTTGTACTTTTCTTCTTGAGAACAGATTGAACAGGATCTGCTGTAGATTTACTCCTTGTAATTACAGGCATGGATTCTTGTTCACTGTCCAAGTTAGGGAGAATGAAATCCCACATCCCACGTAATTAAGCTATTTCCTCTTTTTCTTCTTCTTCATCTGATACTGGAGGAGTATCTTCTTCTTCTTCTTCTTCTTCTAATTCTGCATTGGAGATTGAATTGGGAGGTTTAGATTCGACTTGATTTCTCTTGAAATTTTTGAATGGTCTTTTGGTAGAGGTCTCTGCCACTTGATTTTTAATCTCAATCATTTCATTAGACATGGTTTTGAGAACTTTCTGTAAGCCTTCCATGTCATATGGATCTCTTGGTGTCTTCTTCTTTGAGTCATAATTAAAGCTGACTTTCTTGGATTTTCTTTCCTCAATAGCATTTTTCTTATCTAGAGCGATAATCCATTTTTCAACTGCAATAGCTTCTTTCATATTCTCAGCTAAAGTAGGTTTAGCTGCTTTATCAACAAAAATTGCTATATTTGAAGGCAGAGCTGTTATATACCATTCACTTCGGACCTGCTCACTGGGTTTTGATGTTGTAGGGATTTTATTCAAGAGTTTATTGAATCGAGAATTAAAATCTTTGATGGGTTCTGTCTTCAAATTGAAGAGATCATTGATACGGTAGCTATTGATATATCATCTCCATATTTAGTTAAGAAATGTTCTTGAAAAATATCCCAACTTGTAATAGATCCTGAAGGTAATGAAAAATACCAGGATCCTGCTGCCCCTTGCAAAGTATAGGTGAATAACCTGACTATAACATCTTCATGTTCAACTGCGTTCAAGTTTACATCAAGCATAAAGTTATTGATATGTTCTTCAGCTTGTATGTTAAGATCAGGACTAGATTTTGGCAGCCATTTTTCCGGATGATCTGGTAAATCATGTAAAGGTGCAGCCATTGCAACAGCTCCTAGACTAGTCCATAGTCTCTATGCCATTGTGGTGATAACTGTTGAAGGAATAGAAGAGACAGATGTTGTTTGAGCAGCTGATATTGGAACAGATGATGTTTGGGCAGCTGATGTTTGAATAGCTGATGTTGAGATAATTGTACCTTTCTGAGTTGGGGTTTGGGAAACAGATGATTGAATTTTCGATGAAGAACTAATATCACTCTCTGATTCCGATGGGATTCTTCTTGTTTTAACTCTACTAGGTAAAGGAAATTCCTTTGGAGGAATACCAATTTTTTCACTCTGTGACCTAGTGAGAGGTCTGGAAGAAGCAATTTGTAAAGTAACACTACCTTCAGATATTTCAAACTCTTATAATGATAATGAGAATCCTTGGATTTTGTGAACTAAAGCTTTTATTTTAGGGGACTCAGGGGGTTGATTATCTGATTGATTTGAGACTTTAGTAGTGGGTGTTTGAATATCTCTATCAATTTCTTCCCTGGTGATCTGAGATGTAGAAGAAATTGAAGAAGGTGATGAGGGTGAATTGCTCTTAGAATGGCATGTAGATTTGGATGTATCTTCCATTCATAGCTTAGGCCCTCCTTCTAGCGCCAAAAATGTTGAAGCCTTGAAAATCACTGCTTCAAACATTGGGGGAAAACCACCCGGTCGGGACCTTAGGACAACTCCTTTTCCATTTGGTATGGTGGCTTCGACTGGATTGATAGGACCAGTTTCCTAATAACTTAAATGGGTTGGTGATGGAATGATTGTGTGAGTGGATAATGAAACTAAATGAATGAAATAATCTATCTAATTTAATCTATAACTTATAAATAATTCTAAAACTAACCCTGGTGTCAAATATGAATACAACTTTAAGATTGTTTCAATTAAATAAATAACCATGAAAATGTATTATAATTTAACTGAAATATGCAGCATCAAAAAATGATAACTCTGTTTAAGAAATTAAACAGAGTTATAATAACACATTATATTCATCATTTTATATATAATTTGTATACACTGTGAAAAATGAAATATTTCTATACACCCAGAAATGATATGTATAAAGAAACATTTGTAAAACAAGTACATATAAATGATAGCAAATTTAAATAGAATATCTCATAACATAAGAAAAATAACAGTAAATCGATAGAAATACCAAATTCATCTTGATACTTTTCCAGAGGCAATTCAATATCCAGATCCAGTGCTTCAATGCAAAACAAACTCTAAGGTACAGAAATGCAATTCTCAGAGGTAATTTGGCATAAACCACCAGATGTGATCCTTTATAAAAATATAATAGTCAGTGGAGTACAAAAATGTAACATCCAAGTCAAAAATATTACAAATTCAGGACCCCTTTCTAAATGCATGAAAGGGGTTCAAATAGGAACTTAATAAAACAAAATAACTAAAACTATTGCTACAATCTATCATTGGAAGTCTAGAAATAGACTTGCGATTTAAAAAATGAAACCAATTCATTGATTTTCCCCTGCATTCAATGTGCCCAGGTGGCAAATTTTGAGCATATCTTTAACCTCTGCTGGAAGACTTAGCCTCGAATGTAGCTGACCAGTGTACGTGGCATCATAAAACTCTGGAATGATACAATGAATGGCATTGAAAGGCATTTAATTTCCATTTGCTGACTGTGTGGCTTGATTAGATATGTCCACATGATATCCCATGAAATTCCTTGAATTTTGCTGATTTGCTGATTCTTATCGATTAATTCTTGCTTCCACTTAGAATCAGTCTCTTTTACCTTTGGTAATTTACCTGGGATACAATATGAAATTAGATTGGTGGCATATAAGCTATCATTAACCAACTGTGTTATACTATTAATCATAGTTTTGGCTCTTAATGTGGCTCTTTCTCCGTTTATCAACTGCTTTTCCCATTCAATAAACATAATTTCTTTGTGTCTTTCTTCAATCCTGGGAAGGTTTGCCTTCTTTCCCTGCTCTGAGTCTTGCCATGAAAGAAATTCAGAAATTTTCTCATCTACATCATCAAATTCGAGCCTGAGGCTGATTCCTTCATCTATAAGAGCTGATGTTATCTCACACAAAGGCTCGGTTTGTGCCATATTTTGACATAAATCATTCAACTGCTGAGACAGTAGTTTGTTTGTTTCAAGAGCTTCAGTTTTAAATTGATCTAATTTAGGATAGTCCCTAAATTTGTCCAATCTTGCTTGGAATACTTTCTCTTGCTCAGCCTTAGCAGTTTTCTCATTTTGCAGTAGGATCTGTAGTTTTGCCACCTCTTAAGCTAGCTGCTGTTGCTTATTCAAAGCTTGTTGATCAAGCTTTTTCTTTTCAAACCAAGTTTCTCTTCCAACTGTTTAGATCTGAGCTTTTCATCCTGCAACTGCTATTCCAACTGCATAATCTTTTGGTGATTTTCTGTTGTTTGTTCCTCTAGCATAGCTATTTGTACTTCCTTTTGTTTCATCATTTGTGTGACTTCCGAAGCCTTGTCTATAGTAGCTGCACTATAGGCGCCTACATATTGTGACAATTTGATGAGATCCTCTGAAGGATCCACCTTAGTATTTTTCTAGACAATGTTCATCAGTTCAACTTATGATGTTGAAAGTGATTCTTGATCTGTTCTTCTTCTCTTTCTCTGCTTCTTGACAACAACCCTATGCTTAGGACTGTAAAAGACATCTAGAGGAGGAATATCCTCTACTTTCAATACAATTTCTTCTATAGGATGCTTAGGAATGATTTCCATATCTTGATCTTTCAAAATGTCAACTTGAGGATTATTTTTTAATCCTATTTGCTGAGCAAATTGTTCATATTGACTTAGAAAATGGGAAGTAACAATAACTTCAGTAGAATCTACCACATTCTCAGTAGTATTTTCTCTTTCAAGTTGATTATTTGGTTTATTACCAATATCATCTTTTTTTGTCTGTACATTAGCCTCATTGCTTGTATTTTCTTTCTCAATATGTACATTAGTCTCAATGCCTGTACTTTCCTTCCCTGTTTGAACTGCAGTTCCTTTCCCAATATGTTCATCTATTTTGCTGCCAGTATTCTCCTTTGGCACATCAGGCTTGCCACTTGTACTTACATTTTCAGCTTGTACATTTCCCTTGCTGGTAGATGCTTCTTTTCTTGCTTTGTTGGCTGCATCTTATTTTTGCTTCTGCTCTGTTTCTATATTCTCAGATTCTTGCAACATAATTCTTAACTGGTCAAGAGGAGCTTTCAGTAGTCTCTGACTTCGAAACAACAGTAATTTATTCATATCCTCGGTTTGAAACTTGGATTTAGCCAAGTCATAAACTTGGGAAAATTTATCAATAGAAACAAATAAATCATCAAACTCATCGGGCTCATGCTCAAATCGAGCGATTGAAACTAAAGTTGTGAAATCAAATGCAAATTTTTTCGGGTCATACTGCCTTCCTGGGACTGTAGAGAGCTTAAGATCCCTTATTTTGATGACCTCCTTCTCAGCATGTGTGAAGTTATTCAGTGTATAATGCCCACAGTGAAATGGAAACATAGGCCACATTAGTTTCTTGTTATTCTTGAGAGACCTTGACATGCCTTCTACTGTTAACTGGTAGGAGACTTCTTGTGCTAACAGTTTATCTGGGATATACAGAGGTAAAATATGGGGCTCAAATATACTCCCAAATACTTTGATATAGGCAAATTTCTCTTCTCCAAACTAGTCACCTATCTGGGATATATCAGCCTTGGCTTTTTCAGAAAGTCGGGGAGGGAATTGATTAAAAATGGTTTGATAGACAGGGATGAGGAAATTGTGACAAATTCTATAAACATGATTTTTAAAATGCCCCTTCCATAAAAACTTATGGTAAATATGAATAGGAACGATATCTTTGGGGGTCCATTTCCAGCCAAGAATAGGAAATTCAGAGTTAAAACATAAGGCATCTAAAATATAGGCACATAAGTAAAATGGGGTTGTGTTTCCAATGTTTTTATCCTTTATATACTCTAGGATTCTATTGGCTATCTTATCTGAAAGGATAACTGCCCAATCCATGATTTCGGAATTCATAGCAGAATGGATTAAGGGTACCATTTGAATTGAAAATCTAGCTGAATAATCATTTCCAAATAGTCTGCACATCATTGCGGCGGCATAACAATATAGAGGTGAAAGGGACTCCTCGGAGTACATACCTGATGACTCATTTTTATGCTTCTCTAGAGCTTTCCTCCATTATCTGATTGGCTCAGATTGAGTTTCATTACTTGCAAAAAAATCTTTAATAAAGGCTTTGTTGTAGTCCTTTTGTGGGTCTGGAAGATGGTACATTGCCTTTATTTCCTCTGATCTGAAAGACCCAAAAATTGTTCCCACAGCTGAAACAAAGGTCCTGTTTTGGATGGTAACATTGTCTATTATCCACCGAATTACATCGTAGTAAGGGATAATGTTTGCCCGAGCTACAATTATATGAAGGAATGAATTCGCAAGCGCTTTAAGAGGAGTCTCATAATCAGAGTATGAGTCATCTTCATCAGGAACTGTCGCCTTCTCTTTAGTGAATTTAGGGTTTTCTTTTTCAATTAAGTTATATACATCTTCCCAAGTCATTTTTCCAAGTCCCTGGCATGATGTCTCTGTAACCAGCTTAAGTTTTGCTGGTTTTTCTTTTGGCACTATGGGAATAGCAGCGAAATTTACAGTGGCAACAACCTTTAATTTCTTAGATCTCTTACACATGTTGTCGTCTGGTAATGTCTCTCTTGCTCTGCGAACAAAAGGATTGGGAATTTTCTTGTTTTGCAAATGAAAAAAGCTTTTAGACGCGGTAAAAATGAAGTAATGGGAAAAAATGTATGAAAAGATCTGTTCGTTGATTTTCATTTATTAACTCCGTTTTAAAACTTAAATGCCCTCTAAAGAGTCAAACTCACGCATTCAAAATAGAATCAATTATCATTAATCGTTTGATTTTCTATTTAATAGTAAGCGTATAATCGGATATCGACAAATTTGAAATGCGAATATAAAATTTTCCTTTTGATTTTTCCGATTGTGATGAATAAATAACATATGTATAGTGTAAAGATTAAGTATCGATCACATCGAATTTTATCAAAAGGGAGGACCAATAACATTTCATGATCTCCGCCGATTTGCGATTGTGATGATGTTATATCGCATCAGCTCTTTTTAAAGAGAGGAAGTTGCAAATGATATTCGCCGATTTTCGATTGCGATTACTATGGGGTCCATCACATCGGGGTTTTGGTAACATGAGTGAATATGATGTTTGTTTCTCCGAAATGCGATTGCAATGAATTGCATCGCATCGGAGTTTATAAAGCAAATGTGACAACTTAAAACCTTTTCCGATTTCCGATTTGCGATGAGGACCATCGCATCGGAGTTTATAAAATAAGCATACATGACATTGCTTCTCCGAAATGCGATTTTTGATTCATCGCATCACATCGGAGTTTTTCAAAACAAATGTAAAACTTTAAGATATCTCCGATTTGCGATTGCGATTACGGTATCACATCAAACTTTGTTAAATGTGAATACTTTATGTATTATGTTGATGTGATAAGAGTTTTTATATCTCATCGGATCGAGGATTTTCAATGTTTCATTTGTTTATAAACATTTTGTAATTTATGAAACAATGGACTCTTTATTTGTTTTATTCAAAATGATCAGATTTCATCTAAGTCTTTTATTCCTAAAAAGAAAAAGGGGACCTATTTCTAAATGATATTTCTTATAGTTTTCAAGTGAATTGTGCATAGATTACATTTGCATAGCTTACGTTCTTAAAAAAGGCAGTTTTTCTTGCTAAAATTAGTGCATTAGAGAATTTGTTATATTTTCTCTTATTTATCAATTTTTACATTGTTGGAAGTGAATGTAACCTCTCTACTTACTTTAGTTAGGATTCATCGAAGTGAAATATTACATTATCATATTTGATTGCATTCAGTTTTGGATCAGGTCATAACACCACTGGTTTCATATCAATTTAACCTTTGAGTAAAAAACAACCAAATAACACAACGCTAAATAAAATTAAAATAGATATTTTTTACATTTTATAGGGCTCATTCCACCAATTTAGCTTAGGATAGTTCTTTGGAATAGGTTGTATTTAATGTTCCAAAGTAGTTAAAACAAATAATAGTATCTTGCGGTAAGGTAAAATTCCAATTGTTGCAATTGTGCTCTGGGAAGCTCTTCTTAAAAGAGTCAAGCACGAGGTCATGTCGGACCCAGTGAGGTAATCGTACCTACTTCATTGGTGAAGATAGAAGACATGCACGTAATACAAATGGTAAACCTCGGATTAACCATTATTGAGGAGCCTAGGGTCACTTGTTAAGAAAACCTCAAATTTACCATATCGAGGAGATTTCAAGTGGATTGAGCTTGATACTCTATCCTTGTGTGTATATCAGATCATAGACTATTCCCCTAGGTGCAATTGTCTTATTTGGTGACCTTAGTGGCCATAATATTTAGGATTTTTCCCAAGGTGATGATGGAGGGAAGGTCCCACTGTACCTGGAGCAAACATTGACTAGACTCACTTGGACTTTCCACACGGTACTCTTCACTTCGATATGGTATAGTGAAGTTACTTGCACCAGAATATTTCATTAAGCAGGTTATTAGGGTAACTATTCTGACCGCCAGTTTTCCACATTAATTTCCGCGACGTTGGATTTCATTACCAACTAGTGTTTTTATTGTGGAAACATACTATGTGTGTGGTTTGACTCCTAGATTTGATAGTGTGTGTTCATTTTTTTTCTTTTAATTTTAAGAGAACTTAGGTGTGAATTGTGAATTTGAAATGTTAATATTTTTGAATTGTTAATAAAATTCACTGAAGTTGAATCTAATGGAAATAGTTCCGGAATTTACCAACCAAGGAACCCCTCTTAACAAGAATCATATTACTTTTCCTTGCTTTAGAAACGTTGGTCCTCCTTATATGGCTACATTGTATTTACCTGGATTTACCATAGGTTTACCGATATGGTTATTTTCGACTTCGTTGGCCTCAAATCATCAAAATGTTCCACCTCAACTGGATGCTTCACCTCAATAGAGTTCACCATCTCAACATCACCAACCTCATGTTGACCCTTTACCTTCTTTTCCTAACATGTCTTCCTTCCTCTATTCTTCTTCGCTTGCTAAAAATGTTGATGCTAGTAACCAGGTGGCTCAGAAGAAGAAGAAAGGGAAGAAGAAGATGAAGCAATATAAGAAAGAAGTCAACCAACCAACCATGGTTGTAAGTGTTGGTAGTGTTGAGGAAACCTCCAACATGCATCGTAAACCCAAATATCCTTGCAAGATTTGTAAGGGTGATCACTTCCTTATAAATTATCCTGATATTCCTAAGGTCTTAGAAGTATGGTCAGAAAAATCCTATCAAATTTAACTGTTGATCCATCAACTAGTGATTATCAAGTTCCTGGGAAAAAGGGTAAAGTTAGGTTTCCTTGTAGGTTATGCAAAAGGAGTCATCAAACGCACATTTTACCTCACATGGATGAAGCCTCAAAATTATTGGAAAACCTTACTGTTCCACAACAACAACTTCCAAATGGTTATCGTAAAACTTTCTCCCAAAATACCGTCAACTGACGAAGTGATTGATCTAATTCCAAGTACAGTCAATCCACTCTTCCATTAAAGAGTGAAACTGAGATCACTCAGGTTGATGATCCATTAATTGATCAAGTGGTCGACTTAATTTCACATTCGGTCAATCCCACTCTCCTTTTGGAGAGTGAAATTCATACCACTCAGGTTCTTCTTGTTACATCATATTCTTCTATGCTAGGGGGCATTTCACTTGTTTCTAAATAATCCCCTCCAAGTACCGATGTCTTTTCCTTTGATTGGAGTAGACTAACAGAACCTCGTCTTCCTTCCTTCATCCCTTTCCAAATCATTGTGAAGGCTTGTGGTAAGAATGTGCATCGCATGAATGTAGATGAATGTGATTTTGTTACTATTTTAAGCTCAAATTCTTGGCAAGCTTTGGGTTCCCCTCATCTTTTGCCTGTTGCATAGAATTTTTTCGCTTTTAACAGAACCATTAGTGAACCTTTAGGGATACTTCCTAAGTGTCCTATTACCTTGGAAGGTAAAAATGTTTGTATTGATCTTATGGTAGTCAGAGGCCCCTTATATTTCAATTTTCTCCTTGGGTGAGACTATGTTTATGCAATGAAAGTTGTCGTATCAACACTCTTTCCAGTGATGTCTTTCCCTCACAATGGAAACATTGTGACTATTGACAAAATTTCATTCATTAGTCTTGTTTCGACGTGGTATCTACCCTACCACGAGTTAATTATGTGGAAACCAGTCCCATGTTTTCAGTTACCGATGTAAGCAAGCCTCTCACTGTTTTCTCGACTTCCTTTGACTTAGATCCAGTAATTGAAATGGTGAATCTTATGGGGGTATTTGAACAAGATGTTCTTATCCCTATTGATTCCCTTGACATGTGTTCCTTCCAGGGAACTATTCTTCCAACTGATGAAGACCTCTTGAAAGGCATGATTGAGGTGTGTCCCTTGACATGTCTTTCTTCCAGTCAGAAGCCATGATCAAGATGCTGTGATGATGGTTCTTTTCCTGTGTCAACCTCATTAAAAAATGAAACAGGTCCCTATGAGGATAGTTCCTTTTACTGTGTCAAACTTGTTAAAAAATGAATCAGATCATCTTGAGGATAGTTCCCTTTATTGTGTCAACCTCGTTAAAAAATGGATCAGTGCATCTTGAGGATAGTTCCTTTTACTGTGTCAACCTCATTAAAAAATGAAACATGTCTATGAGGATGGTTATTTTCATGTGTCAACCTCCTTAAAAAATGAAACAATTTCCCTATGAGGAGAGTTCCTTTTACTGTGTCAACATTGTTAAAAAAATGAATCAGTTAGTCTTGAGGATAGTTCTTTTACTGTGTCAACCTTATTTAAAAAATGAAACAAATTCTATCCTAATTAAGTCAAGTATTTCATCTGATCTTGTAAATGAACCTTCATTCCATCCAACTAGTAGTAATCAATAGTCTACTTAGGTGAATGAAATGAAGCTTGGGGGGCATGTGCACTTTTAGGTTACGCTTGGGGGGAATTGAAACTTATCTCAAGTGTGATTTTTTCCTTTGTTTCAAGCTTGTGTAAAAATGAAACAAACCTATTTCAAGCACAGTTTTCTCTATTTCAAGCTTGTGTAAAAATGAAACTACTTTTAAGCACAATTTTCTCTGTTTCAATCTTGTGTAAAAATGAAACCATTCTCAAGCACAGTTTCCTTTGTTTCAAGCTTGTGTAAAAATGAAACCACTTTCAAGAACAATTTTCTCTGTTTCAAGCTTGTATAAAAATGAAACCATTCTCAAGCACAAATTCCTTTGTTTCAAGGTTGTGTAAAAATGAAACCACTTTCACGCATAGTTTTCCTTTGTTTCAAGCTTGTATTAAAATTAAACCTATCTTGAGTCCATTTCGGTTATTATTTTCAAGACTCATTAAACTCATGAAAACCCAGAGATTATTTTGCTAACTTTCATTCTTGTAAAACACATGAAAATGACGAGTTATTTCCGTCTTTTCCTACTCGTAATTAAATTGAAAGTTGGCCATATGAGTACTTTTTATCACTTTTTCTAACTCGTTAAAACTTACGAAAAAGAAAAACCATGGAGTTCTCTTTTAATCCCTTTTTAGACTCTTTAAATATGAAAAGATTTCTGAGCACTTGACTATTCAAACTCGTTAAAGTAAATGAACTTTCGTCTATTCAGTATAAGTTTACCCCTTTTCCAGATTGAATTAGAATATTTATGAAACATGTATACGTTGACTAATCATGGTCAATAGAGTTCTCTCCTGCATTATTTTATCCTTTTTTGGGCTTGAGGGACTAAATTCACGAAAAATAACATTTGGAGTTTACGTATGTTTTTCTTCTGACTCTGTAAAAATGAAAAACACTGAGTTTTACTTTCTTCAGGCTCGTTAAAAATTTACGTTGAAAGAGTTGAATGAGTTTTATTTTTGTGTGTTTTCAGACTCTTTAAACATGAAAATAACGCCGAGTTTCTCCTATACTAGACTCGTTAAAATTCAATAGTAAAGGACTTGTCGACCACAATAGGACTGAACAACTCCTTCTTAGGGTTCGATTTTAATACTAAGATAGAATCATATGAAGGATGAGCTTACACAAACAAGAAAATGTTATCCTCCTCAAGCTTGACAAAAATAAAGAGGTACTTGCCAATAATGGTGGGGGGAAAAGAGAGAAAAAGAATCCAGTTTTCATCCTTATTTAGAAAGCAACATGCCACTCTTGAACACGACACTTTGTCACTCTTGTACTTGGGTTGGGAAATCCTTTCTCTAAAAGTTAATCAAACCACATTGAAAGTCTTCAGCCAGTTTCTAGGTATTAGCTTTAGGTCAAATGTTGCCAAGCCATCTATGGTGTCATTATGTGTTCAAGAGAAAGTTCAATAAACCATTAATTGCAAACATTTGTCTCCATTCACGTTGAGAATCCTTGAGTTAGTCCTTGCAAAATATTTCTTCAAAACTTGATTTAATATTTTCGTGTCGTGGCCTTTCCTACGACGGATAAATTTCTATCGACATCAGCTAATTATCTAGAAAATTGATCTAGAATCCTATCAGTACCTTGGGATCTGCATGCCCTAATGGCAGGTTTCTTGCCTTTGACGACAGATTGCATCATTGATCTTTGATCAAACGATTCTATGAGTGTTTGACGACAAATCATTCATTCACACCTCATAGATTGTACTGGAGTACTTTGAGATTCATTGTCATTATTGGTGGTTTCTCTCACACTTGTTAACAGTTCACATCATTGATTGGTAATCAAGTGGTTTCTAATATGTTCAACTTCGACACAATCAATCGCATGGATATATTCGTACTAGTTCAGGAAGCAGAAATCAATGTTGAGATTCAACGAGATGATGAGCTTAGTGAAAATTAAGCACCTTCACTAAGTGGGGCCCACAAGCTATTTTTAGGTGTATGTCTATTTTTAGACATGGTGAGCATGTTATATAAGTTGCAGGATGCTATTTGTAGATGGTTGATCAGGTTGGAAAAATAGATGAGATTTTGTTTTTAGAAGATTGGGCGAAGTCTATTTATAGATCGCTAATCCAAAAATAGGTGCATGTCGATTATTATTAGCCCTTAATAATAATCCGACTATAAATATCAACTTATTCTCTTGGAGCACTTTATTTCAGTGATTACGCAATTCCTAGGGTGGTTCGTGACTCATGCATGGAGGACTCAGTTAGAACTGAAGTGGCAGAGTTTTGACAGAGTTGGAAGAGTAGTTATGGGAGTTGTTATTTAGTTTAACTCACTTAAGTGAGTTAATCTCAGTTGTGCTAGTTGTATCTAATTCTAACTGAAGATACACTAGTGAGAGTTTAGTGAATTATTTATTTAATTAATTCACAACTAGTTACTTACTTGCAACTAAACAAATACAACAGTTAACTACTTTCATGTCAATTCCAGTGGAGACCTAGTGGAGAGATAGGTGAAAGGGTGAGATAGACTATATGTTGTGACTATAGTGATATATTCAATGCATCTAACACACATTGGAGATGCCAATGAGGATTGCACAGTCAAGGCAAGGCTAATTTGAATTCATTCAGAGGTATTCTTCAGTAGGGATTGCACAGTGGAGGCAAGCTGTCAGGAGGCAAGAAATTGGTGCATAGATATGCAAATTTCTGCATGACAGTGTGTAATGATTGTTGATTGTACTGAAAGTTTGATGTACTAAGCTTTATATGAGATTATTACATGATCCATTGATTTACATAATATATGATAGTTGGGGTTTTTAGGTTTAAGCTTTCTCATTAAACAATTGTGTTTATGTGCGATTGATTTTGCTTCATATGTGTTTTTCAATTGGTGATTTAATTTCCGAAAAGAATTAAGTGGAAGGATTATGTATTTAACATAAGTTAATTTGTTAGATTAGGGGAGTTTGGTAATATAAATGCATCTTGTATAGTTTCTACATGGTATCGCAGTAGTGTTAATCACTGAAGATTGCAATCTTGAAGCGGCGCTGACTTCTTATGCTAGTGGACAATTCAAATTTGTTGCAGAAATGTCTTGGTGAGACAGTTGATTATTCATTGAAATGGCTTTCAATGGGTTGCGGTTGGAGCATGCCCTTGAGGGTAGCTCAAAATACATGGCCTGGAAGGATAGGATGGAGGTGGTGCTTGAAGATAATGGTCTGAAGGAGTTCATCGATAGCGATGTTCCTAAGCCTACTTCTAGCGATGCTGCATTACTTGACGCATGGAAAAAGAAGGTAGAAAAGACAAGAAGAATTATATTGGAAGTTGTGAAGGACCATATTTTGTCAAGCCTTCACAGGAAAACCACTACATTTGCAATGTGGAAGGCTTTGACAGATATTTTCCAAAGAAGTTGTGACCATAGGAAGTTGGCGCTAAAAGAGAAGCTCAAAAAAATCAAAATGGAGAAGGGCGGAAATATTCCAAAATATCTCACGAAGTTTGTCCAATGTAGGGATGAGCTGGGGAGTGTGGGAATCATAGTTGTGGATGATGACTTGGTGAGCTTGGATCTCCTTGGACTACCAAAGAGTTGGCACAATTATCAGGACTCTACTAATGGACGGGAGAAACTGCCGGATTGGGAGTGACTTTGGTCAGTTCTAGTGTAGGAGGAGATAAGGCGAAGTACAAGGGATGGCTCTTCATCGAAGAATGATGATGAAGAGAATTTCACTTTGGCTGCTAAATCAAGGAAAGGGAAGGGGAAGAAATCCCATCCAAAATCTGAGGCTAAAGGCAAGAATCTGGATTTGTCCAAGGTGAAGTGTTTTCACTGTCATGAACATGGGCATCTCACCACTAACTGCCCAAAAAAAAATAAGAACAAGAAGGATGTTGGAGTTGCAGTGGGTGAGGCCTTAGCCTCGGAATTTGACCTTGATTTCTCCTTGATCACATGCTTGGTTTCAAGCGCAATGGGATTGGTGTGGTATCATGATATTGGTGCTTCCTTCCACATGACAGGAGACAAGGAGTTGTTTAGTGACTTGGAGGAGAAAGATCTCCAAATGCATATAGAGATGAGCGACGACGGTAGATACAGTGCGAACGACATTGGAACCATTACCTTTGAGAGGGATTCAGGTAAACCATTTCTGTTGAAAGATGTTATGCATGTTCTAGGTCTGAAGAAGAACTTGGTCTCGATCGCGATGTTGGAGGACAGAGGTCATGACATTGTTTTCAGCGAGGGAAAAGATTTCCTGCGACACAAAACAATGGGTCAAACCAAGAGGATAAGGATTCAAGTTAAGAATATCTACAAGCTAGAGGTAGATGGTTGCGCTGCAATGATGGGCAAAGCAGAAGAAGTGGTGAGACGGGATGAGGGCGAATTATGGCACAGAAGATTAGGCCATCTTCACCATAGCGCCTTGAATATTTTGCAATAGATTTCTACTGGACTTCCCAAGGGTACTCTTGCGCAGTCAGATCAATGCAGGGGATGTACTATGGGTATGTTTGTGAAGACCACCTTTCATGAGAAGGAGAACCGTTCTTCAATGATCCTAGAGAGAATTCACATAGACGTGTGTGGACCTTTCTTGGTTGCTTCAACAGAAAAACAAAATTATATTTGTTGATTACTATTCTCGTAGATTCTGGATATTCTTCATGCAGAAGAAGAGTGAAACATTCTCAAAGTTTTGTGAGTTTAAAGCATTGCTGGAGAAGGATTCGGGGAAGCAAGTGAATGCTCTGTGAAGCGATAATGGTGGTGAATATATCTCGAACAAATTCAAAGACTTATGTAGCAAAGAAGGAATTCGAAGTGAACACATAACGCCTCATAACCCACAACAAAATGGGGTCACAGAGAGGAAGAATAGAGCGATCGTGGGTGTTTCACGAGCTATGCTGCATGACCAGGGCCTACCGATGCACTTGTGGGCGGAAGCATGCAACATTGCAGTTATGTGAAAAACCGTTGTCCTCATAGAGTACTTTGCATGAGTACACCTGAAGAAGCTTTTACTGGTAAGAAGCCTGATATTTCTCATTTGAAGATTTTTGGCTCATATGTTTACATTCATGTGACAAAGGACGCCAGGAAGAAGCTAGAGCCAACTACAGAAGTTGGGATATTTGTGGGGTACACAGAAACACCCCATAATTATTGTGTGTATTTTTCCAAACAATTGGATGACTGTGGTGCGACGGGATATAAAATTCAATGAGGGGAAAGCCATGAAGTTGTCGCTTGAGAGGGAGTTACACTTGCATGCAGAAGAGGAAATTCTTGTTCCCAAAGATGAGCCTCAAGATGTGGATCAACCATAAGAGGAGGATCATGGAGCAGAGGAGTCCACTCACGCAGAGCCAAACATCAGAATAGGTAGAGGGTGTACCACAGAAGCTGAGAGGTTGAAGCTTGATGTGGCACAAAATGTAGGAGTCCCTACATCACAATGCAAACAAAGATATTAATTTGACCAATTCACTGGATACATGGCTCTCATGAGAAACTGTATCGTGACAAAGCCATATTCCTTTGAGGAAGCAGCGCAAGAGCCCACATGGGTAGATTCCATGGTGGAGGAGTATGATTCCATTGTCAGAAACAATGCTTGGGAGACTGTTCGAAGGCCGGTTGGTAAATCAGTGGTAGGTTCAATATGGATCTACAAGGTAAAGCAAGCTGCTGATGGGAGCGTGGAGAAGTATAAGGCAAGATTTGTTGCTCGGGGCTTCTCACAGATCGAGGGGATTGATTATGAAGAAAACTTTGCACCTGTCACACGGTATTCTTCCATAAGGACCATCCTTTCTCTCTCAGCATAGATGAGTTGGCACATTCATCAGATGGATGTGAATACTGTGTTCCTTAATGGGATCATTGAGGAATAAGTGTACATTGAGCAGCCAAAGGATTTGAGATCTTCAGAAACGAGTCGCATGTGTGCAAACTCAAAAGAGCATTGTATGGGCTGAAGCATGCATCTCGTGCTTAGTACACATGGATCAACAACTATTTCACTGGACTTGGCTTCACCAATAGTGAGGCAGATGCAAACCTATACCAAATTGTGGTGGAGGGTAAGATTTTAATCATTGTTATTTATGTTGATGATTTAATACTAACGGGTGATGAGTAGTTGATACACTCATGCAAGGAAGATCTTGCAAAGGAGTTTGAGATGAAAGATTTGGGCCTCCTTCATTATTCCCTTAGATTCAAAATATGGCAGCGAGAAGGTGAACTATTTGTGTCTCAAGGAAAGTATGCTCGGGAGATACTTGGTAAGTTTCATATGCAGGACTGCAAGCCCATGGATACTCCTCTTCCAAAAAATTGGAGGAAAGAGGATGCTACATTGGCAGAGGTAGTGGATGCTACTGTCTATCGACAATTGGTGGGTTCGCTCATGTATTTAGTTAATACAATATCGGACATATGCTATGTGGTGAACCAGCTTAGTCAAGCGATGGTTAAGCCTACCAAGCTCTTTTGGAAGGCGGTCAAGCGTGTCTTGAGATATCTCAGAAGAACATCTGAGTATGGCTTATGGTACAGACAGACGAATGAGGTGAAGTTGCATGGCTTCACGGGTGTAGATTGGGCAGGCAGCCCAATGGACATAAAGAGCACACCAAGAGGGGATTTCAGTATCAGATCTGCAACAATTTCTTGGTACAGCAGGAAACAAAGATCTGTGGCACTCAGTTCAGCGGAAGCAGAATACATGGAAGCAAGTCAAGTTGCATGTGAGGCTATCTGGATGAGGAAGATCCTGGTCATTTTGTTTTGTTCTCATTTAGATTCCACAGTGATACATTGTGATAATTAGAGTTGCATTAAACTCTTGATTAATCATGTGTTTCATGATAGATCTAAGCATATAGATATATGGTATCATCATATCATAGATTGTGTGTAGCGGAAGATCATATTGCTTTAGTACATTCCTATAGAAGATCAGGATGTAGATATTCTGAGGAAGGCACTCACGAGGAGAAAATTCGAATACCATATAGACAGGATCGAGGTGAAAGATAATCCTTAGCTTGTTGAGAGGGAGTGTTGAGACTCAACAAGATGATGAGCTTAGTGAAAATTAAGTACCTTCACTAAGTGGGGCCTGCAGGATATTTTTAGGTGTATGTCTATTTTTAGACATGGTGAACATATTCTATAAGTTGCAGGATGCTGTTTGTAGATGGTTGATCCAAGTTGGAAAAATAGATGAGATTCTATTTTTAGAAGATTGGGAAAAGACTATTTATAGGTCGCTAATCTAGAAATAGGTGCATGTCGATTATTATTAGCCCTTAGTAATAATCCGACAATAAATATCAATTTATTCTCTTGGAGCACATTATTTCAGTGAACAGATTTGGAAAATCAGTGGGTTGAAGGAATTACGCAATTCCTAGGGTGGTTGGTGACTCATGCATGGAGGACTCATTTAGAACTGAAGTGGCAGAGTTGTGACAGAGTTGGAAGAGTAGTTATGGGAGTGGTTATTTAGTTTAACTCAGTTGTGCTAGTTTTATCTAGTTCTAACTGAAGATACACTAGTGAGAGTTTAGTGAATTAATTATTTAATTAATTCACAACTAGAGACTCACTTGCAACTGAACAAATACAACAGTTAACTACTTGCATGTCAGTT
Source organism: Pinus albicaulis (assembly GCA_034641835.2). NCBI lineage: Eukaryota > Viridiplantae > Streptophyta > Pinopsida > Pinales > Pinaceae > Pinus > Pinus albicaulis. Next base: position 19,100,955 of record CM076578.1, on the reverse strand, counting down.
CCAGTGGAGACCCAATGGAGAGATATGTGAAAGGGTGAGATGGACTATCTGTTGTGACTATAGTGATGCATTCAATGGATCTAACACACATTGGAGATGCCAATGAGAATTGTGCAGTCAAGGCAAGGCCAATTCGAATTCATTCAGAGGTCTTCTTTAGCAGGCATTGCGCAGTGGAGGCAGGATATCAAGAGGAAAGAAATTGGTGCATAGATATGCAAATTTCTGCATGACATTGTGTAATTATTGTTGATTGTATTGAGAGCTTGATGTACTAATATTTGTATGATATTATTACATGATCCATTAATATACATGATATATGATAGTTGGGGTTTTAAGCTTTAAGCTTTCCCATTAAACAATTGTGTTTATGTGCGATTGATTTTGCTTCATATGTGTTTTGCAATTGGAAATTTAATTTCCGCAAAGAATTAAGTGGAAGGATTCTATATTTAACATAATTTTATTTTTTATATTAGGGGAGTCCGGTAATATACATTCATTTTGTATAATTTCTACAATCAAGACCCTAGATCTAGTTTCCACCATCGAGGTTGCGAGGAGTTTTATTATTCATGATACAATAGACTACTTATAATAGATGGTTGCGTCCATACTGTGTCTACTTTTGATGTAATATTGAAACCATATCTGTACTAGAACATTTAGTTAGTTTTGATCTGAGTATGGGAATGCCTACCTCAGCGATGATATATATATATTTGCATTGAATTTTTTTACAGTTTTTCGACTGGGTCTCCAATCCAATCCTTGGAATGATAAATCACTTCACTCTTCAGAATAACCTTAGACTTCGCACTTTAGGGGGCAATCTGTTACACATCATTTTTTCACTATGAAATTGACTGTTCATATGGGCCTATCACCATCCATATCATGTTCCCTTAGAGGTCAAAAACACCAATGTTCCTAAATCAAGTCTTGGAATTGGAGAAAATCTCTATAAAACCATTAAAATTCTACCTGTGTGGTTTTTCTAGCCTTTCCCTATACATGCGCTGATGTTCTGTCCATAAATTGTGAAAATTCCCACACTTTTTTCCACTATTATCTACGCACCCCCGTGAAAAGTAAATAAAAGAAAAAAAGTGAATTCAAGAAGCCTACTTGGTCAAATATTCTCCCAACTAGAAGCTTCTAGAGTCGTGATAAGTTTGAGCTTTATCCTTCCACTCATGGAGCGTATCCCTTGGTCCATGGGACTCAAATCCCTTCATGAGAGGAATCCATCCCCCTCTTCATGGAACTGAAACTACCTCCATTTCCCTATAAATTGAGCTCAAGTTTTAGGTTCAAGGGTAGACTATAGATACCAATGTAATTAAAGACTAATCTATTCAGTTTCTAAGTTGAAGAGGGTTCATAATAGTGCACAAATTCTACACAAGTGAGTTGTTGTTGGCATGAGAATGATCACACCCTCGTGTCTATAACTCCATGCTGGTATTCAGAGAGGAAGGCTTATCAAACTGAAGGATAACGATTTTTCAGGACCCTGGGAGAAATTTGTACAACATCAAGGCGTTATATTGTAATATTACTTTTTTTATTCAAGATAATATATATGAATTTATTTTTCTCATTTCTTTGTTTCTATGCTTATTGGAATAATTTCAATACTTAGACTCCTTGATCACTAAGTTGGATTAGCATTTTCTGATTATTATATGTTGCAGATGGTTTGATTTTGTCTTGTCTTTGATTGCAGGTTCTACTCATTGGAGAAACCACTTTGGAGCAACAGGACAAAAGGATACATCAAACGTTTGGATTTCAAGGTAGGGGCATGTCTTCTCTACATTATTATTATAAACTTGGAATGCAATTAATCTAGAGGAAATTTTTTTCAAATGGATCTTTGTTTCTATTTACTCGTTGAGTTGAGTACTAAGGAGATTGCTCTTGTCCACAAGAGGGATTAATCCACGTAACACGCCTCAACAATCTTATAGTACTTTTGATCAACCCAGAGTTCCCCTTCCTACTTCTCCAGTAGCATCTTGCTCTATTGTCCGTTAGTTATTTCGTGGCGAAATGGTATCCAATGTTGATGATGTTCCATTCATGATTTCTCCTCATAGTACTCTACAGGAAACCACTGGAACCTATATCTTGGAAACCTCCTCATCCATATTTTCCTCTAAAGGTTAATTTTTCGGCTCCAAACCTCACGATTTAAGCAGCGGGACCCAAAAATCCTTTCGTCAAGTTGCATATCCACTTCCACAAGGGTATACCTCTTTGGGAAAGCTTATTTCAGGAGCTTCCAATGCCATATATTTATTTATGGATCCCGTTTGGTCAACAAGTATTCCCCCATCTTCCAGCTCGTTCATTTCAACTATGGTTGTCGCGTCTTCGGCCTGTTGTTCAACATACAATCAGTATTGGTCATATGACTGTTTTGATAGGATCCTCTACCCCCTTTTCACAATCCACGATTACTACGGTTCCACCCTTGAGTGGAAAATCTATGGTTTCTTCCATGCTCGGGGGGCAGTCTAATCCTCTTTACATACCTCCCCTCTTGGGTGGGGGGCCACTGAACTCTAGGCCCATTCCTGGGGTAGGTTAGCCTAATGTTATTCTAAGTGGGACATGGTCTTCACAACCGACGAACACTGTCATAGGCGTCATTCATTCAAGTGGTTAACCTAATTTAGCCAAATTAGTATTTCACAACCCCACACTCAGTATTCTTAGGTTCAGTTGCCCCTTCAGCAACCGAACATACCATATTCATATGTTCAACAACCTAACATCCCTTAATAGTATGTTCAATAAACGAATGTACAATATCAATACATTCCTTGACCAAACGCCTCTTATGGGGATTATGATTTATATGTGCTTTAGAAACTATATGAAATTTGGGTATGATTATGGCATTGGTTTTCATGCAACCACCTTGGGTTTTTTATGATATTGCATTGGCTTGGGTGTATAACATATTAAAAGGTCGCATTTGCTTGCTCCATCTTAGTGTGATCCAAGCCTTTGGTGTTTTATCTAACAATATTTGGTCGCTATTTTTGCTTCTATTACCCCACTAACTATCATTACACTTTCTTATTCTCTCTTATCAATAATTTTATCTTTCTATTTAGATTTGCACTTGGATCTAGAGCAATTGAACCCACCCAATCCTTGATGTTCTTTCTGACTTTATTTATGAAGCTATAATTATTATTGAGTGAAAGTTTGTATTGTGTGGTTAAATTGTTGATGTTGTTGGTGTTTGGATTTTTTTGTGTAGTTGCTAGAGTTGGAATCTCATCCTTTATTGTTTAATTGTCTAGGGTAAAAATATGAGTTTATGAGGCAAACTTCCCTATCCCTAAAAGGAATAATGAAAATTACAAAGGACATACATCATTGTGTATTCTCGTATAACAATAAGACATAGAGATTCCTTTCTCCTACATCTCAGATGAGCTTGAGAGGATTATTGATCAGTTATGGAAGAAATTTAGTGATGATAATGAATGTCCATCTCAGAAGATGGATACTTTTCATGGAAAATAACTTTTCTTCTTGGATACTAATATTGTTAAGATTAGTTTAATTATTTTCTCTTGATTTTGATTGTGATTTGATATTAATATTGGTGAAAGCTCATTAACGATGCTTATATTATATTTCTATAAGATAATTTTTTACCATGTTTAGCATGAATTAAATGGAAAACTAGATAAATTATCAAATGGTGGTTTGTGCTCGTTGGAAAACCATTACATTTTATTAGAATATGATAAAGAAAGAGTTGTGGCTTGATGCCAATATATATATATATATATATATATATATATATATATATATATATATAAATTCAAAATCTTCAAGTCTCTACGGTTAGTATTATGGTTTATAACTAAATATTTTTAAACGATACTCAAGAATTAAATAATCTAAAAAGTCTTTACAAATTTTGGAAATTTTATTTTTAAAGATATAATTAAAAATTGACCCACATTGTAAAAGTGATAAACAATAATCACCTATATGGAGATAACGTTTTAATTGCAAAACAACGTTTAAAGTTTATATTCATTTTCACTTTAATTACGCATGGTTTTTTTCCTTTAAAAAATAATTATGATTGAAATGAAGTCTCCAAAAATAATTTTCTGAAAATGTTTGAAGAGAAACTCTAAATTGTTATAAAGTAAAATTATTTAAGGTTGGAATGTGATCATATCTTATAACTCCAAATTTATAAAGTTCAATGATTTAAGGTTGGAATGTGATGATATCTTATTACTCTGAATTTATATTAAATTATGGCATAATATATTGACTTAATATATAGTGTTCCTTTTGTGTGATAATTGCATGAAGTGGAGTGAGGTGTATTATTACGATTCGTAATGTGCATTAGATTTAGAAATCACATCCCAGATTTAGGGATCACAACCCATTTGAGATACATGATTAAGTGGTTATATTAAATGATGGTTCCATTTTTTATTTAAGTTAATAAACTTTGTTAATTGTTTTATTTAATTTTTTGAATTTTTAAATTATATAACAAGAATTTTTAAATTATTCTTGTTATTCTAATTGATAACAAGAATATTTCTTAGAATTTTAATTAGTGTGCATGAATGTTTTGGAACATCGTGTCCAATATAGACTTATAGATCTATCTAGCTATCGAGTGTAAAGTTATTTAGCTTAGACCTTGAGACTTCATGCATGAAACTTAAAAAAAATTGGTGGGGTGCCTACATACATTTTACATTATATATAGCTAGGGCCAAAACCCATTGGTATAGAAAAAACCAATTCCAAACTGGGGGTCTAAAGAAACTTAAGGGTAGATGTGGTATATAATTCATTATCTTGGCTAGATCTTTAAGTTTCTTAAGGCACATTTTACATCCCAAGATCCAACTAAAGAGCCAGGTGGCTCTATAGAGAGTTCAAAAGTTCCAAAATTGATTACTTTACCATTATTTAACACATTTTATATTGTATTAAAGTGTTTATATCCATCCATGTTTATTATTTTCATGGCACATTTTTTTGATAAATGGATATTAAATGTTGAAAAAGTATTTAAGGAATTTTGTATGGATTAATATTTGGTGGAAGTGGCTTTCACATGGTTAACTAGAAGTTGAATAGCATCCTAAAAAATTGGATGGGATAGTAGGGATCCTTAAAAATTTAATCACTACAAGGAAAAGACCATCTAGAGGATGTTTTTGAGGAACCCCACAGAAAAATACCCCATACATCCGTTTCTAGCAAAGGTTACTAGAGGAGGTTGGCGGGCGGATGGTTTTGCAGATGTTTTTCGATCGGTGCACATATCATTAAACGTCACCCCGGTGCTTTGCAATACTAAAAGCACCGGTCGGCACAAAAACATTGGCACACCGGACACTGTGCACTCCATACACACCCGCCCGATGCGTTGTATTATTATATAGCACCGATGTGTCATACATCTTCTGTGCCAGTGCATTATAAAACACCGCGCCAAAAGCGAAATCACCCGATACGGTAGAACGAAACTGCACCGGTGCATTGTAAAACAACGCGCCAAAACACAAACCCACTGGTGTGTTTGTGAGAAATAGCATCGATGCACCTATAAACCACGCGCACCGGTAAAGTGTTAAATTAAAATAAAATTACAGCAAAAAACCCATATTTCTCATTTTTCTAGTGCTCTTGAGGTCTCCATTACCGGTGCACGCTCTACCATATAATGCATTGGTGTGCACAAAACATTGGCACACCAGGCAGAGTGCACGATGTACACACCCGCCCGGGGTGTCCAATTACGGTAACGCACCGGTGCGTCACTACTCTTCCGTACCGGTGCATCATAAAACACCACGCCAAAACAGAAATGTGCCGGTGCGTTCTTATCGAATGGAACCGAAAAGCCTCTAAAACGAACACACCGGAATAGCATTAAATAAAAAAAAATTAAGGCCAAAAAACCGGTGCTTTACGACTATTCCGCACTGGTGCTTTACAAATATTCTGCTTCGGTGCACCATCAAAACAACGGGCCAAAACTAAAACATCCCGGTGCGATGTTGGTGAACAACCCTAGTGCATTATAAACAAAGCGCCAAATGTGGCACCACCCAGTGCGCTGGTAAGTAAGTGCACCGGTGCACCTATAAAACCCCACTCATCGGAATAGGGTTAAATAAAATAAAAAATTACGGCCAAAAAACCGCATTTTTCACTTTCCTCAGTGCTCTAGAGCTCTCAAGCATCGGTGCCATTTCCAATTCTTTGAGCCGCCCTGACATTGGTGCTCTCATTGTACCCATTGCACACACTGCTGCTCTGCATTGGCCACCACTCTCCAGCTTGCATTTTGAAAAACGGTGGACAAATTTTCTTTTGCAAATTTTACAGCCAATATGCCTCCTTGACGGCGAAATGTATAGGTATTTTTCTAGTTTTTCCATAATTAAGCCTTTTAGTGGATTAAAATTTGAAATAACTTTAAAAATAACCATTAAAAAAAAATTTGTCGTGCAGTGCCCCTGAGCCATTCGGCTGTCATCGGATTGCAGTGCTGCTTGTAAAATTTACAGGCTGCACTGCCACCGGTGCTAATGGTATCCCCACCATTTTCGGGGCGGTACTGAAAGGCGACCTGCATAATTTTAAATTAAAAAAAAAAATGCAGTGCGCTATGTTAGGGCACCGCATTCTGCATTCCAAGAGGGTTAACGGTGCGGTCGGGTAAAAGACCGCATCGTCGACTATGTAATTGTTATGAAGTCAGTGCGTTGACACGACTATACGCTTTGGGGCGTATATTTCAGTCAGCGCACCGCTATTATGAACCTAGATTTAGTCAACAATTCTTGAAAAATAGACAGCTGCATCGAAGCTAGTGCATTGTATTTCATTAGGGGCACCATGAACGGGGGGCTACAAACTTAAGCCACACCACTCCCGGTGCATGACTGTTTTTGTGGTGCACCGACTGGTTTGTTTTCTTTTTCAATATATATATATATATATATATATATATATATTCCTAAATACATTTCTATTTTAATTAAAAAAATTATTTAATATGTCAATGATTCAGAGAGAAGAGGAGGAACAACAACAACAAGCTAAACAGTATGACATGATTCGCCAATGGGAGGCCTGAGAGAGGGAGAGAGATGCATACCCTCGGCCAATTACAACAGATACTCAGGGGATTCTTAGGCAGGTAGGCCTCCTCAAGTTCTATGAGGAGGCTACTTCCCTAAAGGCCCATAGTGTGTTTCTGAGATATCTTATCCACAGGTGGAATGCCCACCAATAGGCTTTCCAGGTTGGTCTTGACCAGTGGTACACACCCACTCATGTAAAATTGTAATTGTAATTGTAAATATAATTCTATGTAAAATTGTAAATGTAATCATATGTAAAATTCTAAAATATTAATTTTAATTGAATTGTATGTAAAATAATTGTAAAATTGTAATTGTAATTGTAAACGTAATTCTATGTAAAATTGTAAATGTAATTTTAATTGTAATTGTATGTAAAATATTTGTAAAATTTTAATTTTATTAATGTGAAATGAATTTATTAAAATATTTAAATTTGTAAATTTGAAAATAATTGTAAAATAACAAATCTAGAATAATATGAATTTTTGTAACATATTAAAGTTTAGAAAATAATGAAAATAAATTCATGTACTTTAGAATTATCATTATTTTATTATGATCTTACATACAAAAAAAAAGGAACTTTATACAGTTCGGTGCGCTTAGCATCATAACGCGTACCGGTGTGTTGTATTACGAAGATGCACCAGTGCTTTCCGACTCTTCTGCACAGGTAACGAATAAACACAAATAAAAAAAAAACACAACTCTATTTTCTTTAAGTGAAAAAAAAGCGGCAATTTGAAAAATGGGCGGAAAAATATTTTCAAAAATCTAATTTCATAAAATAATTCTTTAAATACAAAACACTTTTCATTATTTCACTATTTTTGCTAAAGTTTTCAGCCAGATATTTGCAGGAGACAAACCTGGAGCAAGAGAGCATGAGGGCACTATGGAGTAGTGAAATACGTTCGAACAGAAGTATTCAGACAATCAGAAACCAAACCTCTGGTGATTCAAACCGTGTATCATAGAATTTTAAACCATCTCGTGATTAAATTTGATTATTTTTTTTACTTTTTTTGCAGTTTTTTTACTTTCTCTGCAGTTTTATCCATTTTTACCCTAAACCCTTCGTTTTTTTGTTTTTTCCCTTTCTTCTCTCTATTTCTGTGATTTCATAATTAGGGTTTTTCATTTTATATTGATGTCGAACCCACGGGACGACTTGCATAGTCGAATCCCAATCCGTTTGGCCATTGCGTGAATTTTTAGAAAAAATGGATTTTTCTTTATAGGTACGCCCTACGCACGCTACCGCACCAGTGCGCTGTATTATACAGTGCACCGCGCAAGTAATGTGTAGTAAAAAAATTGAATTTTTTTTTCTAAATCCGTGCGCCATATCTGAAATAGGGCACTAGTGCTCCATGTAATGAGGATAGCACCGTACGGTGTATTACACCGTTTTTGTGGTGTGTTTTTAAGACTCCATGCACTGTACGGTCTATTACACTGTTTTCGTGGTGTGTTTATAATACCCAATGCACCGTGCGGTCTGTTATATTGTTTTGTGGTGAGTTTGTAATATACTCACACATCGGCTGCGGTGCATACCTCATGAAAGGCATGCCGGTGTCTTGAGATTTATTTTCTACCTGAAAAGTTGAGAATTTATTTATAAATATATTAATGAATGATATGGTACAGGTTTCATATTGATAAAGAAATGACTAACAAGAGATCAAGTAACAAAAATACTATTAACACATCAAGAAAAGAAAAAAAGGCAAGTTCTTTGTAAATTCTTTATAAAAAATATTATTTTTGAATTATATGTAAGTTTAACTAATATGTATTGTTTACTATGTATCATGCAGAGCCACAAAATGACAAAGCTCGATATGATTATTTATGATCTAGGACCAAAAGAGCATAAAAGTTTAATGGAAAACTTGCAAAAGGATGAATTAGGTGAATGAAAAAATACTATTGATCCAATATGAGTTTTTTTTTAATTATCATTAATAATATACTTAAAATTATTAGATAACATGTGTCAAACAATCTAATAATTCACATCTGTTGAATTTTCTACAAGGACAAACAACTCAGAAAAGGAATGTTGTTCTAAGAAAAGAAAAAAAATGGAACATGCAAATGAAAACGAATTTCTCCTTAGCTCATCTGGAGTGGTGCTAGAAGTTAACAAAAGGGGGGGAATTTTTTACAAAAGTTTGAGGGATCTAGTGGAACGAATGTATAGACGTTATTTCCACTTACAATACTAAAATCAATCCAATGATTCCAAGAACCAAATTTTATCTAAACTACAAGAAGAGTTTCCAAAGAATTAGTCAATGAAACACGTCAGACTTTTAATAGCAAAAACATACAACAACAAAAAAGAAGGAATGAAAAAGTAATATTCATTTAAATGTTTATCTAGAATTATTTATAAATATCACTTTTGTTATATTTACTTTTCATATATCAATATAAAAATTAAATATTTTATTGTCATGTTACATTTTTAGGAATATTATGAAAATCTCAAAAGATGAACGAGCTGATATCAGAAATATGCTAGTAGGAATGTCCAAAAATATGTACAAGGAGATGGTCAAAGAAATGGACAAAATTGCATCACAGGAGGAGCCATCTCAACAACAACGTGCTTCAAATGTAATATGTAATCATTGAATTTTTCGATCATTAGGTACAATAAATAAACAATTTAGCATTAAATATTAATTTTCAAGAATTTTCTTGCAGAAAAGAAAAGAAAATGGAACCCATTCAACACATAAAACAAGATGACAAGGATGAAAAGGGTTGATCTCTAATTTTGTGAGTATTGTAGGAAAAATACTGAGAGGGGGGGTGAATCAGTATTTAGGGCTGAACAATTTTTCTTTTATTTCTCTTAAAACCATATGTTACAGTATTGCATCCAACATGTAAGTCCAGATATCTTATTATGTCTTTACTTAGAGCATTGCATCAAATAAGCATTAAGCATGAACAGAAATAACAGAACAACCCATCAAACATAAACAACACATATGAACACTAGGATTTAAGGTGGAAACCCAATTCGGGAGAAAACCACCGCTGCTGTAATCTCAGTCTTCAATATTTATTATAAAGAAAACTTCTTACAACATATGCTGGTGCAGACTTATACCAGCACGCAGGCACCCACCTGCAGAAGGCTACAACCTTCTCTCATTTACCAGCCTCTCCTGGAAGGGAGCTACTACCCCCTGCTCTCTTTTACGAGCCTCTCCTGGAAGGGAGATACTACCCCCTGCTCTCATTTACCAGCTATCACTGGAAGGGAGCTACAACCCCTCACTGAAGGCTTCGACCCTCAGCACCACTGCGGACCACGTTTCATCAATTTTCATACTGGATCCACCAGTTTCCACACGACATACCTTGCAAGCCACCAAATTTATTCATTCAGTATACTCACACCAATTCTTCATGATTTCGTCCGTCATTCAAACCAGAGATTCATCATCGTCAGATCATTATATCCATGGGTGCATCGTAGTTTAAGATTTATCAGTTAAGAATAGAGCTTGCCCATACAGATATTCCTTGGAGAAATTTTTCATTCACAACCCTTACGATGTGCACCTCGTTCTCTATTTTTCTTCTCCTTATATAGTTTTTCCTTTATTAAAAACCATGAGTCAAAACCACGAACCGCTAATGGTATTCCTCTGTTAGTATTCCTTTTAGTTTATCCCACGGGGCTTTTTGATCTCTTTTTAATTTACTTATCAACTTTTGAAAAATAAATATATTTACAACTTTCGAATTCCAAAGCCTTATATCTAAATTTTAACCCTTCGGACTTTATAGAAATATCCAACGCTTCCAAATAAATTAATCTTACGATAAACCTTTGACCTCGGGCCCACATACATAGTTAATAGCCAATCAAATACGCGCACGGTACCATAAGTAAATTTCGCGCAAGTCCAACATCCGATCACCATTAGTTTAGCAAGCTTCCAGATCAACGACGTATATGCATATCGCTCGACCTCCAATGCCAAAAATTAACGTGTGATGGTTCACCTTACATGTGTTAATCTTCGCGCACCTTCAACAAATGATGACTGTCTGATGACCCCTTCCCAGATCAACAACGTATATGCATATCGCTCGACCTCCGATGTCGAACGTTAATGTGCGATGGTCCGCCATACTTGTGTTAATCTTCGCGCACCTTCAACAAATGATGACCATCCGATGAACCCTTTCTAGATCAATGGTGCTCAACGATATCGCTGGGCATCCTGGGTCGAACTATAACGCGTGATGGTGCACAGTGAAAAGTGGTTTTGTGAAGTCGTACAAGGACGCGTGTCAAGCACTCTATGGAATCTCTCCTCAACCAGGAAATACCACTTGCTCCGCATAGGCGGTGTGATGAAAACCATAAACCGCCTTCACTGTTCACTTGGTCATGGTTCCGCTCTTCCACACATGGTTCCATCATATTTTTAATGTATTATTATAATTAAGTTGCACTCTAAGGTTTTTCCTTTCTACTCCTAGTTCTGTCCAACTTCGTGTTCCGTCGTCACCAAGTGTTCCGCTACTCCATTAATCTGCGCCATCTCCCATCAACTCCCTCATCAGATACAGAGTATCATTCAAGCCTTCCAATTACATAGGACATCATTCGACTCCATTACATAGATTATTCACATAGAGGTTCAGGGGATTCCACACAAGAATTACATCAGTCAATACACATATAATACACATATCCCTAACTCTGCAACAATGATTTCATTCCTCTCCGGGCACCGTAGGTATCCTCTGCCCATTATGAAATTGATCACACAGGTCATATATTTCAGATTTACTCAACCATACTTAACAAAATTCCATAGTTCTTCATCAACATATACAAATCTTGGCCAGATATTCAATTTGTCCTTCAATCTATTACCTTGTCTCTTCCTAGCAGCTCTCCCTTTTGTCATCTCCTTTGAAAACTGTATTAAACTCCTAAATTCAATTCTACTGCTCTGTCTCTAATTCCTCTGTTTCATCTGCTGCCTCTGCTACCTCTCTGTCTCTTTTGCCTTATGGATAGTTTAGGTGTTGCTCCTGTCTTTGCCAATTCCTTTGCCATCAATGACAAAATTTCCAACAATCTTCCCCTTTGGCATTGATGGCAATACTCTTCCTCTGATGGCCTTATAGAAGCCCTTTGTTGCTTTTCCTCCCCCTTTGACATCAATGGAAAAGAGTTTGATCAAGATCCTTTGAACTGACAATGCCATGATCCCCCTGAGATCATGCTGCATCTTCAAACATAATATGACCAACAATTCATCCTTTTCATATGACCAATGCTCCCCCTTAGCCTGTGTATTCAGAGATGCCCAACAGCACCTCACAACCAATTTAATCTTCTGTATTTAAGTAGACCTAATCCTCTGCATGGCAAAGACTACTCCCAATTTCTGTCTGAGATATTCGAACGCTTCCCTAGATAGAGGTTTGGTAAATATATCAGCAACTTGTTCTTTGGGGGAAACATACTCCAATTTTACCTTTTGTTCAAGCACTTGTTCACGTAAGAAGTGATATTTGATGGGAATGTGCTTGGTCTTGGAATGCATAACAGGATTATTTGAGATATTGATGGCACTTGTATTATCACACATAATGGATATAGGAGGTGAACATTTGATTTGAAATTCTTGTAGAGTTTGCATCATCCAGAGAAGTTGAGTGCAACATGATGCTGCAGCCACATATTCTGCTTCTGTTGTAGATAAGGCAATGGAGCTTTGCTTCTTGCTGAACCAAGATACTAACCGGGGCCCCATATAGAATGCACCACCACTAGTGTTTTTCCGATCATCAACACTTCCAGCCCAATCTGCATCAGTGTATGCATGAAGAGTAAGATCAGCATTCTTTAGACACCATAGTCCAAAATCTTGAGTTCCTTGTAGATATTTGAATATTCTTTTCACAACCTGAAGGTGAGAATATTTTGGATTGGCTTGAAATCGTCCAACAATCCCAACTGCATGCATAATGTCTGGTCTTGTCCTAGTGAGATAAAGTAGACTTCCTATAATAGATCTATATTTTGGTTGATTCACCGTGGGGGAATCATCACTAGAACTGAGATTACATCCAGTTATCATTGGTTTACTTACAAGTTTGCAATCTTCCATGCCATACTTCTTCAGGATTTGCTTGAGGTATTTTGCTTGTGATAAGAAAATGCCATCTGTTGCTTGTTGCACTTGCAATCCAAGAAAGAATGTTAGTTCCCCAAGTAAATACATTTCAAATTCTTGTTGCATATCAGAAGCAAATTTTTGACTCATAGACTCTTCATTACTTCCAAAAATGATATCATCAACATATACAACCACAATCAATAGTTTGTCATTTTCAGTTTTTGTGTATAAGTTGCTATCAGCAGACCCTTTTGAAAATCCTTGTTGATGAAGATATTTGTTAAGACGATAGTACCATGCCCTTAGAGCTTTTTTGAGACCATATAGAGCCTTTTTAAGTCTACAAACAAGTTTTTCATCATTTCCCAAAATGAATCCTTTTGGTTGTTCTATATAAACTTCTTCTTCTAGATCACTATTGAGAAAACTAGATTTAACATCCATTTGATAAACTTTGATTTGTTGGAAGCTTGAAAAAGCAAGAAACATTCTTATGGCTTCAAGTCTGGCTACAAGAGAAATTTTTTATTCAAAGTCTATACCTTCTTGTTGAGCATACCCCTTGCAAAAAAGTCTAGCTTTATTTCTTATAACATCCCCATTCTCATTTAACTTGTTTTTGAATATCCATTTAGTTCCAATGACATTTTTTTCATGAGGTCTTGGTACTAATTCCCAAGTGTGATTCTTTTCAATTTGATCAATCTCTTCATTCATGGCTTGAATCCAACATTCATCTTTGCTAGCTTGACTAACACTGTGAGGTTCAATAGTGGACAGAAATGCCAGATTGCTAGAAGATCCCACAAGAGTCCTTCTTGTTTGTACACCTGATCTCTTTTCTCCCAAAATTTGAGATTCTGGATGATTCTTTTGAACATATCTGGATGGAGCCTTTTTAGAAAAATCATCTTCGAGTTCTTCACTGGGTTCACTGTTTGTATCATTACTATTTGATGTAGAAGGATACGTGTCATCATCATCTTCATCTGTTGTTTTCTTTTCTTCTTTTGGAGCCGCAGGAGACTCATCAATAACAACATCAATACATTCAACAATCTTCCGAAGTCTTTTATTGTAACATTTATATGCCATACTCCTAGAGGAGTAACCAAGAAATATTCCTTCATCTGCTCTGGGGTCAAACTTGCCAAGTTTTTCATCATTATTTTTGATAAATCATTTGCTTCCAAAAATTCGAAAATGCTTTATAGTGGGAGGATTACCATACCAGAGTTCATATGGAGTTTTATCACTATTTACACGAACATGTGCCTTGTTGAGAATGTTTACTGCTATATATGCTGCTTCTCCCCAAAATGTGTTAGGTGTTCCAGAATCATCAAGCATAGCTCTAGCCATTTGTTGAACGGTTCTGTTCATTTTTTTCTGCAACGCCATTCTGTTGTGGAGTGCCAGCTACAGAAAAATGTCTTTTTATGCCATGTTGTTCACAAAATTCAAGGAATTCATTGGATGTATATTATCCTCCTCGATCAGATCTAAGACACTTGATTTTTAGATCTAATTCATTCTCAACTAGTTCTTTGAAGATCTGAAATTTCTCAAATGATTCATCTTTGTGTTTAAGCAGCCCAATCCAACACATTCTAGAGAAATCATCAATGAATAAGATATTGTATTCTTCACCACGTGGTGAATTTTTCCTCATAGGTCCACATATGTCAGTATGAATGAGTTCAAGAGGCTTACTTGATGATCCTTCCTTGGCATTAAATTGTACTCTTGTTTGCTTACCGAATTGGCAAGATTTGCATATGATATTTTCAGGTAGAGTAATATTGGGAAGATCACGAACAGCTTTAAGTCTGCTTGATTTTTTGATTTGAGAGAAGCTCAGATTCCCCAACCTTCTATTCCATAGCCAATTTTTTGAAGATTTACTCAAATAACATTGTTCTTTTCAGCTCTTTAATACATACAGGTTGCTTGGAGTTCTTTTTCCTTTTATAATTGTTTTACCTGTATCAAGATCATGTACCACACATTCTTTTGAACTAAATACAACTTCAGTTCCTTGATCACACATTTGACTTAAACTTAACAAGTTATGCTTTAATACATCCACATACATGACTTCATTAGCTTTCACCTTTTCTTTTAGAAAAACTGACCCTTTTCCCTTAATGACTGCAGGAGTATCATTTCCAAATGTAACATTCTTTTCTTTTTCTAGAGCACTATATGCAAGAAGTTTGGTTTTATGACCTGTCATGTGTCTTGAGCATCCACTATCAATGTACCATTGGTTTTCTTCATCTTCTACAAACAACGCTATGCCACAATTTTCAGCTAGTAATTCATTCTTTTTCCATACTTTGGAGCTTGAAGGAACATGTTCTTTTGGCTGAAATTTGCTCCTACATTCAGATTCTTCATGGCCAAAGTTATTGCAATAAGCACATTCAACTTCATTTTGAAGAGGAGAAAAGTTGATATAGGTGCTCTTCTTTGTTTCAATATCAATCCTTTTCTTTCTTGCTTCTCTTGTCATGATAGTTTTATATGCTACACATTGAACAACTTTATGAACAAAATTGTGACATGAGAAACATTGTCCATTGAAGAAGAAATTTTTGCGATCATAAAATATTCTAAATGAATTTACCTGTTGATTGGTGTTTCTTTGAAAGACATTCCTGTTAGTGTTCTTTGAATTGAGATGATCATGCTTTACCTGTAAAGATTCTTTATTCCCTTGCTGAGTGGCATCATGTTGTAAACCAGCTGTAACTGCTTTTAGATAATTTGGTGCTGAAGCCTGAGAAGATTCTTCAATATATCCAAGACCTGTCTTTATAAGAGGAGAACTTTGTACCTTGATAATCTCACCTAAGGTTTCAGATCCTTTAGCAAATCTAAGATTCAGAGTCTTTACTTTCTCAAGTTCTTTTCTTAAACTTACTACTTCACACTCTAATTTCTCATTGTGTTTCTCTTTTTCTTCAAGCTGATTTTTCAAAGTTTCTATGGTTATTTTGCTCTCTTCTAAGCAAATTTTGAGTTTATTGCTTTCATCAAGAAAATAACTGTCTTCTAGAGCATCCACAAAAGTGTCCTTTTCTTCTCTATATTCTTTTTCAAATTCCATGAGAAGTCTAAGATCTTGTTCACATTCTTCCTCACTATCAGATAACCCATCATTGTATTCATGAGTATAGTAACTATTTCTAGTGCTAAAACGATTCTTATTCCTTCTTGCTACTTCCTTCCCCTTTTTATGTGTTTCTTTATAAGGACACTTATTAGCATAATGACCAACTCTTCCACAATCAAAAAATTTGAAAGGAAGCTTACCTCTGAACCGTCCTGTGCCAAGTTGAAGTTTCTTTACAAAGTTTATCTCATCTTCTTCTGAGATATATCCTGATCCTTCTGTTTTTTGTACTTCCTTCCCTTTTGTACAAGTTCTAAAGACTGCTTCTTTGACTTCAGATGGTCCTCCTCTTCTCATTTCATATGCAGTTAGTATGCCATGAAGTTGCACCACAGTAAGATTTTGAAGATCCTGCTTTTCTTCAAGAGAAGAAACTTTTGACTCAAATTTTGTCATTAGTGATCTTAAGACTTTATCAACCAAAGTAGATTCGGTTATTGTTTCTCCCAGATTTCTCATACGATTTACAATATCATCAAGATGTAAAAATAAATTGGCAATGCTCTCCTCATTATCCATTTTTAGATTCTCATATTGAATTCTGAGAGTTTGGAGTTTAGCATTTTTTACCTTTGCATCACCTTCATAACTTAGAATGATTTTGTCCCATATTGCCTTTGCTGTATTCAGCTGCATGACTTTGACAAATTCTGATTCAGTTAGACTTCCCAAGAGAGCATTGACCTCCTTTGCATTTGTTTCATAATTCTTTCTTTCCGTCGAATCTGTTGGTACTGCAGCTGGATATTGATATCCTCCTTCAACAATTGCCCATACCTCTACTCCCAGAGACAGAAGATAGGATCTCATCCTTGTTTTCCAGAAGATTAAATTGTTTCCGTTAAAGAGCGGAGGCCTGATAGATGTTGTTCCATCTTGATTTCTCATCTTGCTTGATCTTCCTTCTAGCAGCTAAGATTTTTCAGAAGGACCTACTCTGATACCAATTGTAGGAAAAATACTGAGAGGGGGGGTGAATCAGTATTTAGGGCTGAAAATTTTTTCTTTTCTTTATCTGAAAACCATATGTTACAGTACTGCATCCAACATGTAAGTCCAAATATCTTATTATGCCTTTACTTAGAGTATTGCATCAGATAATAATTAAGCATGAACAGAAATAACAGAACAAACCATCAAACATAAACAACACATATGAACACCATGATTTAAGGTGGAAACCCAATTCGGGAGAAAACCACCGCTGCTGTAATCTCAGTCTTCAATATTTATTATAGAAAAAACTTCTTACAATATATGCTGGTGTAGACTTATACCAGCACGCAGGCACCCACCTGCAGAAGGCTACAATCTTCTCTCGTTTACTAGCCTCTCCTGGAAGGGAGCTACTACCCCCTGCTCTCGTTTACCAGCCTCTCTTGGAAGGGAGCTACTACCCCCTGCTCTCATTTACCAGCTATCACTGGAAGGGAGCTACAACCCCTGATTGAAGGCTTCGACCCTCAGCACCACTGCGGACCACGTTTCATCAATTTTCATACTGGATCCACCAGTTTCCACACGACATACCTTGCAAGCCACCAGATTTATTCATTCAGTATACTCACACCAGTTCTTCATGATTTTTTCCATCATTCAAACCAGAGATTCATCATCGTCAGATCATTATATCCATGGGTGCATCGTAGTTTCAGATTTATCAGTTAAGAATAGATCTTTCCCATACAGATATTCCTTGGAGAAATTTTTCATTCACAACCCTTACGATGCGCACCTCGTTCTCTATTTTTCTTCTCCTTATATAGTTTTGCCTTTATTAAAAACCATGAGTCAAAACCACGAACTGCTAATGGTATTCCTCTGTCAGTATTCCTTTTATTTTATCCCACGGGGCTTTTTGATCTCTTTTTAATTTATTTATCAATTTTTGACAAATAAATATATTTACAACTTTTGAATTCCCAAGCCTTATATCTAAAGTTTAACCCTTCGAACTTTATAGAAATATCCAACGCTTCCAAATAAATTAATCTTACGATAAACCTTTGACCCCGGGCCCACATATATAGTCAATAGCCAATCAAATACGCGGATGGTACCATAAGTAAATTTCGCGCAAGTCCAGCGTCCGATCATCGTTAGATTAGCAAGCTTCCAGATCAATGGCGTATATGCATATCGCTCAACCTCTGATGCCGAACATTAACGTGTGATGGTCCGTCGTACCTGTGTTAATCTTTGTGCACCTTCAACAAACGATGACCCCTTTCCAGATCAATGACGTATATGCATATTGCTCGACCTCCGATGCCGAACGTTAACGTGCGATGGTCCACCGTACCTGTGTTAATCTTCGCGCACCTTCAACAAATGATGACCGTCTGATGAGCCCTTCCCACATCAATGGCGCTCAACGATATCGCTGGCCATCCTGGGTCAAACTATAATGCGCGATGGCGCACAGTGAAAAGTGGTTTTGTGAAGTCGTACAGGGACGCGTGTCGAGCACTCTATGGAATCGCTCCTCAACCAAGAAATACTGCTTGCTCCGCATAGGCAGTGTGATGAAAAACATAAACCGCCTTCACTGTTCACTTGGTCATGGTTCCGCTCTTCCACACAGGGTTCTGTCGCCTTTTTAATGTATTATTATAATTAAGTTGTGCTCTGAGGTTTTTCCTTTCTAATCCTAGTTCCGTCCACCTTTGCGTTCCTTCGTCACCAAGTGTTCTGCTACTCCATTAATCTGCGCCATCTCCCATCAACTCCCTCATCAGATACATAGTATCATTCAAGCCTTCCAATTACACAGGACATCATTCGACTCCATTACAAAGATTATTCACACAGAGGTTCAGGGGATTCCACACAAGAATTACATCAGTCAATACACATATAATACACATATCCCTAACTCTGCAACAATGATTTCATTCCTCTCCGGGCATCGTAGGTATCCTATTCCCATTATGAAATTGATCACACAGGTCATATATTTCAGATTTACTCAACCATACTTAATAGAATTCCACAGTTCTTCTTCAACATATACAAATCTTGGCCATATATTCAATTTTTCCTTCAATCTATTACCTTGTCTCTTCCTAGCAGCTCTCCCTTTTGTCATCTCCTTTGCCAACTGTATTAAACCCCTAAATTCAATTCTACTGCTCTGTCTCTAATTCCTCTGTTTCATCTGCTGCCTCTGCTACCTCTCTGTCTCTTTTGCCTTATGGATAGTTTAGGTGCTCCTCCTGTCTTTGCCAATTCCTTTGCTATCAATGACAACATTTCCAACAAGTAATTGTTACTTCCTTATAACAACTTAAACAGATTTCATTTTTGTATTTTTAAAGTAGTTTTACAAAAATCATCATTGAATGTCTTCAAACAGGTGCTAACATACAAAGAAGAACCATCAGACGAATTGATTGAAATTGGGTTAAATATGGTTTGTGAGTATATGTTGGCTTATCAAAATTTAATTGTGGAATTTGTAAGAATCTATCGATCTTGTTTTACTTAGCTCCGTCAATAATTAATAGAACAAAAACATCTTTTATATTAAATATATGATTTATTATGGGGTATAAAAATTGCAGAAAACAAAGTATGGAACCGCGCCAACACATGAAATTTTGAAAGATGGCATGGTACATGGTTTTGAAAGAATGTGTATAGTTTATGAGTCAATTGTTGCTATGGTACATCATTTTTATTTTTGATTTACATTGATGTATATTATTTAATATTGCAATTTTCATTATTCTCACCAATGTATATACACTCATTTCTGTTTATTTTTATGTTTGTAGATGGAAGGTGAAGAAGAAAACAATCAACACTGTGAACAAAACATTCCTGAAAACAACCCAAGTCATTGAAGTAGCTCTAGCAAGGACAGCAGATCAAGCGAAGAATGATGATCACTATGTTTGGATATCAAAGCAAGACATTTTATTTTTTGAAATATGACTGTGAAATCAGACATTTTGTTGAATGTAATGGACATAGTGTCCCAATTGAAAGAAAAAGGGATACGTAACTCTTGACTGGTGCGTGTCAGTAACTCTTGACTGGTGCGTTTATGTGTCTATACGTACCAGTGCCGTTGTACGATCTATGGGCACTGTGCAAATACCGATACCAATTATAAATATTGGTGCGTTTGTGTGATACTACATACCAGGGCATTTATGTATTTATAAGCACTAGTATATTTGTACGATCCATGGGCATCGCACTAATACCAAAACCAATTATAAATCTGGGTGCCTTTCTATGATATGGCGCACTGGTGCGCCATAAAGGCATAAGCACCAGTGCATTGATACAACCTATGGGCACCGCACAAATCCCAATACCAATTAGAACAGCCCCGTCCGTTGTATGACCAACACTACACCCCGTGTGGTTTTACACCTAAACGTCCCGGTGCGTTCGTTCGACTGAGGAAGCCTCGAGGGGTCGACTTCATGTACGCACCGGTGCATTAAATCTAGAGTAGCACAGCGATGAAAAAACATCTGTAATAATCCCCGGCCCCGTGTGTTGTATGACCAACACTACACCCCATGTGGTTTTACACCTAAACGTCCTAGTGCATTCGTTCGACTAAGGAAGCCCCGGGGCGTCGACTTCATGTACGCACTGGTGCGTTAAATCCAGAGTAGCGCAACAATGAAAAAACATCCGTAATAACTTCTGGCCGCCCATTTTTTTTTAGTTGTGTTGAATTTTCATTAAAAGCTCTGCCAAAACCTCCGTAAACATAAATGGATGTTGTAGCAAATGCCTTTTTGAAAATTTTGGCTAATTTATAACACTAAAAACCTCCTTTATAACCTCCGCTAGAGGGTCTTTTCTTGGTGGTGCATGTAGGGCCAAGATTTATGTATCACATTAGGTAATGCACTATTTGGAGGTTGGATTAGGGAGATCTTTAAAGCCTTCATACAAGGACAAACTTTATGTATTAGTGACCATCTTTTAAACCTTATTATAAGGGGTATTTCACTATTTGAAAGATTATTATGGAATGTAACAAATGTTTTATTCATGGTTGCTACATAGGCAACTTGAAAATGCTAAATCATCTATAATGGTTATGCCCTCTTTCCAAGTTTAGATGGAATAATTTGTCTTTATGTATTTATATTCTTGTTGTTTCAATATTGTAAAGAGATGTCATTCTAAGATTCCTACTTTTTAAAATTGATAGAAATCCATTTGCAAGGAAAATGTTTTTTTTGTTATGGAACAAGAAGGATACAAATCAATTTAATTAAAAATCTTCCTAAATATTTTTGTGTTTCATTAAATGACCAATTCATGCAAGCACACCATTGTAAATTGGCATATCTTCTATTGACCTTCATCAAATCCAAATATCATAAAAATGATAAGGCACAAAGGAAAATACATTGCAAAAGTGATTGAACAATAAATCCAAAAAATAATTGCAAAAGTGATTGAACAATAAATCCAAAAAAATAATTTGAAGGCTAACGAATTTTACATTATACAAATATATTTCATTCAAATTAGTGAAAATGACTTCTTAATCTTATATTATACAAGTACATATTTCATCAATATGATTTACAAATAATAAAATAACCTATTCAAAATAAAAATGATAATACAATTACTCACAATTTAACAATTTGGAATAGTTTTCATTTCATTATCAAAATATATATTTCATCAATACAAATACTATGTACAAATAATAAGATAATCTATTCAAAATGAAAATAATAATACAACTACTCACTTTATCAATTAAAAACTCAAAATATTATCATACAAGTGCATATTCCATCAATACCATATCTATATACTAATAATAAAATAACTTACAACTAATAATAATACAACTACTTGCTTTAATCATTAACCAATCATAATACTTTTCATTTCATTATACAAATATATATTTCATTATAAAAATATATATTTCATCAATGCAAACTCTATGCACACATAATAAAAATGATAATACAACTAATACATATTTCAATCACAATACTTTCATTTTATTATATAAATATATATTTCATCAATGCAAAAAAGATCTATCTACAAATAATAAAATAACTTGTTCTAAATAAAAATAATAATACATATATTTCATCAATGCAAAAAAAATCTATGTACAAATAATAAAATAACTTATTCAATATCCACAAACAAATCCAATCTCATAAATTGAATTTACAAACCACAAACAAATAACTTATTCAATATCCACAAACAAATCCAATATCATAAATTGAGTTCACAAACCACAAATAATGGCTCCCCTGATACTACAAGCACCATGGCTGGAGTTGCAAACAATGTACAACATATACATATTCATCACAAAAACAATGAAAACAATATGAAGATCTAACACTAATATTCATAGAAAAAAATTTGATCTCTGCTTCTACTTCATCTAATTTTTTTCGATCTCTGGTTCTGTTTTTGCTTCGATGGATTTAGATTTGGTTTTTGAGGAACCTGTTTTTGTGGATTTAGAGTTAGCTTCTGAGGTACCTGCTTTTGTGTTGGATTTTCAGTCATTACATTTGGCTTTGGCTTTCCTTTTTCATTCACACATTTTGATTTTTCAATTTCAGATGTTTCTGCAACCCTTTCAATTGGTTTTGACTTCCCATTTCCATTTCGATTTACAGGTGGCTTTGCCGGTAGAGGGTGACTTTCCGATATCAATGGCTGATGATTCTCTTTGGAATCATTAAAA